>OX467710.1:46981125-47027439 GCA_950111635.1 Agelastica alni | reverse complement strand
ATACTCACCAGATCTATCTTCAAGCGACTACTTTTTATTTCCTAATCTAAAAATTGCGCTCGTAGTACAGTAGTAGATTTTTGTTAAATGAGGAGGCCATCACTTTCATTAAGTACTATTTGGATGGATTAAAAAGATGTATTTGTCAAATTTAACAATAATGATAATTATTATTATTTTTATTTATAGTTTTTTGTGATGTTTTTTTTAAACTAAAATTGGAACGATACACAATAGATTAACATGACCCCTGCGCAAGAATGACACGTTAACATTAAAATATAACGGCTGGACCTATTTTAATGAGATTAGCCTGGTGGGTGATCATGTGAAGTTTGGTAGCAACTCCGCATTTTCAATTTGTACTGTTGTTAGGTTGGGACTTTAGGTTGGGTGAGGCTATTTTTTTTTTACTTTTACTGCCTTAATTAATACCGATTATTATAAGCCTAACCTAACCTAACACCAACAGTACCTGGTACAAAACTTTGAAAATGCGAGGACATATTAGAAAAGACCCAAAAAAACCACAGAAAATCATAAATAATAATAATAATTATTATCATTATTGTTAAATTTGACAAATCAATTAAATAAGTTCAGATTAAAAATGCGGGGTTGCTACCAAATTTCACACGATCATTCGCCGGGCAAATCTGAAGATTGGCTGAAAATTTCATTAAAATCGGTCCAGCCGTTGGCTATAGAAAAGAAATTAAAAAAGTTTACGTTTCGGGGTTGAAATGCGGGGTTGCTACCAAACTTATCACGATCATTTGCCGGGCTTATCTTAAGATAGTCTGAAGATTTCATTAAAATCGGTCCAGCCATTAGCTATAGAAAAAAAATTAAAAAAACGTGGACATATAATAAAAGACCCAACTTTTTTGGTAATAAATCAAAAATACTCTAATATGACCATAAAATTAGAAATATTTAATTAAAAACTTTTTTCTAACCAATAAATTGTTACGTTTTTCAAAAACGGGTGCATTTTAAATATTTATAATAATTTTTAAAAATTGTATAAAACATAAAATATAAAATTGTTCGGTGCTCTGTGATTAACGAGACAGTTTAAAAAAATTAAATTATATTGAGAATAAACAAATTTAAAATGCTTGTTACGCCAAGACAACAATTTTAAATGTATTTTAATTGCCATTTTCTGAGGCGCCGATAAAAATTATTTGAGACGTGTAAGGATCTTTTAACTCGCAATAAAACGGGTTTTGTTTGGAATACTTATTCAATAATGAATGTAATCGGTGAGACATTTGTGATTAAAAGATTACTCTTACCGTCTGTTCATGAAATACATACAAAACCGACAGTTATTTACTACCAATTATTGTAAAAAAACACAAAGTTGTAGTTTTTATTTTCTTCGAAACGGAATTTATTACCATTAACTTAGATTTAAGATATTTTCAACGACTTCTTGTCTGCGTTTGATTTGGATTGTTAAAATGCTTAAAATTATCTGATGTAATTAAAGGTTAATTGTGGAAGTTCATACTCATTTGTGGGATGATTCTATAATAAACATTGTTTTTTGGAATTTAAAAACTACTTTGTGATAAAAAAAACCATTAACATTATTTCACAATAAAAATAAATTTTTTTTTTTTTTTAATAACGTATAGCATATTTCACGAATATACAGTGGTTTCGGATTATTGTAACAAAACTTGATAACCAGTATTTAACTCTACATTTAAGAAGTACGAAGTAAATTTCCCTAATATTTTTAAACAATTTTCGTAGGTAACGAATTACATTTTATAATATACTTTTTGTTTGGAAATAAAGGGTCAATATTTTTATTTGTTAGCACGGTTAATTTTGGAACCAAATCTGTTTTTAATGACTTTATTTATTGTACATAATAAGAGAGGTAAGTAAGTAATCCAAACAAACTTCACTAAGTAACTAAGCTATTAAGCTGTAATTTGACTTGTTGATTTATTTTTGTTAGATTTTTAAAATAGTAATTAGTAATCCTGGGTTATAATTGTAGTGTATGCATATCTAATATAACGCGAAAATGCCGCGACGTATTTTAGTTGAACATGAATTAATATTAAATGTACAAGTTTATTTTACTGCGGAGAAGAACAATAAAGGTCCGTTGCTACCAGTTTTATTTATACGTAAACGTGTGTGTAATGCAATGGGTATTAGTAAAATAAAATTAACGTCAGTTTTAAAAAGTGTGAAAGATGGAAATGGTGAACAACAAGTTGAAAAAATATAAACCCTGCAGACTGTTGTTTTTTCCGAAGCTGGCATAAAATAATGATTAACCAACAAAAATATTTCATTTCCACAGTATTGTTTCAAGCCGGAATTATAATCAATAGCCAAAAGGCACGAAAGAGAAAAAATTTACAAAGTGGATTAAATGCCTTTTCCTTTAGGAGTAGGCAGAGAAGACCACTTGCTACCACTTGCTACGGTTCTTACACACATCTTTTGCTTCCTTTACTTTCATCAGTGCTTTCATACATGCTCGTCGGTTGTTGGTACTCTTGACCTGGCCTTTCTTCAAAACAATGTTGATCTGATCAAGATATGTTCTCCGAGGTCGACCTCTACCGACTTGTCCATTTACACTCGCCTTATAAATTTGTTTCGTTAATCTTCCTTCATTCATCCTTTCTACGTGTCCAAACCATCTAAGCATTTTTTATCTATCTTTGTGACCACATCTTCTTTTACACCACAGCGTTCTCTTATCTTACTATTCTTTACTTTATCCAATTGAGTCACTCCAGCTATACTGCTCAGACTACTCATCTCCGTAGCATTAACCCAATATTCACTAGCATACATAAATGTAGGAACCAACACTCCTTTATGCTCAGCCAGACGTGCCTTTTTGACACTTACTGGTTGTTCATAAAGCTATGCAGTGCCCCATTTATTTGTTTTCCTGCCAACACCCTTCGCTCAATGTCACTGTCATACTTTTTATCTCTCTTAAACTTTAAACCCAAGTATACACTTATTTACTTGTTTCACTCTTTCTCCCTAAATCAGAACTTCACAGTTTGTCATGCTTTCTTTTCTTTCAAAAACCATTACTTTCGTTTTGCTTAGATTTATTTTTATCGCTTTGATTTTCAGGGCATCATGTATAACATTAGCCATCGCCTGCAATTTTTTTTCAGATGACACTAATATGACTTGATTTGAACAAAACCTGTTTATATACCAAAAAAACTTAAAAATTTTAACCAAAATTGCTTAACACCATTTTACTTATTTATCCTAAAAAATATTATTTATTAAAAATATCAATTATACAGTAAATAAAAATGTTATTTTTTATTTAATAAAACAAAGATTAAGTACTTAAAAAAATTATATTTTTAAATTATTCCATTTTTTTTATTTTTTAGATTAAAACACACTTTGCGAACGAGAATTGAAATGAGGCTTGTTAAAAGGTATAAGGGAAAACAAACTATTATACTAAACAGCAGAATCATTTTGACTCCCTCTTTTAACTCTCATCGCATTTGTTCAATTCCCCAGGCCTGTAGAAGGAAAAGTCCAAATTCCACCGAATATAAATAGTATCAGAATTTCTGCAAAAGTATTTCAGCTACTACTGCTGACTCAATATCGTCTTGTATATGAGAGATATTTCCTTGACATGGGACATGGATATGAATCGAAAGAAACATATGTTTCTATTATTCCATTTTCGCTTAAATAAAATGCGACAACGCTTTCCAGATACAGAAATTCATCGACCGTCCAAGGTTTCTGAAAAATCTCCCTGCAGAGGCGGGTTTCACAGAATTATGTTGTTAATAGAGGCAAAGCATTTTTAACAAATATTTGTAAATAATTATAAATATAATAATAATATAATTGTAAATATGTCTTTTTAAATAAGTATCTGGGTCACTTTATGTATTACCTAAAACAAAGCTTTTTAAACTGTTGATAAACGATATAATCGGAATATTTGTGTGGGCCAACATTTACTGCTTTTTATTTTACCATACTTATATTAATAAGGTTTTTTTCACATTATATTTATTAATCTATTTTTATACAATTATATTACAATTGATTTCTATTAATAAAGATGACTTGAGTCTGGATCGACAAGCTACGGTGGAAATCAGAAGGCTAAACTTTGTAAATAAAAGAAAATTAATCTGCTCCGATAGCCATGCCGTGCCAAAGGTATTGGCCTCTTCAGGTTTCACCTTACGAAACGTAATTGATTGCAAGAATGCCCTGGAAGCTATTTCAGACACAAATAATGTCACATTGGTATGGATCCCAGGACATTTTGGGTAAAAAAGGACAGGAAGGCAAATAAAATTACCAAAATGGGCTCATAGGCTCTCTTTATCGTTTCTAAACTTCACTGTGGGGTTTCAGAAAGCCACCATAAAAAATTGGATGCACTGAGAAGCTCAAAAGTTGTATTAGAGAGAGTAGTAGTGCTGATAAGGCATTGTCGACTCTAAAAACAACTTTGTAGGTTAGGAAGGGCTAAGAATAGTGAATGCCGTTTTTGCCTTGAAAAGAAAGAGACTGCAAAGGACTGGCAAGGCAAGAAAAACCTAAGGCGGAGAGCTATACCCCCCAAAGCCTCTGGAAGTTGGTAAAACAACTCAGGCTGGAAGAGGAGCTTTAACTACAGGAAGGGCATAATAACCCTTATCAGGTTGGAGTGTATACTTACAAAAAGCATTTCATTAAAATCTAATCTAATATTTCTATTTGCAAAAAATATCTACTCGTAATAAATTTACATCACAACACAACTAGGGTATCTATTTATTTTTTATATTGGTAATAATTTAATAATTTTATAAATGTAAATGGATCTATGTATGTGTTTGTTTGTTGCCACATGTGTAAATGGGTTAATGAAATTATGTATCTGGAAAAATCTTTGTCTAGAAATAAGTGTAACAGAAAAAATGTATGTTTATTGACCGTCTGTTGCCCGTCTGGGAAACTAAAGTTGTAAAGTAATACAATAGATAAAGCTCTTTACAATACAGACAGAGTCACGAATCATTAGACATGAGGATGTAGCTTTGGTAGCGTTGTAGTGAAATATACTTGCACCTAGGCAAGGGGAGGTATCGTGTTTCACTTTCTTACACCCCATACTATAGCGGATAGGAATGGTTTTAGCAATATTGCCCTTTTTCCGTTCGGTAATTTCCTCTGATTTTGTAATAATTAACACTAGAAAACCACGTTGTATTTAAATAAAGTTCACTACTACATTGCAGATTATTCTAACAATTATTTATTTCAGAAAAAGGTAAATGTAATATTTTATTGTTATGAATTGTCAGGCTTAATTTCATTATTTAAGAACAAAAACTTTAATCGGCAACATTGTAATACTGGACAAATAACGTGGTTTTTAAAGTCGTCCAGCCAATACGACCGGCCCCGATGATATGTCGCCAGTCTGTTGGTTTGACGCAAGGCGATCAGAAATAAACAGATTTGCAAGGTTGCCGATGTCAATTTTCACATTATATGGATTATAATATTCAATGATTCGTGACCCTGTTTTTATACAGATTAAGAAAGCCAGGTTATGGAAAAATCTGCTTTTACCAGCAAATCAAAAAAGACCAGTTTTATGCCTTGACCCTTAATATGTTCAGTTACTTATGTTTGCTAAAGTAAAATTTTCCCTATTTACAATGAAAATCAACGTCAGCTTCCATTAAAAATTATGTCACTTAAAAATTAAAAAAAAAAAACATCTGAATAACGATGGTTTTGTGATATTTTGGCTTCTTTTTTTAAATCTAACTTTATTTGGTGAAAGTGATCTTTGTTTTCTCAACAATAACTTTTGTTTTTTAAACATTGGCATTTATTTTTTAATATTGTTTAGCAAAATTTAAAAAAAAGGCGCATAAATTTTTTGTAAAGTCCATTATTACTTATTAACTCACTCGAAGGCGTTTCTACCTAAACCCTCGAGAAACACAACTAAGCAGATCCTAGAATGGAGCAGAAATGACCTGCGTATTCTAACAGGACTGCTTACGGGACACTGTCGTCTGAGATACCACCTCAGAAAGATAGATCTGAACCAACAAACGGACTGTCGGTTCTGCTGCGTGGAAGACGAAACTGCTGAACATATACTATGTTCATGCCCCGGCCTGGGAAGAATAAGGTTCAACATATTTGGTTACACTAACCTAGAACCTACCGATTTTAAAAAAATCTCACCCTATACAACCATGAACTTCGTAAGAAGGGCTGGATTGTACGGTGAACTGTAGCCTCTAGGGGTGAGCCACAATAGACCTACTAAGGGTCGCGGTGGAGGGGCGACCACGCCCCACTCACATAAAACATAACCTAACCTACTTATTAATTGCATAAGGATATAAATAATCTTATAATCATAATCATAATTTTTTCACCAATTTTGGTGTTAAAACTGTATGATCTGCATTTTTTAAAATAAATTATATTGAAATAACTAGATTTTAAACCAAGAAAATTTATAATATAATTTTTGAAAAAAAACTTAATTAGTATTTTTATTGGTTAATATCGTAAAAATATATTAATTTAAAATAACTTTTAACGTGACTTATAAAATCTAATATTCACTACTCTATGACCCATTGAAATTCCAAATATTGTGGTTCCTTAGTCGATTTTTCAAGTCACATCAAAAGTAATTATTCTGCTTAATAGATGGCATCGCATTTATAAGGCGCGATAATGAGTTTTTAACGACTTTTAACTGATTTTGGTCAACTTATCAAAAACTTTCTCTCTTTATTATTCTCGATTTAAAATTTTCTGTCACGCCACAGAATACCGGCTACATACTTTCTCGCACAAAATACGCAATCTAGGCATTTTCATGTCTATTATGGTCCAAAGGGTTCCTATATTGCCTGCGACGTAGAAGGGTGACGTAAATGAAAAAAATACTAAGAAACGGGCCAGAAGTGGCTTAAGATTTTCAAGATCGAACTGCATTTTAGAATGAAAATTTTTTCAAATGAATTTTTTAAAAAATATGCTATAAATAAAATATTCGCAAGCTCATAAATGTAACCCAAATTCGCGTTCACACTTTGCCAATATTTGCTATCTGGCACTACCGAATGACTTTACCAAGGGTGATGTCTCTTTGTTGGCACGTGCCGACTGAATTTTATATACAATGTAAAATAAAAAAAAAACTTAAAATCACAGGCAAATGATTTTAAAGGATAAACTTCTTCTTCGACGTATTTTTCATTGCTAAAGGTCGTGCCCACCATAAAAAGGTGACAAATTGCTTCCACACAATTTTATATTCAGACTGTGTCAGGGCTGCAGAAAAAGTGAGTCGCGTCATTGCTCTAATTTGTTCAGATCAGCAGGTTGGTCTTTTCCCTCTATTTTGCATAGTGTAATCAGCTTTTCGAGGTTGTCTGGTCAAGCGATATGGCCAAAGTAGCTGAGGACTCGTTAATAGCAAATCGTTGATAACCTGGTTCCGATATTAAGTCGGTCGAGAATGAATTTGTTAATTCGTTTTGCTGTTCGCGGTATGCGCAACATTTTCCTTCAACACCACATTTTGAAACGACCACGATTCCAAGTTGTACAGAAAGAGAAGAACACCAGAGACTGCAAACTTTGCATCTTGGTGGTATTAGAGATACCTCTGTCCTACCAAAATCCTGGTAATCTTACTCATTGCTACTTTGACCATTTGCGTGCGTCTTCAATCTCTCTGTTAAAGCCTCCCTGATCACTTATCAAAAAACCCAGATTAACAAACTCGCTAACGAATTTCAAGTCCACCAGTTTTTCTGTACGTGAAAGTATTCCAGCTCGATCAAATATCATAATTTCTGTCTTCACCTTGTTGATAGAGAGACCAACTATCTCCTTCGCGCGCTCTATCCTGTTAAACATGGCAGCTACTTCCTATTCTAAGGAAGTAAGTGATGTGTCATCTGCATATTAAAGGTTGATGATTTTACTTTCTCCAATTAAGGCAATAAAGGTTAACATTAAAAAAAATATTTATTCTTTTCATTAATAATCTTGATATTTTGTATAACTTTATAACATATTAAGGAAGGAGATTTGCTGGCTTATGTCACTCAGCTCTGGACAAACACTATTGAAAAGTTTGATGAATCCCGTGCAATAGCCTTGGATATATCTAAAGCCTTTGACCGCGTTTGGCACCGGGCATTGTTAAGTAAATTATCTGCCTACAGTCTCCCAACCAAACTGCGCCAATGGTTTTTGAGCTTCATGCAAGATCGCTCCTTACATGTGGCAGTTGACGGTATTTCTTCTGATGCGTTTAAAACCAATGCCGGGGTCTCCCAGGGTTCCATCCGTCCCCCACCTTATTTCTTTTACACATCAACGACCTCTTGAAAACCACCACGAACCCCATTTACAGTTTCGCAGACGATAGTACACTTGTTTTAACTTTCACATCCTATCGATCACTTTCGGTGAATGATACAAATAGACTTGGGCAGGAACAGGTTGATTCCATCAATAGAAATCTTAAAGCAATCGTTGAGTGGGGAACCAACAATCTTGTTCAGTTCAACGCCCAAAAAACACAAAGTGCCACGTTTTCCAAGAAAGTGAATTCCTCAAATCATCCCATCACAATGTCCGGAAATACCCTTGAACTAAGTCCCTCCATCTCGATTTTGGGAGTCACGGTGTCCAATAATATGTCTTGGCATGACCATGTTGCTAACATCGCAAAGTCGGCAAGCCAGAGGCTAGGTTTTCTGTGGAAAGCCAGAAAGTTTTTACTCCTGATCAACTGTTGACGACGTACAAGGCTCAAATCAGACCTCTACTGAAGTATTGCTCGCACATTTGGGGTTCAGCACCAAGGCATTCTCTTCGTCCTCTAGATTCCATTCAGAAAAGAGCCATTCGCTTAATAAACAGCTCAACTCTCACATATACCCTTCACCCTCTAGAACATAGAAGAAGAGTTGCATACCAGTCATTGCTCTACAGATATTTCCATGGCAGATGCTCCAGGGAAATAAAAACTCTTGTACCACCATTGGCCACATTCGGCCGAAGAACTCGGCACGCTGATCAGTCTCATCCATTTACTCTCAAGATTGACACTACAAGGACCAATCTTCATCAAGAATCCTTCTTTTACAGGGCTGCTACGGAATAGAATAAGCTTCCAAAATCAGTTTTTCCAGAGAACTATGACCTGCAACTTTTTAAAAAGCGTGTCCACAATCATTTCCTTCCTATAATCCCTTTCCCTTCTAATAGTCGCAGTGCGAGCCGTCTGCGGCCCACACGATAGGTCTACCCTTTTTGCGACTATTTTCATAAAAAAAAGGTACCCCTTGTACCCCTGTTTATTTATTCATCTTTTTATTCGTTGTGCACCATTCCATAAAATTGCTTTCCTAAAATTTTTATTTAAAAAGATAATATAGTTTTTATGGTTTTAACTATATTTTTAAGTGCATAAGGAAAACACTTTTTGGTATTATCAAAAACGTGGGGAACACTCTCAGAAAATAAAGAAACATTTTTTTCATCACGAGAAATCAAATAAAGACTAATGTGGGACCCTATTTGGAGATAAGTTAGAGAATGTTTTTATTAAAAATAAGAGAAGACTTTTATTTTAAACTTTTTATTATGCGCAAGGAAGCTTTTTGGAGTATTAGTAATTTTATATTATTGACGGTTACTTTTAAATGATTACTACAATTTGCCCAAGTCCGATACTGTAGAGGGACAGAAAGGGATCCTCAGCATAGTAGTGAGTGCAGTCAAGTTCGCGTTGGGTATAAAAAGGAAGACGTCAAAGAAATAAGAGCTGCCAATTCTCAAGCTACAATACTCGAAATGCTTTTCTGTGAAAGCTTGTCGAATAGAAATAGTCGAAAACTGAATGTATATCGATAGGGGACGGTATTCCACAGAAAAAAATGACGAATTATTTACCGGTTACTGCTGAATGGAATTTATACCAGTCCATGAACTTTCAAACACTTCATAATTTTCACTGTAAAATCCCAAGTACAAAATATTGTTCCTTAAACAAAATTCTTTGTTAAATGTTTAAGCTGCTTATCAAATTTAGATATGTGTCTACTGCTTATAATAATAAATATTGTATAAAACGCTTGGATATTCAAACTTATAACTCAGGCCACACTATTATTGCATAAATATTACTGTTTGGTTAATTCAAAAGTTTATTTAAGAAAAAGGATTTACAAGCACAGACCCCATTCGTACATGTGTAAAAGTTGCAATGAAAATAAAAGTGAAAGTTGCAATAAAAGGGAAATTAGTATGACAGATTGAGCGAGCATTGAACCAGTATGAATTCGAGAAAGACTACAGGGTATGAGAGGATTACGGTTAAAATGCTAAAAGCTGGACAAGGCGTGGTAGCTAGTCTGCTGTAGGTACTGCCTTGGTTACCTTTAACAAATAAATGACAAATAAAACTGATAAAAAGATATTGGATATGCAAACGGGATTTAGAAAAAGAAGATAAAGCATGGATCAGGTCTTTTGCTTACGAAGTATAGTCGTAAACTCTAAGAGTCAAAGGAGCTACTGTGCTTTTGTAGGCTTGGAAGAGGCCTACAACAAAGGGGTGAGAAATGAATTGCGGTCGACATTGTCTATGAATGGGGTGAGCAGTGGTTTAATACGAGCGCTGAAATCACTTTACGAGGATTCCGGTGGTTATGTTAGGATAAACGGAGCTTAAACACACTGGTTTAACTTTTAAATGAATAGTTGTTAAACATATTTGAAAGAAAGTACATATGAATTGAGAATGAATGATTTGATCGTCTAATGCCTGCTTTACGCCGATGATCAGGTAATATTAGCTTCAACTAAAAAGGAGTTGCAGGCGATGGTTATTATGTTTACTGTCCTAAAAAAACGAATAAAAGTTAATGTAAGCATGACAAAATGCTAGGTGCTGATTGAAGAAAAAAGAATGAAACAAGTGAAAAAGTTTGTATACTTGGATTCAAAGCTTACGAGAGACGAAAAGTATGACCGTGACATTGAGCGAACAGTGTTGGCAAAAAACTGATTAAAAAACGTATCAAAAAAGGATGGCTGTGCATAGAGGAGCACTGGTGCCCTCACTTATGTATGGTAGTAAAAGTAAGATCAATGCTGCGAAGATGAGAAGTACAGCTGGAGTGACTCTGATGGATAAAGTGAGGAATAGTGTGATATGGGAACGCTGTGGTGTAAAAGAAGATTTAGTAACAAAGATAGATAAAGCAATGCTTAGATGATTTGGTTACGGAGAAAGGATCCTTAAAGAAGATTGACGAAACAGTCGAGTGTAAATGGGGAGGTCGGTAGAGATCGACCTCAGCAACGGTATCTCGATCAGATCAAAATGGTTTTGAAAAAAGGCCAGATTAAAAGTACCAACAACCGACGAGCATGTATAAAAGCGCTAATGAAAGTAAAAAAAGGGTAAGACGTGTGTAAGAACCAAAGCAAGCCTACCTCTACGAAAAAAAGGCGTGACTATATGTATGTATGTGTACATTAATGTTAGTAAGTATCTTCGAACCATTAATAATAAATAGAGTAGAAATTTAGGAAAATTAAATAGTTATTTATGTATCAAATGCGTAGATAGATATCTCTTTATATCTAGAACATAATATAAAATACATCAAAGCTGCCGTGAGGATGTATATTCATATCATATCGGAAACAGAATAAATCAAGAAGTGATGGAATGAATGTTACCATGGCAACTCAGTCAATTTTTCGAAATAAGATTATATAGGATAGAAGCCATATTTGCTGTCAATTTTTGTGATCACAGATAATTTATTACTGATTTTGAAATGGATTCAAGCGACGAAGAAAGTGTGAATTGTACTCCACCAGAAATAAGTAAAGCAGCTAAGGATGCGAAATTGAGTTTATTGCCAAGTAAATCCAAGAAAATATATGACAAGGTGTATGAAGAATTCGTGAGGTGGTGCAACGGGAAAAATGTAAAAAAAAGAACTACACAGAGACTGTACTTCTTGCCTATTTTCTGGAAAAATCTAAATATTGTAAGCACTCTACCATGTGGTCATATTATTCTATGCTGAAAGCTACTTTAAATGTACATGATAATATAGATATCAGTAGTTATGCAAGATTGATAGCTTTTCTGAAACGAAAATCTTATGGTTATAAACCAAAGAAATCAAAGATTCTAAGCAAAGAAGAAATTGAGTTATTTTTAAGGGAAGCACCAGACGATTTGTATCTTATGATGAAAGTAAATTCTAATTTCATGTTTTCTCAATGTTCAGTTTGTTAATCTGAGAATTAATTGTAGGTAGCACTGATCTTTGGTATTTTTGGAGCATGTCGCCGCGAAGAATTGGCAAATATCACAGTGGACGATTTCGAGACATTCTTACTCATAACTATACGAGAAACCAAAACAAAGATAGATCGAGTATTTACTGTAATCGTTTTTACATTCGGTTAATACCATTCAGAATAGCCGCTTACCTAAGTATTTCTAATTCGAAAGAATATACTGGTTACTGCTTCAGATGTTCCTCAGCAACTATGTTAGCAGATGCAGGCGAGGATATAATCAACATTAAAAGACATGCTGGGTAGAAGTCGACGACTGTTGCGAAAGCTTATATTAAAAATTCAGTTGCAAATAAGCTGAATATTGCTAAGAATATTCTATAAAATGATGAGCCCTCTACTAGCCATTGCAGACAATCCAAAAATATTGCTCACTACTCTGAAACACCAGATAATAACATGCATTCTCTTCAGACTTGTAGTAATGAGGAATCAGTTAAAATCAGTAATTATCTGCAACAACAGAAAAAAACAAATCCAAATATTTCCATAAATAACTGTTCTAATTGTATTGTCAATATTAAGTTATAATTAATGTTTTAAATTAATTTATGTTCATTGTTTTCGTTATATTATTGTTAATAAAGTTTTGGTTTTAATTATATGATCCATCGGAATATAGATTTCTATCGATATGAGATTGAAATTCACTTTAGCGCCTGTTGAACGATTTTATCGCCCACCGGGCTATAAAGTAGCCCGCGGGCGCTAAAGTGCTACTTTACGCCCGCAAATCGGGGCGATAAAGTGCTACTTTACGCCCGGTCGTCCATAAATATTTTCTATAGCTGTAAGTTGTTAAATCTTAATCTGATTAGTCTTTGGTACCTCGTGCTTCTTGCTGAAAGGGTGCAAATGGTATTCTTGCTACTTGGCGCAGCCACAAAAGGTCAATAAAAACATTTTCGCAAAGCACCTCCCAAAAATTCACAAAAAAAAAAATTTAAAAATCAATTAATAAGGTATAAATAAAACATTGATGATAATATAATTTAACAATATTTTACATAAATTCTTGACAGGATATATTTTAACCTGTCTATACCGGCCTATACCGAGTATCAAATTGTAGAAAGAAGATCTGAATTATTAACTGTCGCAAAATGACATGGTTGTTGGGCTGGAATATGCTGTTACGTATTTTATTTATTGGACGACATTCGATATTGGAGACTGCACAGTATAACTTGCAAATAATTCATATTTTATATACACGTACTGGTATATACACATAGTTGGAATTTTTAAGCTGTATTGTAAAAAAATATATTAAAATACAGGTTTTTAAAAACATTATTAGCAAACTTATTAAAAAAAATGTATTACTATACAGCTTTTGCCTTTTACGAAGGCGTAGAAGGGCCACAAGCAATTTTTTTTAGAATCCTGACTTTAATCTCGGGGGTCCGACTTTAAAGTCGCTCGCCCGACTTTAATCTCGGCCACCCGACTTTAATCTCGGGCGTCCGACGTTAATCTCGGGCGCTTGACTTTAATCTCGGGCTCTCGACTTTAATCTCGGGCGCTTGACTTTAATCTCGGGCACCCGACTTTTATTCTCGCGCGCCCGACTTTAATCTCGGGCGCTTGACTTTAATCTAGGGCGCTTGACTTTTATCTCGGGCTCTCGACTTTAATCTCAGGCACTCGACTTTAATCTCGGGCGCTAGACTTTAAAGTCACGCGACCGACTTTAATCTCGGGCGCTCGACTTTAATCTCAGGCGCCCGACTTTAATCTTGGGCGCCCGACTTTAATCTCAAGCGCCCGACTTTAATCTCGAGTGCTCGACTTTAAAGTCACGCGCCCGACTTTAATCTCGAGCGCTCGACTTTAATCTCAGGCACCCGACTTTAATCTTGGGCGCCCGACTTTAATATCGAGCGCTCGACGTTAATGTCGGACGCTAGACTTTTATCTCGGTGGTCGCATTCACCTTTTTTATTGAATATCAAGTAACAGTTATTCAGTTCTGTGGAGTAGTTGGGACTGTTGTACACTATTAATTGGATTTTTAATTTCACGAGACCTTACATCTGAACACTCAAATATCTTGAAAAGGAAAACATCCTCAATTGAATATTGGAAAGAATTTTTTTCTGAAAGATGAAAAATTCTACGATAAAAATTTAACTTTTTTCTATTATCTAATAGAAAACAACTACTTTAGCCAGGGAAGTAGCTGTTTTATTAAATATTATAAAAAATAGCTTCGTATTCATCAAACATGTTTCAATTTCAAAAAAAGATATTTTTTCCCAGTATCCAATTAATGTTTCCTTTTTAACATAAATACATCTATCAAGGTTATTTTAAATAAAGGAAGGTGGTGACTAAAGTCACAGATAATTTCCCATATGATTTTAGGAACACCCTGGACACATTTTTAAACAGATCCAATAAAAATTGCTGTCTTCCCACATAATACAAGCATACACGGTGCAATTGTTATAATTTTTTACTGTGAATATCTTCGAACTTGCTCTCTTATAATGAAACAATGATATATGATACAAATAGGAAAAAAATTATGGTAAAATAAACATCTATGACTCTTTCTATTTAATTCACTTGTTATAATTTAAAAAAAAAATAGAACTCAGTCGTGCCTTCAACGGTGTTGCACAATTGAAAACAGTTCAGTTTTGTGGAATTTATGTCTAAATATAACAGGTGTGAAAGCAGCAACAGTTTTTTAGCAACGGTTTTTTTTTATAAAAATGGATTATTATACACCTACTCAATCTTCTTTATATGGTGAAATAATTTGTGACCCAAAAACTACCCCTCAACAACCCTCTAAAGTAGAAAAATCTTTAAAAAAACGCAATATATGAAATTTTTTGACGGAAATAAATCATTCTACACCTACTCAATACACTTAATATGATGAAATAATTTGTAACCCAACAACTACCCCTCAACAACCCTCTAAAGTAGAAAAATATTTGAAAAAAACCGTTGCTCGAGATTTTTTGATAGAGATGGATCATTCTACACCTACTCAATATACTCTTTTTTTCATTTTTAGTATTTTCGGTGGTTCTTTATATAAATGGATCATTGTATACCTACTCATTACGCCCGAGATATAAGTCGGGCGTCCGAGATTTAAATCAGACCCCCGAGACTAAAGTCGGGCGCCTGAGAGTAAAGTCGAGCGCCCAAGATTAAAGTCGGGCGTGTGACAACCTTTAGGAAAAAACAATTGTAAATATCTTTGCCTACTCTAACAAATTAATTAAGTATCAGATATTTAATTGATTTTTAAAATAAGAAAAATAATATCCCGCATGGATTGTTAACTTTAAACTATTATAAAATAATTTACCTATTGATTTATACATTGTGACTAAGATACTATTTTTGTCCTCATTATTAAAATCATCAAAAAACTGTACAACTGTTAAAAATTTTGGTCTGCCAATATATAGTAAAACTTTAAAGCACAACATAGAATCGTAGTGCAGTCAGTGCTACTTTTAGGTTAGGTTAAAACGGCGGTTCAGAGGAAACCCACTTATGCCTTTTGGCATAAGATTGATGGCGGGGCCTTCCCCCTCTACCGTGAGAACCAGTTGAAACTTTTAATACTTTTATGTTAGTATTTTAAATCATTTGTTAAAGAAACAAATTCACAACGTTAATTCACAACGATAATCAAAATTTTTTTATTTATTTTATTCTTTACCGTTTTAAATATTTAAGATTTATGCGAGTGGGGTGTAGTAGGGACGCCACTCTATCGCGACCCTTGATGGGTCTTTTGTGGTTTATCCCTAGAGGTTAAAATTCAACGCACAATCCAGTTGTTCAAGCAAAGTTTATGGTTGTAAGAGGTTAATTTTTTCCAAAATTGGTAGGTTCTAAGTTGGCACTGTTTTAAAAAATTATAGTTAATCAAAGCAGTACTAAAGCATTGGATGGCGATTGCTAAAACCATCTATAATTTTATGCTAAAAATATGTGGCCTTTATCGGATGGCTAACAAAACTATATTTTTGTTTATTTTTAAAATAGAACGTTTTTTTCATTCATTTTATTGAGTAAAGTGTGGAATTTTATTAACGATACAATGTTGGGCTAATTAAAATCGAGTCAAAATCACTTTTTATTTTATTCTTTTATCTCTTATTTAGGCACCATCGTACTGGCACCCTCTATTAATCAATCTTATCGCATGAAATGTACCATATAATTAACTAACTATTATTCTTTAGACAAAGGTATAAGAATTCGCAAGTCGTTCCTACTCCATTCCTGGTTGTGCCAAGTTGTATTTTCTGAGAGTTTGGGTAAAAACTACTATGAATGTGTCATCACTGGTAGATCAAAAAAATGCGTGACTTTTTTTTTCCTCCACCCAGACCGAAATAATTGTTTTGGTAGCATTTGTGGTGACTCCAAAGACTGGTTCTTGTTTCATAAATGTAAATTTGGCGTCCTTTTTTTTAAGGCTGTCGGTTTAATCGCTCCCCTTTAACATTCTGGTGCCCAAATACCCACAACAAAGACACTCTGTTACTTGCATCAAGCCACTCCAAGGATACAATGCAGTTCCATACAAGCTTAGAGTTTATCTTGTCGGAGTTCAGTGCTTTAAGAGCAACCAAGCTATCTGAAATTTTACTTAGGTATATCAAATATTAGGGAGAAGCAAATATTATTAAACGTTTTTTTATAAGTTTGCCTTTTTAATTTTTTAGATTAAATGATATTTTTAAATGCTTTAAATGCAAATAACTATTTTAGCTGCGTTGTTTGAAACGGCAGAGGAAAATCGATAAAGAACCGAGATATACAGCGATTAATTAAACAATTCTAAAAAAACACAAAAACTCTCTTTAAATGCTTCTGACAATAATTGCGGTTTTTTTTTTATTATACTTAGTAGAAACTGCGGGAGAATCATAGGTAAAGTTAATCGGAGATTACTTCGTCTTTGGGACTGTTATTTTGCTCTTAAATTCTTTACTTTCCCGTTTGTCCTGCAGCTAATGGAACTGCCTGTTGTTAATAAAACCAAACTGTAATAGAAAATGCTCAGAATGGCAGATCGTTAATTTAGTATACAGCGTGATTCAAAGATAAATTAAAACTTTTAGATAAAGTTTTTTTTATATTATCTATTGCAAATTTACAATATACGAGGATAGTTTATGAATTGTTGTCTATAACATAGTTGGCGTTGAATAACAAATGCAATTAAAGTGTCAGGCAAAAGCTTATTGTATAACATTAGTGTGACGTCAATTAGCATCAGCTCATCAGTTAATGCAGCGTTTCTCAAACTGTGGGGCGCACCCTCTAAGGGGGGCGCGTTTACATGATTGGGGGGGGGGGCGCAGTACAGATTAAAAATAAAATGGTAATGATAAAATGCTACAGATAGATTTTTAAAAAATCTTTATTGAAATTTTACTTACTTAATGATGACAAAGAAACATTCTAAGGACTAATGGCTAACATGAGCTTGTTTTAAGGCGCACAACTTCTCTAAATTTGGTTCTATGTTAGAGATGGCCACTCTGAGTTCATTTTCTACTTGAAGTTTATTTCTGTATTTAGATTTCACGACAGCAAGTGCAGAAAATCCAGTTTCACAAAGGTAGGACGTTGGAAAAGGCAACAGAATTCTAAGCGCTTTGGCTTTTATAACGGAGTAGTCGTTCGGAAGTTCAGTCCAGAAGTTTGTTAAAGATTTGTTAACAAAGTTTGATTTTTGTAAGGGATTTGTTGAAATATCTATCAGTTGTTCTTCTTCTTGCAGTGATAGTCCGACAGGTTTATTTTCGAATGGATTTAAAACCCAGCTCCAGTCTGACAACTTGATATCTTTCTCTGCAAAGAAGTATCGCTTGAAATTCTCAGTTAAATTTTCTAAATGGCTTCCTATGGTTTTTAGCATCACAGCTTTATGAATATCTTCCAATGGGGAATCTTGCACAAAATCGCAAAATGTGGGAAACATTTCCAAACTGTTTTCTTTCAATTTGTTATGCCATAACTGCAATTTCTTACAAAAAGCATCAATCTTTTGACTTAAATCAAATATATTTACGTCTTTTTCTTGCAGCTGAAGATTAAGTATAATAAGTTTTTCAAAAATATCTACTAAATAATAAAGCTTCAGTAAAAATAATTTGTCGAGAAAATCTGTTGAATGCTTGTGACCTTCCTCGCTTAAAAATATCGCTATTTCCCTTCTTAATTCAAAGACACGCTTAACCGTCTTACCGCGTGACAACCATCTGGATGAGGAATAAAACAACAAAGATTGATGCTCAGCTCCCATATCTTTACACAGAACAGAGAACATCCTTGTTTTTAGTGGTCTGGTTTTTATAAAGTTAACAACTTCAATAACTACTGTCAAAATCATGTTTAGTCCAGGGCTTAGCGATTTTGATGCTAACGCTTCCCGATGTATCATGCAGTGCGTCCAGATAATTTCTGAGGATTCCTTTTTTACTAGCGCTTGTAAAACATTGTATTTACCAGACATGGCTTGAGCTCCATCGGTGCAAATCGCAGCACAATTTTTCCATTGCAAATTCATTTTAGTAATAGAATCATTTGTAATCTTGAACAACTCGGTGGCTGTAGTTCTTCCTTCAATCTGTTTACAAAACAATAAATCTTCACATATTTTAGAACATTTACAGAATCTAATGTAGCAAATCAAATAGGAATCATTACTAGAGTCAGTTGCTTCGTCAAGTTGTATAGCAAACAAGTTTCCAGTAAGCTCAGATTCAAGCTGCTGCTGCATATCAACTGATATATCGTTAATTCGTCGACAGATTGTATCATTTGACAGAGGAATATTGTTAAGTTGTGAAGTAAAATTTTCACCAAACATTATTTCTACAATGTCTTTGCAAGCGGGTAAAATAAGTTGCTCTGCAATAGTGTGCGGTTTTTTGCATTTAGCTACTTTGTATGCCACTTTATATTATGCCAAGAGAGCCTTCTCATTTACTGCCAGTACTCTATGGAAGCTGGATTTTTGTTTTTTAAACAATCCGAGTTTCTTCACAAAAAAATCTCGCGGTTTATTGACATATTCTCTGTGCAGCGTTTCTAGATGCCTCTGTAATTTATTTGGTTTCATGCTATCTGCAGCCAATACTTTTAAACAGATAACGCATTGTGGTTTTTCTTCGCCACCTACTTTAAGGCTAGTAAAGCCCAAATTTAGGTATGATGGGTCATATTTTCTTATTTTAGATTTCGGACGATTTCCACCTGAACCTGTCGATGTACAAGCCCCGTCATCCTCAAGTTTTCGTTTTAAAAATTTATCCATACTACATCTACTTATACACTCACACTTCACAATAATGCTTGCTTAGTGTTAAAACACCTTCACTGAGAGACTGAGAATACCGTATGTGCGCTTCTGTATTTATAGTCGCGTTCAGACAGTTCGAGAAAGATCAGGAAGCTTGAATACGTGGCACGAACGCCGCGAACTTTCCGACAGCATCTTTGGCGCTCTCGACGAGACAATGTTGCCTTTTTTAGTCCAAATTCCTAGGTCTGCGGATTGGGGGGCGCAACATTTTTTAAATTAAAACAGGGGGGCGTGAATAACAAAAGTTTGAGAACCGCTGAGTTAATGTATGTAAAATATTAATTATTTTCCATTAAGGTGTCCGTGATTTTATAAAAATGAAAAAAATTGCAATAAGAGGTTCGGTAAGTATCTCTGTAAAAAGGGGTTATCACCGCAAGAAATTTATAGGGACTTGGTAGAAGTATTGGGTGACTTTGCCCCTTCGTGCCAGGTAATCAAGCACGGAAAAAGCATTTATGGACGTCTAATGAACAATATTTTTATTATATCTACCTGAAAACCACAAATTGTTAAGATATTATCATTAAAAATATCAAAAAATTGTCAAAAAACAAGCGTTATTTACCCCGTTGCTAAGAAAAGAACTGTTAATAACATATTTTTTATTTTGACATGCAGGTAGGCAGCTGAATAGGTATGAAAATATAGTGTTTTCAGGTAGGTATAATAAAAACAAACAAAGAAACTCACTTTTGCATTTATAATATTAGTTAGTAAGTTAGGATTATTATTTACCACTTTTACTTGGTATCTCAACTTGTTTAACTAGTATAACGTTAATTTGTCCTTTAATTCTTGTTTTTTTAATTTTTTTTGCAAGTGTTATGAATTTTGTTTTATTAAATATATTGCATTACCAGATCAATAGAATTTTTAAATTTGCTAATGACTTTTCATAAGTATAAGGTTTTTTTTGATAACATTTAGTTATTTGTTGATTTTAGCTTCGATTGTTGCAAGTAGCTACTAAGTCCTTATATTTAAAATAAAAACTGCCGTCTAAACATTTAGACTAACAGCAATTAGAGGTTGTCAAACGCAAAACGTGGTAGGTACAGTTTGCTAAATTTTAAAGAAAGGACAAGTAATCAAATATCACATAAAATGTAAAGTCAAGTTCGATTTTAATCAGTAGGCTATACTAATGGACAATATTAATAAAATTTATTAGAGATATTAAAACATAATTTTTTTAAAAATTGCGTAAAACATTTTATATCTAAGTAAAAAAAATGTTTTAAAAATCTTTTAAAAGTTTTCCTGCTCTTTATTGATTTTGAATGGTATATTTTTGTTTGTTTTGTTTAGTTTTTACTTTCATTGTTAACAAGAATTACACAATATTGTTGTTAAAAATTGGAAATAAATTAAAATGTGTTGTCAAGCAAAATGAGTAAATTTTTTTATCAAGGATCTTTAAATGTTTACGTTGTTTATGATGATAAATTAAATTTTAATAAACACAATTTCAAATCCAGATTTAATTTCTGATAAAAATTTAAATGGTATTCTCCCTTAAGTTTTTATTTTTCCCAGGACGGGAAAATAACTTTTCGTTTAAGAGTTTCTTTTTACTGAAACGCAACAAAGTACTGCAATTAGAGTTACAATTGGAAACAAGTCGAAGTTGTATCACCGCATTTGGCTGACTTTCGGTGAGACGGCATTTTCAGTGCACTCACGTCCCAAATTTAATTTGGAAAGCGAGAAAGCTTTCCCGCTACTCGCCATTTGACTGCTACGCGGTAGAAAATTTCAGCGAATATTACTGACCAATTGGACTTAAGGTGGCCAGATTTTCTAAACGGAAAATATAGCTTAAATTGTATTATTCCTTGGATTTCTTTCTTCGTCAAAATTTCTTGTAAAACTATTGCAATGATAATAAAGAAAACTTTTGTTAATTCTGCTGTTAATTAATTTAAAGTTAACTTTATTTATATTCTTAACTAAATCCTAAAAGAAGGCTTAAAAAATTTAAATTATGAAAGGTGAAAGCTAAAAAGTAATAGCTTATGATGATTATATTCTATAAACTAATACAATTAACATTCTTTTACAAATTTTAAATTTTATCATCAACAATGTTTGTGTAATTTTTTTAAAATTAGTTGCTCAACAGAATTGTTAACACTTTTAGTTCCTCTGTGGGTTTGGCGATTAAAACTCTCGATCCAGTAACAAAACAATGTTTATTTCAATACAATAAATTTTACTTTTATTAACCACTTAGATATTTACTTAGCTATACAACTTTTACAACTATTTACATTTCTTAATTAATAAACAATTCTTCTTGTCGTCGTTTTTCTTCTTCCAATTTTTCTTCTTATCGTAATTTTTCTTCTTCCAAACGGCGTTTTTCTTCTTCCAATTGTTCTTCTTGTCGTCGTTTTTCTTCTTCTAATTTTTCTTCTTGCCTCCATGTTGTTATAAGGCGTATTTCTTGTGTTTACCATAAATATTCTTCGTGTTACAGAAATTTTTTTTCACTTATGACACCACTGTTAAGACTTTAAGTTCCTCTGTGGGTTCGGCGATTAAAACTCTCGATCCAGTAACAAAACAATGTTTATTTCAATACAATAGTTTATTAGATATTTACTTGACTATACAACTTTTACAACTCTATATAACTATTTACATTTCTTAATTCATAAACACTTTTAAAACCGATACTGTCCCTTGTTATTATCCCTTTCCCTTTTATACCTTCATATTACAACTCTAGATCATTCCACCTGTTTCTCCACCCTTCGACGCGACTTCGAGAGGTTGCTCGACCTTGCCAGACCCCGTCAGCGGCCGACAAAGCAAAGAGGTCTAATACGGACCCTAGACGCGGTCGATTTTTCGGTTGCCGATAGGACCGGATTTGTAACAGTATAAACTATAATTATTTAAAAATAGTACTAAGAGCCTTATTAAAAATATAAATTTATTACTACTCTTTTAAACTTTAATAATTTATTAGGGGTTAAGCTATTCTAAGTAGGCCAGCGCATTTGAAAAAAATTGCATTTTTTTAGTACAGGGTGAACGAAACTTGATGTCTCGGCTCTATTATATGAAAAAGAAAAACAATAAAAAAAATCTAAAAAGATGTTCTTTATTGAGATTAAGTAACGTCCTATATTTTGGCATATTTAAAAAGAGCTACTTTTTCTTAACAAATTTTGTAAAATTTTGCTATCTTTTTCCGATATAAAATAATAAGCAAATGTGTAAAATAAAAATTTATTATAAATTCGCCCTTAAAAAATAGCCAAGTCGCATTTGTCAATAATTAAACTAATGGTTAACACATATTGTTTTGCTGTGATGTGAAAAATGTTCACGCACAACGAAAAAGTCGACATGTTATTAGTTTATGGGGAATCGCAAAAGAACCGTAGGAGAGCAGTTCAGTTCTACGCCCAGAGATACCCCGAACGTGTTATTCCAAGTTTAAAAATATTTGCAGGATTGGAACGCAATTTACGTACAAATAACTAAGCATTTTTTTCTCGAAAGGATATAAAAATTGTTAAAGGGTCAATTCTGGCAATGCTGTTGCCAACTTAAAACTTGTCATATCAACATCAACAACGAAGAATTTGTTATGTTGCCCAAGTAATGGCAAACTTAAAAATCAATGACGATCGTTTTTTTCAGCATGTTTTGTGAACGGACGAAAAATTAACATTTTTTGGCTATTGAAAATCCACATTTTGTCAATCTGATTAAAAACCAAGGACACTTTGGAATTAACGTTTGGTGTGGTATTATTAATGGGCATTTGATTGAAAATCAGATAACGCCTAAAGTCAGCCAACAGGTGCTTATACGCCCTAAAGGATAGTCCAAATACGTAACTAGGAGTTAATGTACGGCTGCGAAACCTGGACTCTTACGGTGCAAAATGAGGAACTCATTTGAAGATTCGAAAGAAAAGTGCTGAGGAAAATTTTCGGACCCACCAAAAACCACGATTCGTGGAGCTACCGAATCTAAACAAATGCAGAACAAGAACAAATATACAATCAGCCAGAAATGATTAACCTCATAAAGGCACAAAGGTTGAGATGGGCAGTGCACGTACGAAGACAGCCAGAGGATAAAATGGTCCGCTTAATATGGGACAGAGCACCAGAAGGAAGACGACCACTTGGAAGACCAAGATTAAGGTGGCATGATAATATAACATCGGACTTTGGGAAAATGGGCATCGGGAATAGTTAAGAAGTAATGGAAGACCGAGATAGATGGAGGCAAATTGTTGCCTCAGCCAAGGACCACCAGGGGCTGTAGTGCTACGGATTTGATTTGATTGATTTTATTGGTCTATATTTTTACGAATGGATTTTACATAGTGAGCGATATTTGCAATTTTGTCAAGGAGATTTTTCTGTGCTTCTTAAAAATATGCCGTTACAGCAGCGAGCAATCATGTGTTTCCAGCATAAAGCATAAGCAAGAATTATCCAACAATATTAAAATAAAACGTACGGAGAAAATTGGATAATTATAAATGGACCGATACAGTGGGCGCCTAAGTCACCACTAGACTTCTTCCTGTGGGAAACTTTGAAAAATAAAGTTTACAGAACACCATATGTTTACTTGGAATATTTAAAAAAAATTAGAAATGCTTGCTATGAACCATCTAGATAAATGTTACGTAAGGCTTCAGTAAGAGAAGTAAGGCGGAGATTGGATAAGTGTTTAGAAGTAGGAGGTAGTTGCATTGAAAATTTGCTGTAGTAATTCAACATACCTTGTTTCTTTCTGTGGCATTAGTTGTAAAATATTTGTTTTGTAATGTTAACTTAATTGCGCGCCGGCGCCGGCCCCACCAGACGTAAATAGGGCTTGTTTAATAAGATGTGGGCAGCTTCACCGCCGGAACCTCTATTGTCTGCTGACTTCCTAGCTCGTGGACGGCGACGTTTTACTGCGTAGATGATGTTAAATCCTTCGATAACTCAGTAATCGCTGGTTCAATCTGTCTTTTTACTACTGTAGGCTAACGGGTTTACTGCCTTTTATCGCCAGAAATTGGTATTTTTACAATTAATAAAACAAACACGTGTCATCGATAATATATTATTAATTTTAATACAGTATCCTCCTTCTGTATCTTTAGAATGATTTTACTGGTTACTAGCTTTTGTTTAATATATTTTACTTAATTATATTTATGTGCATTGTACCACGTGGTTGTTTTTAAAGTATTGCTCTGAACGCTAGAGGTTATACCTCGGCTGAAGATATGCGAAGCGCTGTGCTTGAAGTTCGGAAAGCGAAAGAGAGTGGGAAGCCCGGTCAGACGTTGCTTTGCAAAACCATTTTTTATCACGTGATCGTATGCGCGCGACGATATTTGAATGTTCTGGAGGGAATAATAAGTGCACGTGTTCTAAAGATGATCTATAAATAGCACGGAACCCTTTGTTTATACGAAAGCTAATTTCTACGTAATGAATGCGTGACTTTTAGTTGATTTTTGTCGGTGTCAAGGCCGTACTGAGTAGTTTTACAAATCAAAGAATTTCTCATAGAGGAATTGAACAGATGTTTAATTATTGAATTTTTAACGAGTCAAAGTTGTTAATTCTTTTAAAATTGAGGCGCCTATATTAGGAAGGCCACGTACAATGTGTACAGTGTGTGGGACAGGGGCGTACTTGTAGACCGCAATCCGTAACTACATGTATGAACTATAAACAAAAATAAATATACTTTATTATTTTTACAAAGATTATGCCGTTTATTAGAAAACGTACTGTGGACCTTTTTTTTTAAAAAATAAAATATATTTAATTCATTTTCATTTTATGAGTAAACATTACCTAATTAAATTATTCACCACAATTTTTCGTTAGTCTTACAAACATTAATTAACAAAGGGTGTCTAATAAAAAATAAATTCATGCAAAAACCGTTGAGAGTATACATACAAAAATCTAAAAAAGGATTTTGCGTAGAATATTGATTTTGATTTACCACAATAATTATACTTCTCGTTGGTAATCCTTTTAATTTTTTTATATGCTTCCATACACTTTCAAAAATTAAAAGCAACAATGGCTCCATTCAAAAAAATATACAACCCATTACATAATTGAATCAATACACTGACAAAAAATGGACAGGCGACTCTTTTCAACCAATTCTAATCCATCAAAAAGAGTGTCTTTCATGCAAAGAACGCATGAAAACGAGCTATTATTAGTCCCTTTTTACACGAACGAACACTTAGAAAATCGTTTGTGATGGCAGATGCTACTAAAGCAACTCTCACACTAACGCATCAGAACGAACTTAAAACTGACATTATGCGACAGAACTTTTTCTTCTAGTCTTCAATACTTTTTTCAATAAAATAAAACGATTATTAAACAAAAAAATCGTAGACTGGCATCAAAAGGTTAATATTTTTTACCACTTTTTTATAGTGTTGGTTTCTTTATTTTATAGTCAGTCGGCTAACGATGCAAGGGGTTTTATAACTGTTTTTTTAACATTATTTCAGTTTAATGTGCCTTTTAAAAGTGTTTTATTTTTGGTCATTTGTAAAATATCACGTCCTTGAGACATCGTTTAGAAATAATAACCAAATTCATTAGTATTTAGGTTATCAGATAGATTTAAAAGTAAACAAATTTTCGCCTCGCCGTATTTATTTTGATTTGGCCAAGATTTTTACAAATAGCTTTGTAAGACACCAAAAATATACAAGATATTTTTTTCGATGGCACATTGGACCTCCTAGCAAGACTGGTCAGAATAGAAATCTGAACATTTTTAGCAAGGGATTTCCGACATTGGTCTATTGAATGAAAACATGCTCGACTTTCAGCGACTTCCGGTTGTACTTGATGTTGACATCAACTTCGTTATTTTAAATAAAACACCTCGAATATTTTTAACTTTTTAAATTGCTAACTTAATTATAAATAACTTTTTATAACAAGGTACTTTCGCAATAAATAATAATTAGTCAATTTTTACCATCTACATCCATTACTGCTAGACAGCTTAATGTTATCCTACAAAAATATTATTAATTTTGTTTTACAGGGTGAAATAAAACTAATTTTTAATAAATGGCACACATATTTTTTTTTCACCCTGTTCAATTCTATAGTAGATTAAGAAAAAAGATTCTTAAAATATCCCCAGGATAATATAAATAAACCATAATGCATTCAGATCAACGTTGCCAGATCACCGAAAATGAATATAATTGATAGTTAGTATATGTAAGTATCTTTGTGTCAATAATTCTAATTTCTGACAATAGGAAATGCTTATATTATACTATAGCACGCTGGAACTACCTTAAATAATACAAAAGCTTTTGCTTTGGATCAACATGCAGACATTGATAGTGAATAAATCTTTGCTTTTTCTATAACGGATATATCGGGGATAGAGATATAGTTAATAAAATGACTTAATAACAAAATTGTTATGTTGAAAAAAATATGGTATTAATAGGACACTACTACCAAAATTAATAGTGTAAGTTCGACACCAGTAGCGTATGTCCTTTACTTCGGATCACATGCATGCTTTTAATTAAATTTTGAACTAAATCTTAAGGAATTTGTTCTCATGTTGTAATTACTTCATTTTTAAGTTAATTTAGGTTTTTAGGTTAGGTTAGGATGGGTATTTGTCGTTTAACGTTGTTTTTGAGGTGATACCATAATTACTCGATCGGATTCAGATAAGGGATTTTTGGTGGCTACTATATAACTAGTATATTAGTATTAAGATAATAGAGTCGTTACCTCCGCAGCTTTGTGAGGTTGAGCGATGCATAAATACGAAATTGGGTTTCAAAAAACGACCGAAAGGCAGCACATCTTCTATTATAATATTTTTAAGACAGTAATTAGCATTCATGGATCTCGTACGGACAAGAAATAATTCTGCGCGAACGTCAAAGCATATACCACCCCAGAACATAACAGAGCCACCGCCGAATGAAATCCTTGCAGAGATATTGCTCTTCGCCAGACTCGTTCACGACCATCTAAATGTTTAGTAGTTTTATCTTCGAATAAAACTTTTTTCCAATTATCCACAGACTTATTTTAAATATTTCGAGAATAACATAACCTGGTATATCTTTTCTATCTACCAAGCAGGGGTGCAGTAGCTAGTCTTGTACTGCTTAATCAAGATTGTTTTAAACTGTTTTAAAATAAATTGTTACATTGTGGACAGTTTTGAGTTTGTTTTTGATGACAGAATTAGTAATAGTCCTGTTTTTTGAAGCGTATTGTCTAATAAAACGTTCATGTTGATCGTTAGAGCATCGTTTTTGCCATTACTCTGGCCTTCTAGAAAAATTTTCTACCTCATTTAGGCGTTTTACCATACGATTTATTGTGAAACATTTTTCACCCAACATATTGGCAGTAAAACTTTAACAAAATACTTTATTTAATAAAACTAAGGCCCATACTATCTCTCGTTCAGTTAAATTTCTTACTCGATTCATTTTTCCAATTTTTCGGGGTTACCGTCTATTACAAAACACGCGTATTACTTTTAACAAAAATCTATCGCATGTACTGCACAAAATTGTTTATTTTCTAACAAATTCTTGAAAACTGTTAATCTAGGCGAATTATTTTGATAGCTGTCATTTACAACGAGACAAAATATGCATAGCATACTATTTAAATACCCAAGTTCAAAGTTTTTGCAAAAAATAATAAGAACGTATTCTACTCAAAAACTATATTTATCGTAAAGCGTATTCAAACTCTCTCTCGATAACAAAAATGCATCTAGCCTAACCTAACCTAACCTGACCTCCAGATGTGCTTGTGTAACCAAAAAGCTCTCCCTGCGTACAGGGTGGATCCAAATATATCTTACACTTGGCCATCCTGCATTAGACCTATCAGACCTATCAGACCTATCACTGTTAAAAAAAGAATTATCTGCTCCTAAAGAAATAAATTATACCTACAAATAATTTACACATGACAATATCTGTCCTTAATAAATGTGAGCGTAACAACTTTATTTTACATTCCAGTCTTAAATAATATGTGACAGTACTTGTCCGTAAGAAATCGAGTGTGAGCGTAACAACTCCATTGTAACAATATCTGTCCGTAAAAAATCGAATTTAAGCGTAGCAACTTCATTGTGACAATATCTGTCAATAAAAAATCAAATATAAGCAAACAAATCAATTGTAACAATATCTGTCCTTAAAAAATCAAATTTAAGCGTAGCAACTTTATTGTGACAATATCTGTCCATAAAAAATCAAATATGAGCGAACAAATCCATTGTGACAATATCTGTCCGTAAAAATCGAATGTGAGCGTAACAACTCCATTGTGACAATATCTGTCCGTAAAAAATCGAATTTAAGCGTAGCAACTCCATTGTGACAATATCTGTCCATAAAAAATTGAATATGAGCGAACAAATCCATTGTGACAATATCTGTCCGCAAAAAATCGAATATGAGCGTAACAACTCCATTGTAACAATATCTGTACGTAAAAAATCGAATTTAAGCGTAGCAACTTCATTGTGACAATATCTGTCAATAAAAAATCAAATATAAGCAAACAAATCAATTGTAACAATATCTGTCCTTAAAAAATCAAATTTAAGCGTAGCAACTTTATTGTGACAATATCTGTCCATAAAAAATCAAATATGAGCGAACAAATCCATTGTGACAATATCTGTCCGTAAAAATCGAATGTGAGCGTAACAACTCCATTGTGACAATATCTGTCCGTAAAAAATCGAATTTAAGCGTAGCAACTCCATTGTGACAATATCTGTCCATAAAAAATTGAATATGAGCGAACAAATCCATTGTGACAATATCTGTCCGCAAAAAATCGAATATGAGCGTAACAACTCCATTGTGACAATATCTGTCCGCAAAAAATCGAATTTAAGCGTAGCAACTCCATTGTGACAATATCTGTCCATAAAAAATCGAATATGAGCGTAACAACTCCATTGTGACAATATCTGTCCGTAAAAAATCGAATTTAAGCGTAGCAACTCCATTGTGACAATATCTGTCCATAAAAAATTGAATATGAGCGAACAAATCCATTGTGACAATATCTGTCCGCAAAAAATCGAATATGAGCGTAACAACTCCATTGTGACAATATATGTCCGCAAAAAATCGAATTTAAGCGTAGCAACTCCATTGTGACAATATCTGTCCATAAAAAATCGAATATGAGCGTAACAACTCCATTGTGACAATATCTGTCCGTAAAAATCGAATTTGAGCGTAACAACTCCATTGTGACAATATCTGTCCATAAAAAATTGAATATGAGCGAACAAATCCATTGTGACAATATCTGTCCGCAAAAAATCGAATATGAGCGTAACAACTCCATTGTGACAATATCTGTCCGCAAAAAATCGAATTTAAGCGTAGCAACTCCATTGTGACAATATCTGTCCATAAAAAATCGAATATGAGCGTAACAACTCCATTGTGACAATATCTGTCCGTAAAAATCGAATGTGAGCGTAACAACTCCATTGTGACAATATCTGTCCGTAAAAAATCGAATTTAAGCGTAGCAACTCCATTGTGACAATATCTGTCCGTAAAAATCGAATATGAGCGTAACAACTCCATTGTGACAATATCTGTCCTAATATACATGAAAATAACTACAAATATAAAATCATAATTTGACATTTTATATCCGTAATAAAGTGTTAAAACGTATCTTTTAAATGTCTTATGACTTCTTGGACAATAATCCACTTTTTCATGTGGTCCACCGATACCGTCGTTTTTGCACGTCGGTACCCATTCCGAAAATCTTCTACTTCATATGGGTCATTAATTAATTTTTTAGAATTTTGAAAGGGGCCTTTAAATTTCGGGAGAAGTTTATGTGAACTTCCTGTCGAAGCTTGACTTGTTATTCTTATCATGACCAACTCATTTTATTAAAGATACTACACACTTTTCTTTTTTTATCGAAACGTTCTTTCTGCAACTTTTGATCTTTTGTTATATGCTTTGAAATATTATTCCTCAGTGCATTAAGATCAAGCCTTTTTAGATCAATATCTAGCTCGTTCCAAAGCAATCCTTTTGCGTACGCTTTACTATATCCAATTAAAGCTTCCATGGAAGTTGTATTTTTACTTTTATTCTTGGCCGTACTTATTGCTATTTGAACTTGTTTTTTATACCTGTCCCACAAGGCGTCTACAATTACTTAAATGAATTTGTTTTTAACTGTGCTGGTTTCGAAAGTTTTTTAAAGCAGTAGTCACCTAATCTCTGACCTACCCTTGTTTCGTAATAAGCCGCGTATTTTAATAAGTTAGCAAATGAAACACACTTACAGAACTGGTTCAGCACACTCTTCCTAATGTCTGTCCAACTGGTTTCCACCTGACTGAAATCGTCAAACCATTTTCTTGCATTTCTCCGAAGACGACTTGAAATCATGGTGATCAGATCAGAGTGATCGTCCCATTTATATCGTCTAGCTAAAGTTTCAACTTTCTGGACATTTATATCGTCTAGCTAAAGTTTCAACTTTTTGGACCCACTTTTCGGCCGTAATGTCATCACGCGCAAGGTCGAAAATTGACAGTTTTGTTTATAATGTTTCTTATTTTTTTTAAGCGTTTTACCTCGCGTTTTAAGTTCATCCATGACGATCTACTACTTTCCGAACTTGAAGAACTTGAGGTAGTACTTGAACTACTACTACTTTGTCGGCGGCGACGTCTTTCCTCACGTCCACGATTACGACTTTTTCGTTTTTCCATTTTTATTAATAGGTACTCTTTTTTTTTCCTTTCAAAATAATCAATAAAAAAAATAGTAAATTGTTTACAATCCCACCGCTGCTTGTAAGAAATAATAAAAACGTATTCTACTCAAAAACTATATTTATCGTAAAGCGTATTCAAACTCTCTTTCGATAACAAAAATGTATCTACTTATTGTTGTCCTTTCATGAAGACTGCCGCCAGCCCCTTCTTGTTCTTTTCTTTAGATACCTGACCTCCAGATGTGCTTGTGTATCCCAAAAGCTCTCCCTGCATACAGGGTAAATCCAAATATATCTTTCATTCTTTTTATTTTTGATGTAAATTGGAATAAAAATAAAACGTTGAATTTGTTAATGTTATTTATGGGTATCAACCTTTAAAACATGGCGTGTTTTATACTTAAATATGTGCAAGTACTTAATAGTTTTAGCTATTTTTTTACAGGAATAACTAAGTATTGATGTTTGTAGTAAACGTAAATTTAATAAAAAATGTAAAAATTGTGTATGTCGTGTGCACACAAGATAATCGAACGTCCCCTGTTCTGTAAGCCTTTTCCCACCGTACTTGTATCCATACGTGATAATTTAATTTAGATCGCGCAAATTTATTACGTTTATCCGTTTAGAAAAGAGGGATCCAAATTCCGTCGCCGGCTGCCGGGTCATCCGAACCCAAAATGACCGGCGACCGGCCTACCAACCACAAAAGAAAACCCACCAAAAGATTTATGCGTTTGCTTCACAATACTTTGACTGATGGTGCATATTTGGCCTCGCAACCTCCCCTAATGGAAAGTAATATGTTCGTTCTAATGCGCCTCTTAATACCTCCACCATGGGTTATATAACTGATGGCCGGGATAAAATTATTATGTTAAATTAATCCCTTAACTCATTTGTCTTGTCGCACTGTGTATGGGCATTTTTCTTAGTCATTATTGATTATAAAACAAGCTGTATATAAATTCCGAACGTTTTAAATACACTCAGAAAAATTGTAATTTACTTTTAAAAGGGATTTTTTCCAGCTAGGGTGAAAAGGTACTTCTGGGACAGCCCCCAAAAATGGATTTGTTAAGTAGAACCTACACAAATAGCAAATCCATCATACGGCTTTTGGTGTTACTTTTCTTATTGTAGCAATTAAGAAAAAATGCCCTACCAGTTGCTAATTTTTAATGCATTATTCTTAATGAAAGCGGGCTATAGGTCGCAGGCTAATCCCCGATTTAAATATGTTTTTTATCCTTTTATATACACAATGGAAATAATAATGTAAAGATAATATTTCATTCTGAGCTTGAAATTTTTAACTTAACTAAGGACTTTCAGTTAATAAATTAAAATAAGTTAATTTTCTCAAAGATTGTTTAAACCACAACCCAATTAAAAAAAAAGATTTTAATCAAAAACAAATAAAGTTAAGGTAACCCAAAATAGCTAAGTATAAAACTTAAATGTGAATGTAATTTTTTCCTCAAACTAATAAAAAATTAAGTAATGTTTCTTTCTTAATAATTTATAACAATTTTACATCGTTTTTGCGGGGATAAAATCAAATTAACTATTTCTTGTAACGATATCAGGTATCGGTAGAAAATGTTTTCCAATTACTGTGGTTTATGTAAGCATTAATTGGTATTTCATTAATGTACCTATTGGAATTTAATGATTTTGCAGATAAATGCAATCGGTCTAAAAATCAAAGGGATAAAAATAAATGTGAGCAAAACGAAAGTAATGGTTTTTGAAATAGAAGAAAGCATGACAAACTGTGGAGTTTCGATTGAGGGAGAAAGAGTGGAACAAGTAAATGAATTTGTGTACTTGGGTTCAAAGTTTACTAGATATGGAAACTATGACAGTGACATTAAACGTAGGGTGTTGGCAGGAAAACAAATTAATGGGGCACTGCATAACATTAGGAATAGCTAGAAAGTGTCAAAAAAGGCACGACTTGCGGTGCATGGGGGTTTTTTGGTTCCTACACTTATGTATGGTAGTGAATGTTGGGTTTGGCAAAAGAAACATGAAAATAGGATTAATGCTGCAAAGATAAGTAGTCTAAGAAGTATAGCCGGAGTGACTCGGTTGAATAAAGGAAAGAATAGTGAGATAAGAGAACGCTGTGGTGTAAAAGAAGATGTGGTTACAAAGATAGATAAAGAAATGCTTAGATGGTTTGAACACGTAGAAAGGATGGATGAAGAAAAAATAACGAAACAAATTTATAAGGCGAGTGTGAATGGACAAGTTGGTAAAGGTCGACCTCAAAGAACATATCTCGATCAGCCACAGATATTTCCATGGCAGATGCTCCAGGGAAATAAAAACTCTTGTACCACCATTGGCCACATTCGGCCGAAGAACTCGGCACGCTGATCAGTCTCACCCATTTACTCTCAAGATTGACACTACAAGGACCAATCTTCATCAAGAATCCTTCTTTTACAGGGCTGCTACGGAATGGAATAAGCTTCCAAAATCAGTTTTTCCAGAGAACTATGACCTTCAACTTTTTAAAAAGCGTGTCCACAATCATTTCCTTTCTATAATCCCTTCCCCTTCTAATAGTCGCAGTGCGGGCCGTCCGCGGCCAACACGATAGGTCTACCCTTTTGGCGACTATTTTCATTAAAAAAAAAAAACATTGAGAGGTTTACATGGAGAACTTACATAATTACAAAAAAAAACAACTATGGCTTAAATTAAGACAATATTATTGGTTAACTGGTTGACAGTCCCAACAGCCCCAACCAATATGGCTTTATGGAATACAGCTATGGGGTACAGCCAGTAATTCAAACCTTAAAATATTTCAACGATTTAGAACAAGATCTTACGCATCATAACAAGTGCTTCGTAGTACGACTCAAACCATTTAATTGAACGAGATCTTTAAATTTCATCAGTAGAAACTAAAGTCGCTGTAATGTAAAATACGAAACCAGAAATAGTGCCCATAGTACTTATGTGCTTGTGTGCGAACTCTTTATCACGAAAAACGAAGAACGTCGTTTGAAGCGCTTTAAACTGACGGATTTAAAAGGAGGTTTAATTAATATAAACCTAATTAATAGTATTAGTAAATAGGATGAATATTAGTATTATTGTCATTATCAATAAATTGTTATTGTAGATAGAAAATAACTTATAGGAGAGATTTTCTATAGGTCAGTTTAAAAATAAACAGGCAATTTATTTATTGTTCAACAGCTAAACGAATTGCAAAAAATAAAATGGGATGATAATAAAAAAAAAATTAGTTCAACCATTAAATACTAAAAAAAAATGGTTGTAGACATATTTGTAAATCGTGGTCCTTTTGGATACATTAAAATCTAGAGACATTAAGATATCTCGAATTACCATGAATTTTTAACCGTTTCGGTTTTCTTATCATTTAAATTAAAAGTCAAAAAGACAATGGCACACGCACCCAAAAACACAAATAATGAACATAATGAAGACGTAATTATCCAAAAACGACGAAAACGCTTTAAAATATTCAAAAAGTTTAATTACAAAAACTCGAGGAAAGACATTACTGAAAGGGCAACGAATAATCATCAGAGACGGACTGTGTAAAATGCCGATACAAATTCTATTAAAAAAAAATTAAATTATTTTATTTTAATGTATAAAATGTGATACAACCTTATTTTTTAAATTTCCTTTAAAAAGTAGAAGATTTTTTTTTTGTACATTTAATTCTGTATAGTTTAATTTAACGATACAAACAACAAACTGTTTAAAAATACCCTTTTCATAAATATATCGTAATTATGTTTTGATGACTCTAAAAAACAAATAAAACTTGCAACGTCTTCCTCCGAATTGGTTACCAATGGCGTATCCTTAATATTTTGTAACAGTTACTGAATATTTTTCTACAAAAAATGTACTGTAATTAAAAATGAAAAAAATGATGAATAAATGCTTTTGAGATTTAACGAATTTATACTCTACAACTTTTGGGGAAAGGGGCGGGGGGATTTAATCAAATTTGATACTGGGTATTTATAGCACATTGAAAAATTTGCTGGTTTTTAAATACTTATCCGTAAAAAAATTAAATAACTGAACCAATTTTGCCTTTTTTTAATCAACGCGCATTATTGTCCTCTTTAATTTACTAAAGTACGGTTATTTATAAAATATTATATATATATATATATATATATATATATATATATATATATATATATTATAATATGATATTTCGGAAAACTGGAAAAAGTATTATTATAGGTAAGTTACGAGGGCAGTTTGATAAGTCAGTGAATTTTTGAATTTCCCGCGCAGTTACTCCAAATGCAACAGTGCTGCCGTCAACTATAATCTATCAGTGGGCAACTTTCTAATTTTGAGCAAGCTACGTCGTGCAGTTGGTGTTTAATAGCCGTTTAAAGCAGACAACCTCGTGAATTTTTACGAAAATGGAAAAAAATGAATTTCGTGCCGCGATTGCTCACACTCGACCATAAGCGCAATCGTGTGACCACTTCAAAAGAGTGTTTAGCGATGTTCAGCCCTAATCCGGACGAATTTTTGTGCCGTTTTGTTACTGTGGATGAAACATGGATCCATCACAACACGCCAGAGACCAAGGAACAATCGAAACAGTGGGTTGCTCGGGGTTAACGTGGACCGAAGAAGGCGAAACAGAGTCTGTCAGCCAACGAGGTCATGGCCACAGTTTTTTGGGATGTACGCGGTGTCATTCACTTCGATTACCTCAAGAAAGGTAAAACGATCACCGGCGAATATTATTCAAAGCTTTTGAACAGATACGACGTTGATTTGAAGCAAAAACAGCCGCATTTGGCTAAGAAGAAGAAAGTGCTGTTCCATCAAGACAATGCACGTGTGCACACTTGTCTAGTCACGATGGCCAAAATCCACGAATATTTTCTGTTTCCAAACCTAAAGAAATGGCTGGGCGGTAAGAGATTTGAGTCGAATGAAGAAGTCATTACCGAAACAAACGCGTATTTTGAGAGCTTTAAAAAAACCTATTATTTGGAGGGAATAAAAAACTTAGAAAAACGCTGGACTAAATGTATCGAGCTAAAAGGTGATTATGTAGAAAAATAAAATGTTTATTTGCGGAAAAAAATTTGTTTTATTCAAAAAGTCACTGACTCATCAAACCGCCCTCGTAACAACTATTAAACTGAAAAATTTTTAAATGACCTCAAAACATTTTCTTAGTGGATGCACCATTTTTTATTAAAATTGATGTTGATTATGAACTTACATTTTAAAATCAGCAGGATATCATGCTCTTTTAAAGCGGATACAACGAAAAGAAGTCTAAAACATTCCTGCCCAAAAACGAACTCGATAAATTCATTGATGAATCTCCAAATTATGATTTCTCATTCCTCATGTTGGTTTCTACACCAATGTATGGGTTATGTTGGGTTTGGCAGAAGAAGCATAAAAATAGTATTAATGCTGCGGAGATGAGTAGTCTGAAGAGTATAGCTGGAGTGACTCGGTTGGATAAAGTGAAGATTAGTAAGATAAGGAAACGATGTGGTGTAAAGATGTTACCAAGATAGTTAAAGGAATGCTTAGATGATTTGGTCAAGTAGAAAGGATGGATGAAGGACGATTAACGAAAAAAATGTATAAGGCGAGTGTGAATGGACAAGTCGGTAGAGGTCGACCTCGGCGAACTTATCTCGATCAGACTAACTTATTTTTTTAAGAAAGGCCGGGTCAATAGTACCAACAACCGACGAGCATGTATAAGAGCACTTATAAAAGTAGAGAAAGCAAAAAATCTGTGTAAGAACCGTAGCAAGTGGAAGAAAGTGGTCTTTGTCAACCCCTACGGGAAAAGGCCTATAAGTATGTATGTAGGTATTTTTATAAAATTTAATTTTAGATTGGAGTTTTGAAATGTTTTTTTTGTGTATCTGTATCTTTATTTATGATTTCGTGAAAGGTCGAAAGTAGCGTCGCATTTTTTGATACTCGTAAAACGTTCATGAATGTTAGTTAGATAATTAAAATTCGTCGTTATACTAACTACGACTAAAGGGTCCGGACGAACAAAAAATAAATGATACGAAAAAATGTTAATGGCTGCTATTAAAGGCGACGCAGAATATAACGGGGACAGAAACATTATGTGCGTCATTTACAAAAATATCCGCATTAGAAAGTTATTCCAAAAATGGTATTAGGTAATTTATTGTATAATTTGGATTATTTTTTTATATACTCTTTTAAATAGATTATTAACATTATTAACTTTTTGTCACTGCCGTGATAATTTTGTTCACCGTCACTGCTACCGGACTAAAAGTCCGCTCCCCCTAATATGCCTAAAAACTTACTTATTTTTTAAATTCTAACATATTTTAATTTTTTTTTTTTAAATTTGTAACGGGATTTTTTTTCTTTGCAAAACCATCAGGCCAATATTGGTAATTAAATTAAATTTTTTAGTTGTTATTGGAATTACAGATTAATACTAACACTTTATTTATTTCTTTTTTAATGAATTTGTGTACTTGGGTTCAAAGTTTACGACAGATGGAAAGTATGACAGTGACATTAAGCGAAGGGCAGGAAAACAGATGAATGGGGCACTGCATAGCTTTATGAGCAGCCAGAAAGTGTCAAAAAAGGCACGTCTGGCTATGCATACAGGTGTGTTGGTTCCTACACTTATGTGTGGTAGTGAATGTTGGGTTTGGTAGAAGAATCATAAAAATAGGATTAATGTTGCGGTGATAATTAGTCTGAGAAGTATAGCCGGAGTGACTCGGTTGGATAAAGTAAAAAGTAGTGAAATAAGAGAATGCTGTGGCGTAAAAGAAGATGCTTAGATGGTTTGGAAACGTAAAAAGGACGGATGAAGGAAGATTGACAAAAAAAATTATAATGCGAGTGTGAATGGACAAGTCGGTAGAGATCGACCTCGGCGAACATATCTTGATCAGATCAACATTGTTTTGAAGAAAGGCCAGGTAAAGAGTACCTACAACCGACGAGCATGTATGAGAGCACTGATGAAAGTAGAGGAAGCAAAAGATGTGTGTAAGAACCGTAGCAAGTGGAAGGAAGTGGTCTCTGCCTACCCCTACGGGAAAAAGGTGGGACTATACGTATGTTTGTATGAGCTTTTTTCTTTTAATACTACAGGAATTTTCAGAGAACAACAATATCAATAGGTTACTAAAGCTACTACAGTCTCTAGACCTTAATCCTATTAAGCAAATAAGAAATGTGTTTCAAAGACGACTTTTTCAGGACATCTATCACACCTAGACGAAGTGAAGATGTTGGTAATAGTCGTGGTCAAACATATTATTAATTTATAAATCGCAAAAATGTTGTGCTTTTGTTAAATTTCCAGCCAAAGAATATTTTTTAGTTAACATTTTAATACATTTTTTAATTTTTCGTTGCTTGTAAAAGAAAAATTGCTGTTTACAATCTTTTCTTTTATTACTCTACAAGTTAAATTTTTGATTCATATTTAAAAAAAGATAAAATTTAAATTTTAAAAATATAAAATGCTTTTAAGTTTTAATGGTATTGTGGTTGTATGTATTTTCCAGTACTAAATTAATTATAAACTTTGTAATATTTGTTGGGAATTTTATTTTTAGTAGTGGGTTATTTTTTTATCTCCCAAAGGCATTTTAACTTTTTTTTTATTTTATGAAAAATAATCTACTAATTGGAATTATTATTAATTGGAAAGAAAAGACCTTATTAATCCTATAACTTACCATAATAGAAAAGAGTGAGTCCTTGTCAAATATTCAAAGTTGCAATTTTTAATGGAATAGGGAAATGGCTTCTAAAGTAAAATTATTTAAATTATTTTGAGAAACCACTGGGTTTTAACTATAAAGACGAAACCAGGAAAATTATGCAAAATAGGCCTTAGAATAATCAGTCAAGACAAAATATTATCACCTCGGTTGGATTAAACCAGGATAAGGAAGATTACGTCATAGTTTGGGACATGATGACAACAGCGACGTTCAGCTAAATTTATGAGCAGAATCTTGTATGGTTTATTTTTCAAATAGTTAAATAACGAATTAGCGTTGTTTTAGTTTTCTTGTCGTTTAAAAATAAAATATTCTTATTTACAATTCCGACTCAAATACTTTTGATTTTTTTTTCGCTTTTAAAAAAATACCAATTTTAATTAATTCCCCTGAAAATTTGAAACAAATTTACTACAAAATTTTTAAATAAAATCAATTAACCATTGTAAAAAGTACCAAATAAACAGCCATAACAAATTCATTATTTGGCTTTAAACTTTATATACCTACAAATAAACCTTTTAGCTAATTATCAAATTTTAAAATGTTTTTTTTTTCTTTGTTTTCCTAATTTAAAATGGTTTTTTACTCTAAAATTAAGTAGGTCACAAAGAATCAATTTAACATTAACAATAAAAAAAATTAAAAACACCCAATACCTTAAATTTGTTGTAATTAACAATGAAAGGTTATAAGGCGAGTTTATACAGCAAATAAAATAAAATAAGAAATAACATAAAATAAAATAAGGAATGAGTGCAAAAAACATTGGTTTATACAGATGACTAAAATAAAATAAGAAATAAGAATGAACCGATGAAATCGCAGCTTTTTTGACAATGACTATTGTGTTTTGTGCATAACAGTACATAATATCCAAATTGATTTGTTATTTTATTTCAAATACGGATTTTTAAATTTTATCATTTTCTGAAATTATCTATATATCTACCATGCAGTACCTTTTAAAATATATTACGTTGATAGAGCAGGTATCGACTTTTCCTTAGTTATATGCAAAAACTGATAAAAAATACAATAGCAGCTGACTGAAAGAAAATGCTTTGCTCACAATTGCTAACATAATGGAGAAAGCACGTAAGTGCCAAAAAATCAGAGAGTTTAACGTTTTTTAAATTACTTTTTCTGTAGCTGAAGCTTCTGAACACAGATGGAGCTTTTGAGAAATAAATATACGGGCCATAGAAGAAAAATCAAAAATACCTCCACAAATAATATTTTTAGGTCAGGTTAATTGTAAACTTGAACATTTAGAACAATAAAGATTTGGGTCACGCACATTATCAGTTTGCAAGCAAAATAAAATAAGACAAAGAGATAAAAGTTGGCAATCTTTTGTTTTTATTCCTAATTCTTATCTAATCTTATTTTTTGTAAAAACGCTTTCATAGTTTTGGGCATGTTTATCTTTTTTATTTTAGTTTATTTTGTTCCTTATTTAATTTTATTTTATTTGCTGTATAAACTCGCTATTAGGTGAGTAATTAATACATTGTGAGTGTTGGTGTTAACACGGGTTAAATGAAGTTGAAGGTTACAAGCAATAGAAATTTTTTTACATAACAACCAGTTAACTTTTGTATGTGGAGATGGGTATTGTAATGGTGCATACGCTCAAAGCCATTTGTAATGCATTTTAGCATAGCCAAGGAAGAGACTACAAAAAGATAGTACCTAACAACTTTAAGGTTTTTTGTCTAACCTGGTTCGTTGATCTGCCGAATAGATCTCTTTTTAATTATGTCTAACAGCTTTAGATTTAATGAAAGTGCAAAGCTCAAAATGTAAAAACGATATTAATAAACTATGAATTAGTTAACATTCAAAAATATTACTTAAAATAAATTTTTGATAACGACGAGCTGTCCACGGATCTTAACCACGGAAATCACTCTTAACAACCTTTTTTTTTTTGCAGAGGTGGAGAAAATCCTTTACGGAGAGGTTATGAGTCTGAAAGCTCTACTGGTCTACTGTGAGCCTTCCCTGACTATGTCAGATCTCCTCACTAAAAACTTCACCCCTATTTAGTTCCGCCTGAATATTGCCTCCGGTGACTCTTAGGCCTGTTGGCCCATTGAATCTTGCCTATGTGGTTTTATATCATTGTACCTAATCCAGTTTTTTCGTACCTTGTACAATTTGTATAAGTTCTGTAATGGGTGGAAGCAATATAGTTCTGGGTCACCGGATTACTGCCCAAAAATTGCCTGTCTTTTGCGGTCCAGTGCCCCGCAGCAGCACAGTATGTGTTTTACTGATTCCGGATCCTTGCCGCATAATCTGCAGGTCAGGTTTCCATAATACAGTCCTATTTTGTTAAATATTGTTATTGGTAATTTGTAATGAAATAACTGTAGAACGGTGGTAACGTGTATTTAAAAGTGCTCAAAAATATGAGACCAAGTTGACTGAAAAAGAACATATACCTACTAGTTAAAGGAGGGGACCATGACCAGCGTATTATTTATACAGTAAATTCAGATGATATTAACAAAAATAAATTATAAATTGTCCTGTCAAAATGATATAATGTCCAAAAACTACAAAAGTGTGTACCCAATGCTTAATAGACCTTTAGTTTAGCCAACTCACCGAGAGACTTTCACAAAAGAGTTATCGAATTGGATAAATATCTTGTTTACGGTTATTTTTAATTTATATATTTTAATTACAATTTTAACTTTTTAAATAGTTATTTTTAATGGTTTAGTTTTTAAGAATTTATTTTATTTTCGGATTTTTATTTCAGATTTTTAAATAATTTTAAGTAAAAACTTTTAGTTGAGCGTTGAGCAAAATTTGGTTGGGGAAAAATTAATGGGTTCGCTTCACTTGATGTCAGCGCCAGCGACATATATGGCTTTTTCTTCTTTTATCTGTCTGTTAAAAAGTGGCCTCGAGCAGACAGCCCACTTTTATTAGGTTATTTATTATTCAATGTTTTAATATGGAGGATGGAAATAAGGAGAACAAACTTATGTGGGACTTTTTTTTGGAAAAGTGTCCACCAAACGGTGGCATATAAAGGTGGCGCTGTTAGACGTAAGGTTAGATCTGAACTGTTTTAGATAAAGTGAAGTATGTCGAAAAGAAATTGGTATGTAATAATTTTAACATAAAACAATTATGCAGTAAAAAGTTGCTTGAGCAAATGTAAAAGTAGGTATAGAGAAAATAATTAATGCACAATATCCTTTGTCCCTTTTTACCAAAACTTTGGGCGCTCTTTTTATAAACGGTATCCTCCTATGGCAGACAAAACGTGGTAGCTAGTCTATTGGATCGCCTTTTTAACCTTTGTTGGAGAAGTGGTAGTGTACCAGACGACTGGTGCAAAGCCGTTATCATGCCGCTTTACAAGGAAAAAGGTTCGCAGCAGGACTGTAAGAACTACCGAGGTATTAGTTTACTCAGCGTAGTCGGCAAACTGTATGCAAAGATATTAATCAAAAGAGTAACGAATGAAACTGAGAATATGATATGGAATGTGCAAGCAGGATTAAGAAGAGAAAGGAGATGTATGGATCAGGTCTTTTCCTTACGAGGTATAGTCGAAAAATTCTTGGCTAGAAGTCAGAAGGTCTATTGCGCTTTTATAGACTTGGAAAAGGCCTATGACAGAGTGGTGAGAAGTGAATTGTGGTCTACATTGTCTATGTATGAGGTGAGTGGTAGTTTAATGCGAGCACTGAAATCACTTTACGAGGATTCCACTGCTTGTGTCAGGATAAACGAAGCTTGCACGGACTGGTTTAACATAAAAAAAGGTGCGAGACAGGGATGTGTGGCTTCGCCATAGCTGTTTAACTTATACATAGACAATTGTTTAAATGATTTAAAAAAGAGTGCGTATGGATTAAAAATGAATGATTTGATCATCAAATGCCTTCTTTACGCCGATGATCAAGTCATATTAGCGTTATCTGAAGAGGAGTTGCAGGCGATGGTTAATGTTATGCATGATTTCCTAAATATCAAAGTGATGAAAATAATGTAAGAAAAACGAAAGTAATGGTTTTTGAAAGAGAAGAAAGCATGACAAATTGTGTGGTTTCGATTGAGGAAGAAAGAGTGGAACAAGTTAATGAATTTGTGTAATTGGGTTCAAAATTTACTAGAGATGGAAAGTATGACAGTGACATTGAGCAAAGGGTGTTGGCTGGAAAACAAATGAATGGGGCACTACATAGCTTTATGAATAGCCAGAAAGTGTCAAAAAAAGGCACATCTGGCGGTGCATAGAGGTGTGTTGGTTCCTACACCTATGTATAGTAGTGAATGTTGGGTTTGGCAAAAGAAGCATAAAAATAGGATTAATGCTGCGGAGATAAGTAGTCTGAGAAGTATAGCCGGAGTGACTCGGTTGAGTAAAGTTAAGAATAGTGAGATAAGAAAACGCTGTGGTGTAAAAGAAGATGTGGTCACAAAGATAAATAAAGGAATGCTTGGATGGTTTGGACACGTAAAAAGAATGAATGAAGGAAGATTGACGAAACAAATTTATAAGGCGAGTGTGAATGGGCAAATCGGTAGAGGTCGACCTCGGAAAACATATCTCGATCAGATCAACATTGTTTTGAAGAAAGGCCAGGTCAAGAGTACCAACAAACGAAGAACATGTATGAGAGCACTGATAAAAGTAGAGGAAGCAAAAAATGTGTGTACGAACCGTAGCAAGTGGAAGGAAGTGGTCTTTGCCTACCCCTATGGGAAAAAGGCGTGACTTTATGTATGTATGTATGTACTATGGCAGATTTTTCAGAGAAATAAAAACTCTTGTACCACCATTAGCCACATTCATCAGAAGAACTCGGCACGCTAATCAGTCTCACCCATTTACTCTCAAGATTGACACTACAAGGACCAATCTCCATCAAGAATCCTTCTTTTACAGGGCTGCTACGGAATGGAACACGCTTTTAAAATTAGTTTTTCCAGAGAACTATGACCTGCAACTTTTCAAAAAGCGGGTCCACAATCATTTCCTTTCTATAATCCCTTCCACTTGTAATAGTTGCAGTGCGGGCCGTCCGCGGCCCACACGATAGGTCTACCCTTTTTGCGACTATTTTCATTAAAAAAAAAAAATGGTAACGTCTGTTTAATTTCAGGATTTTTTTTTTCTATTCTTCATAGATCAAAATAATATTAAAAAACGGTGACGTTTTTTTTCCATCTGTTTGTCAAAAAGTAGCCACAAATTGACAGCCATATTTATTAGGTTATTTAATAGACTACATATAAATAAATATTGCTAAAAATCAGTGGCTCAAATTAGGCATAGAATAAATTCAATTACTTAATGCTACATTTACGGTCTCTCTAAGTTTTGTTGCTGCTCAGAAAGTGAGTATTAGTCCCATATTTCTAACTACGTTGTTAACCACTGTCCATTTGTTTAATTACATTTGTGTTTACTATATTTCTGTATTCGCAAAGATATTAAAACGAAAGACATTGCAATCGACTTTATGTTACATCCAAAAGGACAGGAGTTCACACTTTTAGCAGAAACGGTCAATCGTCGAAACTCGCAGTAGGAATTCCTATTACCTGCATTGGAGCTTACGAACATTTATATTATGGTAAGTTCCTTTTTTATTAAAGCCTGTTACATTCTTTCCAGTCGAACTTCGCTAATTACACCTTATTCTCAAATATACAGTCCATGATTAATCTCGGTGGTTACGTAATATTTAAATTTACAACCCTTAAAAATTATTTAACACCCCTTTAAGCTACGGCGCTTACATTTAGATTTACTCCAATTGCAAATTTTCCTTCCAATGTTCTTAACATGAAAATCCTAACGTAAGTGGTTTAATTTCCTCTACTATAAATTATTAAACAATTAAAATGTAATTAAAATTAAAAAAATGTATCCATAATTCTTGCTTCTAAAGAAAATGCTACAACAATTATAATCATTTGAAACATACTAGAAATAAGAAAATATTACAGTAAATTTTAAATTATCTAAGATTTCTTTGACAATAAATATATTAAAAAAATGTATGTTTTTGCTTATCTTCTGCCTATAAATACATTTTTATCAACACTTCATGTAAATTTAGATCAAAAATACAAACAAAATTTTAAGAAAATATTATTATTTAAAATTAATAAAAAAATTTACCGCTGATGGTTAAGTTTTCAATTCTAAAAAATAAAATGAATAAAAAAAAGAACGTACGACGAGGATGGGATTCGAACCCACGCGGGCAGAGCCCATTGGATTAGCAGTCCAACGCCTTAACCACTCGGCCACCTCGTCCTTACATTTAGGTAATAAAATAAACGCTAACATATACTTTGGATTAATTTTAATTGGAATGGTATGTTAGGAATGTTTTAACTATTATTGTTACTGTTTATTTTATGAATAAATAATAAAACTATGTTTTCTATTCATCAATAATATAACTAATTATTTTTATTATCGTGCCATAACAACATTGTATCAAAATTGCTCCTTCTTTTTGTTACAAAACCATTATCTACAAGTGTTTCTTTTGACACATTGTAATGAAAAAAATTTAAAAAACGGATTAATTTTTTTGCTGTAAATAAATAATCAAAATAAAAATTTCCCAATTATATCTGTATAACTAAATATAAGAGGTTTTAATTATTAACTTATTTAAATATGTGTTTAATTTAACTTAAAAAATCTACCTATATATTCTCTAACTGAAATATTTAAGAATAACAGTTATATAATTTCTAAGCATTCGTTAGCTCCAGACATGGGATAAATTAAATTATTTATGGTATCCTAAAAAATGTCATTCATTGCTTCTTAAATTCGGTAACGAAGGTTAAATGGGTTATTTAACAAGTAGGGTCATGTTATTTTCTTGTTATAACCTTGCTGTGTGAAATTGTGCGGTTTCTTATTAAAAAA
>OX467710.1:46628625-46976125 GCA_950111635.1 Agelastica alni | reverse complement strand
CTACCGACTTGTCCATTCACACTCGCCTTATAAATTTGTTTCGTCAATCTTTCTTCATCCATCCTTTCTACGCGTCCAAACCATCTAAGCATTACTTTATTTCTCTTTGCAACATTAATCCTATTTTTATGCTTCTTCTGCCAAACCCAACATTCACTACCATATATAAGTGCGGGAACCAACACACCTCTATGCACCGCCAGACGTGCCTTTTTTGACACTTTCTGGCTATTCATAAAGCTATGCAGTACCCCATTCATTTGTTTTCCTGCCAACACCCTTTGCTCAATGTCACTGTCATACTTTACATCTCTAGCAAACTTCGAACCCAGGTACACAAATTCATTTACTTGTTCCACTCTTTCTTGCTCAATCGAAACTCCACAGTTTGTCATGTTTTCTTTCCTTTAAAAAACCATTACTTTCGTTTTGCTTACATTTATTTTTATTCCTTTAATTTTCAGGGCATCATGCATAACATTAAGCATCACCTGCAACGCCTCTTCAGATAACGCTAATATGACTTGATCATTGGCGTAAAGAAGTCATTTGACGATCAAATTATTCATTTTTAATCCATACGCACTCTCTTTTAGATCATTTAAACAATTGTCTATGTATAAGTTAAACAGCCATGGCGAAGCCACACATCCCTGTCACACACCTTTTTCGATGTTAAACCAGTCCGTGCAAGCTTCGTTTATCCTGACACAAGCAGTGGAATCCTCGTAAAGTGATTTCAGTGCTCGTATTAAACTACCACTCACCCCATACATAGACAATTTATATCACAATCTACTCCTCACCACTCTGTCATAGGCCTTTGCCAAGTCTATAAAAGCGCAATAGACCTTCTGACTTCTTGCCAAGAATTTTTCGACTATACCTCGTAATGAAAAGACCTGATCCATACATCTCCTTCCTCTTCTAAATCCTGCTTGCACATCCCATATCATCTTCTCAGTTTCATTCGTTACTCTTTTAATCAATATCTTTGTATACGGTTTGCCGACTATGCTGAGTAAACTAATACCTTGGTAGTTTTTACAGTCCTGCTGCGAACCTTTTCCCTTGTAAAGCGGCACGATAACGGCCTTGCACCAGTCGTCTGGTACGCTACGATCTTGGTTTCTGATTCTTTCCAATTGCGAGAATTATACTAATATATTACTACTATACTTAAACTACTTTTTTTACTCTCGAAAAATCAATAGTGATCAAAATGAATCCAGAGAAAGGCGTTTAAAAAATGTTTAAAAATCGTTTAAAAGTGTTGAACAATGTTTTAAAATGTTTAAAAATAATTTAAAAATGTTTATTATAGCCTCAACCGTTTAGAAGAGCCTGGTTCTTCTTGTTCTGGGGGGAAAACGATGGTTTTATCCTCATCATCAGATTCGAGAAGCTCTAGGAGGTCGTCGTTGTTATTTTCGTCTTCGTCAGGAGTCGTTGATGGAAATGGACAGGAACACGCAGAGGTACACCTTCGTTTGCAAGCACAGGAGATGCTTTTGAGGAGTGTCTCCGGTGCTACGTCTCTTGTCGTTTGAATGGGTATGAGGCCTTGGAGGCTGTTCTGTCATCCTCACTGCTTAGGGTCGAGTGTGTTCCCAAGCCATACTTGAATTTGATGGTAGGTCCTGTAAGATTGGTAGCGAACAGCATCGCGCGTAGGAGGCAACACGCTCTCATTTATTCGCTATCGAATTTATTCCATTTGGCTGTATGTATGTATGCCAATGGGTGACGTGCACTGCGTGGAAACTTTTTGACATCATAGAAGGGATGACGTACATATGATGTCACTATTAATTACGGTATACAAATGGTCCAGCTGCTTTCGGGAAGTCGTTTTATTAATTGACTTTGTTCAGATATATGCTGTGTCTCTGAAATTTTAACGTGCGGAGAGTAAACAATTGAAACAGCAACAAATCAGCAAGAGCTGTACGAACAAATGGGTATAGATTACTCTAGTTAAACAAACACCGCCTTTAAACTAATTTTAGAATAATCAATGAATAAGCGCCAATTATGTTCCAATGCGTTATCCCAAATATGATCATTACCGTTTGTGGAAGTCACTACCATCGAATATTAACAAACGACTAGAAGTGTTCGCTGCCGGTGGATGTTAAGCCGACAAACTAGTATGATCCTGGCCTGAACTTTGTATTTTGCAAAATAGGCTATCACGAAGTAGGATATTTGTACAAGAGCGGTGGTTGGAATATATGCGGTCGTCGGTCGAATTTAGAGGTTTAACTATACCTCCTAAAACTTAAAAAAAATTTGTTATTGATTTATAAAACATGTTTATTAAAATTTTTGACTACCTAGCTTACAGAACTGGGGTAGAAGAAGAACCCAAACACAAAATTAAAAATATAGTTTTTTTCCAATGTACATTTTAATTATTTTCTTGCATTGTACACAACAATGAGATAATATTTTACACTGAAATTTGCGAATCAAATTATTAAAAATTTAAAAATATAAAAACATCCTTAATCAATTATTTTAAAAACCTATATTTTTTTTTAATAATTTTGTCCCGCGAGTTAATGCATTTACATATAAGTAGCTTTGGTGGTAAGATATAACCTAAAAAGTGTTATTTTTTTAATTATGTTTTGTTAGGACAATCTTTATTTATAAAGTAGTTTAAATTTTTATAAATATGCTGTGTTTAAGAAAACTAAAAATAGCTTATTTTTAATTATTTATGATTTTTTTGTGTTTTATTTATTCATACCTTTAATTTAACTAAACCATATTTGTACCTAAATATAAATAAATTTCTCATGCAAATGTTTTTCAAATTTAAATATTTATTTGGATCCCTAATTTTTTAAAGCATCCTTCGTATTTTTAATAAATATCTAACGAAAGCACTTGCCACGTCTTTTTTTTGGTTCTCTAAAGAGTACTCTGCTAGTGGTCTCTCTACTGGCAAATTATGCCCGAGCTCAGCCGTAGAGGGTAGAAGAAAAAAATCTAAAAGTGAGCCGTGCCACCGACTTAAGACGGTACAAGCCGGAAACCCCTAGGTCTTGTAGGCACCAGCAGAGCCATGCGAAAAACAACAAACAATTATGGTGAACTAGATAAATAAAACTATATTTACAATTACTGCAATATATTAATTAAGTAAAAATGATGTTCTGATTTTTTACAATAAATTCTGTATTTTCGTAAAGTGGTTTAAACGAATTTAATACACTTTCTTAAAATAATATTTAAATTAATTAAAACAATCTTCCAGACAGTAATAAAAACCTTATGAGGTACAAAAGAGCATTAAAATAAAAAAAAAACAAAAAAACAACAAAAAGAAAATGTTCACAATATTTAAAATTTCGAAAATAATTGGTTTTATATAAAATTCCTGATAGCAAAAGATTAACACAAAAAAAAGGAATACAGAATAAATGGACTTGCAACAAAAATAATATTTTAAAACCCTCACAATAACCATATAAATTATATTCAGTAATATATAAATGCAGATTCAACTTGGAGCCGGTACAAATTTAACGAAAAATAATTTGGTTACTTTTAAACTATTGAAAACTTCATTGGGACGTCACTGGGAGCAGGTACAAATTTAATGAAAATAACTTGTTACTTTTAAATTATTGAAAACATTTAGATCAGGCACATAATAACTGATAAGTTGATAAAATTAAATTCAATACCATGTAACCAATTGAAAACTTCACTGAGACGTCACGGTAACATCGATGATCCAAGAACCGAAACACCAAGTAGTATTATCATAATAATTTCTGCTAAAATTACCAGGCAAGTCTTCATAACGCTGAAATATATCGTCGATGTGGATGGAACGGCACGTGGTACTTCACGATGGCTTCACTTCATCAAATCCCACACGTAGTGATCTTAACTCGACCCCAATAACCGAAAATATTCACCACATAGGCACGACAGAATGGTCAAGTTAAGAATTAAATGGTTTATTTTCCTAATCCAATAAAGATGGCCCCAAAAACAGCCAGATATGAAAGAAAAAAACCGTAGAAGTTCCGCTCACGTGTTAATATCAAATCCTTCCAAAGACTCTCAACCGACTTCCACCACTGACACCAAACGACTGATGATCACTCCTCGCTCCCAGACCGGATATCAGAAAATCACCCGGGACACGCGTCAGCCAACCTTTTCACGTCTAAATTCCTAGCTCATAATCGCGTTCGTCCGCATTAATTGCCAGCCCAAGCAAACCAACAATAATATATCTGACAACACACGACAATCGAGGCCAATAATCAAGGCGAAGTCTAATAAGAGAGACAACAATGTCACAGCTATTAATAATCGAATTCTATTACTACTATATAGGCAACACTATATACAACGAACGAAATGCAGTATGCAAAGCTAATTACGAACGCCAGACTATCATAATAACAAAACGGCAGATGGGAAAAAAAAATAGGCACGTGACACACTTCACTGGCCTGTACCCATATTTAGGATTTGCTATCTGTCGCGGCGAAGCCTTTTAAAGCCATAAACAGAAAAGCTTCGGCAAAAATTGATTTTACTTAGTATTCTTTAAACTCTGTTGCTGCATGATGAAATGTTACATAATGTTATTTATAAATGAACTTGTTACAGATTTTCTACAGATAAGAAAAAAAATTTGTTTTTGAAGTATTAAAATACATCGGAAACACCTAATAATTTTTATGTCATAAATGGAGTGTTATCAATTTAATATCTGTTTAGAAGATAAGTCAAAATACATATTTTAAATTTTTTTAATGTTTTATGCACCCTGTAATAAACAGACGCCTTTTAATATATTATTAAAAAAAAATGAACCGTTTAAAATTTGTTTAAACGTATACTGAAGTTGATTAAATGGAGTCAAAATTATACGCAACCCTTTCATAAAGAACGAATGCTTTAAAAAAAAACCCAAAGATCCATCTAACCGTCTTTTATTTGCGTGTCTTCATTAAAAAAAACAAGACCATTTTAATTGAACCTAACCCGAAATCGTCCAATACTCGCACTAATTTGCTGTCTAGTTCGATTTTGTTGTCGTTTCGTGCTCCGAAATGGCCTCGAGCGTACAACGCACCGGCACAGTGTTTGTCTCTTCTTTTCTCGATGTCTCGTCTCTAATGGCCATTTGAAGATGTTTGATGCTAGTTCGGTACGTGACCGCTTCACAAATATGACTTAGCGGCTCAAAGTAAACTAAACAAGAAGAACAAAACAGATCGAATTGGATAAGTAGTGCTATAGTGTGGGAAAATTTAACTAAATTAGTTGCGATCCAGTTGTGATAATAATCTTGTGTGATGAAAAGAAAAAAATTATGAAAATTAAAAATACCACAACAAGGATGTATTTAAACTATTGTAAGAAATAATAAAAACATATTCTCCTCAAAAACTATATTTATTTTAAAATGTATTCAAAACTATCCCTCCATAACAAAAATTCGTCTATTTAATGTCGTCCCTTCATCAAGACTGCCGCCAGCCTCTTTCTTGTCCCTTTTTCCAGATACGTGGCCTCCATATGTGCTCGTGCATCCAGAAGCTTTCGTCGACTACGAGGGCGAATCCAAATATATCTTACACTATTCCTAATTGGTAATTACTGTTTAAAAATACTAAATTTTTTTTCTTTGTTGTCCAATTTTCAGTTTGTCCAACTTTTAGTTTTCAGTTTGCTGTTATTTATGCAAAAATGCAGGTAACATTGTTTTAAGCAATACTATTCGCACCGCCAAAGATAATTTCCGTTATTTTATGAATTATTTGCTTTTTTAATTTATCCGAATTGTTTTTAGATACAATTCGGATACGTATACTTCTTGTGAAAAGGGGAGACGGGTCCTCAGATGATCACGTGCACAATTTTGTAATGGATTGAACCTGGTCGTGGTCAGGTCAAGTTTTGTCGAAGTAATATATTTAGCCTAGTCGGGGCTGTGGTAATAAAGCTTAATTGGAGTAATGGATTGAACCTAGTCGTGGTCCGTTCATATATTTAATATAAGATTGGTCGTAGTAATATCATAATACTAGCTTTAACGGGTCGATGTCCTGAAATAACTGTCAAAGATCATCAAGAAGTAAATAAAATAATATAATTTTTTTGTTTGACTGGAATTTAAAATTTTTAAAATTCCACCTAGTTTATAAAACTGAAACATTCTAAAAAGTATACCAGTATAGTATACTATATTATGGATATGTTTTTCCGTCCGGTGCAAATATGTGAAGATTTTGGCATTGGACTGTCACCTATATATATATATATATATATATATATATATATATATATATATATATATAAATATATATATATATATATATATATATATATATATATATATATATATATTCGATGGGATTCATATCTGGACTGCATGCTGGCCATTCAATCCGCGAGTTACGAGCCATTGAACTCGTTGAAGTCATCAATAAATTCCAATTAAGTTCAATGGATTCATGACACGATAAAATTGCAAAACTGCAATTCTGCAATTTTGGGCTTTTATTATTTTGATTACGCATATTTATTTCTATTATAAATACAGGGTTCTTAAATTGTAGTTTTTAGTTCTAATTATTTAGTAGCTCATATTGTAATTACGTTATTTAATAAAAGTACCTTTTTATAAAGTGCCCTTTGTAAAACCAACTTATTTCTCGCGTCATTACCACTTCATCTAGATATTCAATGACAAACCTGGCAATATGGTCTTGCAATATTATGTTTAAAAATGCCTTGCTTGTCTGTACTGAACATGAAAGGCATAACATAATCTTCCAAGACCTCCCTTATGTATATGTGAGGTGTTAGCGAGCCATTTGTTACGAAAACCAACTCTGGTTCCTGATAGCGCTGGTACACAGCACATAGGTTCTTACCAATAATTCTGACAGTTTTACGTTGTCCTCCACCATATTGTTTTAATGCTACAATTCTTTCAGAACAATATGATGTTGAGACAGTATGGCCTGGTAAATAAACCGTCACTACCCACAATAAACCGTATAAAGTATAGATTTTAGAGAGAAATAATTAACACTTAACTGATAAATAAGAAACGAAATATAAAAAAAATATAATTTTTGCTGTTTAACAAACGTTGCGAATACAGTGACAGATAAAGTCCTGAATTTTATATCATACATTTAAAAACACCCTTTGTATATAAATATATAAAAAATTTTTTTGTCATTTTCAATTTTATCCATCATTACCTCAGTAAACTCTTAACTACGGTCGAAGACATCTTCACTTAATTCTTGCAATAAATGAATTTTAATTGGGTAAAATTTATTCTTGTGTTACACGTAGAATTGACCGTACAATCTACACGTAGAATTGAAGAATGACCAACATCATGTACTTGTTTAACCCTTCGTGTGGATGCATGTGGATTTTCAACGAAACTCAGCATTATATCTAAAGTTTTGTTGTCGTTCATTACTGTTTTTGTTCTACCTGATCGGTATTTATCTGTTACTCCTCAAAGTGCTTTACAGTTTTTTGTACCGTCGCCTTGTGGATAGGAGAATGGTTTGGAAAGTATCGTTGAAAAAGTTAGCTACTTCACTGTAAGATCTTTTTCTGTCGCCATACTCTCTCGTTATTGGAATAATAATTCGTTTTTTTTATTAACAACCATTTTAAAAAAGCAATTTACCTTGCAGAACTTTTCAAAAACAAAACCAAACTACTTTCAGTTTTATTTAATAATGTATATGGTAAACAAATGGCAAAATCAAAATATTCTACATTTTTAATTTTCCAGTGGAAGTTATAGTAATGGCTCCGATTTTGCGAATCCCGAATTTTGACATATCTCCTCATTTCAAGGTCCGCAGAGTCGAATGCAATAGTTTTCAAGTGGACGTATGTGTGCGTATGTTTGTATGTTCGTATGTGCGTTCGGAATTATTTTTCGTTTTGATTATCTCGAGAACAAAAAATGATATCGATGGGGAAGGGGGAACCAATTGCATTCGACGCATAATCACACAATTTAGAACTGATTAGCTGTTTTTTATGGAGATTCAAAGAACTGAAAAAAATGGTAAACTTTACACTTTATTTTTTTATTAATAAAAGATATAAATTAAAATTCTCGCTTCATTTTTAATTCTATATTTGATTCATGGGCTGATGTATGTAGTTACATGTATGTATTAAATTTTTTTTTGAAATAATTAAAATATAACATGGTTAAAACTATGACGTGGGTCAGTCTGTTACCCGCGGGTCATCGGCTCTCCATCGCTGATCTAGACATTGAATCGAAATCATCCTCATATAATTTTAAGTTAAAAAGTTTGTTTACGTCAAATTTAAATTCCATGGATACTAGTCAAAAATTAAACCAATTTATTTTTGCTGATTTAAGATGTCATTAAGTGATATATTTTAAACGTAGTTTGACTAAATTGTCATGCTTTGCAAACTAAATAAATTTAAATGTTTACTGTTAAAACCATAAACGATGTGTTATATTTATAAAAATTAATTGGGATGAAAATGAAATTTTGGTAATTATTTTGTTGCGAAACGTAAGTATATTTTATTTTTTTTTTACACTGTGTCCAAGTGTTTGCATAAACTTTACATTAGTAATTAAGCTACTATTCAATATATATATATATATATATATATATATATATATATATATATATATATATATTTATATATGTATATATGTTACGGTAAAAGTAGATATTGCGGCAAATGTACAATTTTCCGGTAAATATGCATATTTGCCTGCTCGTTTGGGTAATGTGCATTCAACTAACATTTACAATTTCAAAGAAGGAAAATGTACATTGAATTCACAATGACCATGTCGTTTTGGTAAATGTGAGCATACAAAATACGAAATCGTAAGTACTAGTAATGTGGTGCGCATGAGCACTTTTAGTGCCGTTTCGGCTAGTTTAGTAGAAATTTAAAAAATCAAGCTATCAAAATGTGTAATCTTTCGAAAAAAAAAATTTCCTGCTGCTGTGATTTGTGACAATGTTAGAGTTTTCATTCCAGACGTTGATCGTGGTAAAACAGATCCAAAAAAATTAATTTGCGATGTTTTGTCTAGAGATGACGATAAAAATTGATATAAATTAACAGGGAATTTTAAACCAATCTTATTCTAGGCATGAATTCGCCATTTGCGAACAAAAGTTTAGGTCATACGAAGATGTTCCTCAAGATGTTGAGAAATCGGTAAGAGAAATTATAGGAATGCAGTCCCTTACTGGTGGACAAGGTTTTAAAAGATGAATCTGTAAAGTAACATGTTCCTCAACAAATGCAGTTGTAAAAATGCTGAAATATCATGTAATTTCAAGTGCCACAATAGCAATTCTTGTTCAAATAAATAAAAAAATTTTCATTATGAAATTTTCATATGCATATTATATAATATGCAAAGAAAAGTATGTTTTGTTAGTCATTTACATTTTTTAATTAAAATAATTTTTGTTATTAAAACCTTTTGTATTATGTTTAATTAAATTAATATTTTTTTACTGCAGCAACATTTTTATTTTATTTGTGTTCCAACTTTCCTTAAAACATAAAGGTAAGAGTATACATTTACCGAAACGTGAAGGCACATTTGCCGGAAAATGTACATATTCATTATATTCAGTATATTCAGTATTCATATACCCATCTTTTTGGGAAATGTACACATTTTACGGTAAAAGTGTACATTTCCCAAGAGTGTACATTTACCGTAACATGTGTTATATATATATATATTTTAAAAGTAAGGTTGGTTTAAAAATTTTCATGTTAGTTTAGCAAACATAAAATAAATTTATTTAAAAATAGAATTTAGCAAAATAGATAATCGTGCAAGTAACATGGAATACTGTATTCCTACACCTAAATCACCAACTTAATTTTAACATTTATACTGTACGAAAACACCGTGAATTAAAAATAAAATAATCTTTTAAAAAAAAATTTTATAAAAAAACCTTACACATTCTAAGAGTAATAATTACAGTATTTTCTATATAGCACTATTTGAGGTAACAAAGCAATTTTATTCACTCTTTGTTTTTTAAATCCATTAGCTTTAGATTGAAAGGTTTATGTCGGCTGACGTATTAACAAAATATAATGACGTTTTTAGAATTTCTAAAGCCAATAGTTTCCTGCGAATCCTTCTTTAAACTTATTCCAGACACCATTCTTGACTGCTATCTAATACGCTATTTGACGCAAGTCCATCCTGGTTAAGCTGCAATTTTTTTTCCATGTCATTGCATTATACTAATTTTTAATCTAATTACTTTCCGGTCTAGTTTTTTTTTTAAATTCCCATTTTCAAAACGCACTTCATTAATTGCCAATCTGAATAAAGTGCATCTAAAAGCAATTCAAGTACACCATTTTCATTGCAGCTATGGTCAAAACCATATCATTTTCGTCTTATTGCCTCCCTTTCAGGTCTTATGATACAGCAGTTATTTATAAGAAAATAACAGTTTAAAAAAATAGCTCCAGTAATTTTGCATATAATAAGGAATACTATTCCGTATTATATGCACCAATAGTAGGTATTTCATATTAGCAACATGACAGTATTAACTTAAAAATATATAACATTTATTTTTTTAAAAACTATGGCCAAAATCAATGTAAAGACTTAAACTTTAACTATTTAAGTGTAGATTAAACGCCAATTACAAAAAAAACAAAGTTAATTCACGTTATGATAACAGTCAATTCAAAAATTACCGAAAAAGTTTAACTGTACAGTGAACTTGTTAATCATGTCTCAATAATTAAAGAACATACTGAATTACTGTCACTTGCACTGATCAAGAGTTTCATTTGTAATTGACGGTATGGCAACATATATCGCATTATTAGTGATTGTAAAACCTCAGTGTTCCATATTACCTGCATATTCCATATAACATGCTTTTTCTTTATACCGTATTAAATTAAAATGTTAAAAACCCAATTAAGTAACAAAATAAAAACAACATGAATTTAAAAAAATAAAATAACCAGTTATAAACATAACATAATTAAAAATAAATTCAAAAATGTATTGCGTAAAAGAGTAGCTATTGTAAAATTATTAAAATAAATAAAACAATACTACTATAATACTAGAGTTCCTTGTAGATTTTTATTTATTTATTAAAATTTATTGTTGTAAAATTTTAAATTGATTACAAGTGTGGACTATTTTCATTGGTTTATTTTTGTTTATTAATTATTCCCAGAAACACTTTTAAACATTTTTAATTTTATAAATTATAATGCTTACTAAAAAAATTATACATTGCAGGTTTTAAAATAAATTAGGAAAATGTTTGATGGTTTTATGCAAGAAACGCGAAGATATAGGGAAAAAGTTAGACATGTTTCAGGTGGTATGCTAGATAGAGTTAAAGATTCGGATAGTAGAGGGAACCCAACTTCATCAAGAACAACGTTTTCACTTTTTGATGATTCTAATAAATCCAAATCACATAAAATGTCCAAATCATCCACCAAAATCAGTTCCAAGGTAATAATTTTAAAATAAATACATTTTTAACTGATAGAAAGTAGGAATATGTAAACATTTTAGATTATGCAAATTTACACACTACAGTAATCAGGCAAACGAAACGACAGGCTAAGTGAGGGGTCTTCCTAGAAGACACTGCAACCTACTCTCCCCTCTAGTTTAGAGCCGTACGTATAAAATATTGCTCCCTGGGGTTTAACTAAATTCTTGGCCCAGTCTTTTCTGGATGAGATTTTCAGGGATATGTCTTCTTTGAACATAGGGGTAGGTTTAGTGTAATTAGTGTTTTTTGAGCACAAGTCGTATTTTTTTAGGATTATAGAGTGACCATATTGCGTTTCGGTCCATGGGAATACAGCATTGAGTCTCACAGCCGCACTAGCTGCACTTTTTTTTCGAAACAGATCTACTGGTAGTAGATGTAAAATCATTTCAAGGGTTTTTGTTGACATGCCAATCTCTGGACTTTTCCTACCTTTGTATGGTTGACTTCTTTCTCTAGGGCTGACCACCATACTAACGATCCATACATTATAATCGGTCTTATGATCGTAATATAGAGTCAATAAACAACATGGCCCATCTGCAGGTATAGGTCACCACAGTGGCTTTACTCACCCTTTTCTCCATATTCTCCCTCCACAACAGCTTTTGGTCTAGGATTAGGCCCAGGTATCTAGCTCGCTCCGAGAGGTTAATAGTTTGTCCTGGGAGAGGCAAGACGGGAATTTTGTTTCTTCTCGTAAAAAGTACTAGTTCTGTTTTTTCTGGGTTTACGCCTAGACCGCACCCTGTGCTTCAATGAAATATTTCATTAAGTTCCAGAACGCCCTTGGCACATCTCAGTGAAGCGCATTCCTTCTCGGTAAGTTCCCAATTGGTAACTTCTTTCAGGCTCTGAATTCTGAAAGCCGCTTTGAGATCTCTAAAGGCCCGCGCGGACGAATTAAACTTCCTTTTTGGATTGAATTCACCCTTCGTCCCGGTTTTACCGATGCACTGGAGTTAACCATAGTTGAGTTGGAAGTGGATGCCGTGGTCGCGGCAGATGTTGAAGTTGCAGGTTGCCTTCCTTGAGGGGTATGCCTGAGTTTTTTTTTAAATTTATTTGGGTCCGTATTTTTCCCACGAGTACCTGGGGAAGAAAGGTCCACTGCAGCAGAGCCTCGATTACCGCAGTAAGGGTATCATACGATGGGGTGTCCCCAGATGCCCCAAAGAGTCGTTCGCAACGCTATAACCATAGCACCATCCAGCCTTCAGCACGTGCCTTCTACTTTGGCTTGTGGATTTTTTGTTAGGGTTGTCTTCCTCATCCTGTTGGTGACCCGTTAGAGCGCCGGACAGTTTGCTTTGTGCCCTTCACCATTAGTGTTAACCAGGGTTCACGACGTGGACGTAGTCTTAGGACCTGAGACAATTACTACATCGGAGTTGTGGGCGTTGACCCGTGTTTTTTCCCTCCGTTGGCCCAGGCAGCCTGAGGAGGCACAGATACCCTAGTGCCCCCATTTGAACCCCACGATTATAGTAAATCCAAAAAAAAAATCCAATGTTGGTCATCATTGACGTAGGTGTTTTCAAGCAGTGATACCACCCGTTGAAATATTGAGTTTGGCTAACGTACGCAAATTGTTGAAGAGTAAATTATTTAAAATAATTAAAACCCATCGTCCACTAACAGTTATTGTTGCTGTACTATTTATTAACTAGTGGGATGAAAAATCAAAATAAAACTTTTTACATTCGTACCTACAACCCCTTAAATTATATTTTTCAACTATAAAATAAACTTTCGTGCAAGCATGACACAATACAAGCAGTTTGCGGATTTTTTTATTAAAATGCTTTGTAACTGGATTAATTGGTCTCTACCTTTGTGGTTTTGTTATGTTACAAGCTGTTTGTTTTAAATTCTACCTTTAACTTGTGTATTATTTTTAAAAAACAGTAAAGTAAAAATTGTAACCTTAAATTTAATACAATAAGATACTCTTATAATTTTAACAATTTGGCAACGGTATAAAATCGTGTTACGTGCATTGGATTTTGTTTTGTAATAACTATAGTACCTTTATTTTATCTCTTTCAAAGTAACCACTGACAAAATAATTATGAGCGTTAAGTTAAATATTATGTTATTGCTATTTTGGTAATACGTGCAATAAAAAATTTAATTTTTATAAGTTTACATAATTTTAGAATTAATAATTGCTTAATTTAAAAGTTTTCAGCTGTCTAATGTTTGTTACAGTTCTTGTATAGCCATGGCAGGACAAGATATTAATATTGAACCAATTATAAGTGATTCTTTTATAAGAGATCATATTTATTTAACAAAGAAATAATAATGCAAAAATTTGATTGGTATTATTTTTAATTTTTAAAAACAAATTTTTAATATTATTATTACTTTTGGTTAAAGTATTTATTTTTTATCAACCCTTGTCATAATACCTACAGATATATTTCGTAAATTGATCATCAGTCATCCTTTATAAATGTCAGAACACCCCTCTTCCATAACATATTGGCCAAATAATTTGTCTGTTATGCCACATTCTCTTTGACTCGCATGCTTCTTATTCGATTTTTCCTCTTTTTACCCCATTTGGGATTTGATTCTGGTTTAATTATTTTTATTAAAAAAAATTATATTTTTATTTCATTTTTTCAATTGTTTTATTTGAATTTTCTTTTTTTTTAAATTTTAATTTTGCTTACTGATTTTTCTTTTAATTTTTTAATTACCGGGAAAATTACGTTAAAAGTAAAAAGTCGTTTACGCAGCCAAAGAAATACATTCCTAATATTGTAAGAAATGGTGTTATATATTGCCACGTCTTTTTTTCGTTCTCTATAGAGTACTCTGCCAGTGGTCTCTCTACTGGCAAATTATGCCCGAGCTCAGCCGTAGAGGGTAGAAGAAAAAAAAATATAAAAGTGAGCCGCGCCACCGACTTAGACGGTTCAAGCCGGAAACCCCCAGGTCTTATAGGCACTAGCAGAGCCACACGATAAACAACTGAGATTATGGTGAACCAAATAAATGAAATTATAGCTAAAATATATTGAATACTTTACTCCTACAATAAATCAAAGTACACAGCTCAATAACAAAATTAACAAATATAATCAAAATCAACAGCTAACAATAAATAAAATTACTCAGTTCAATAATAAACTTATAACAAATATAGTCAAAATCAACAGCCAACAATAAATCAAAGTACACACTTCAATAATAAACTCATAACAAATATAGTCAAAATTAACAGCCAACAATAAATCAAAGTACACAGTTCAATAATAAACTCATGTTTTTACCATTTACATAAATATTTACACTGTTAAACAATCGAGTTTATTTAAAAATATCTTTTTACAATGGCTGTCCTTCAAAATATCAATATTGTAGGATATTTACAAATAAATATGAAGAAAACATTTTTACTTGGACACAAAGAACTATTGAGAAGATTACTTTAATCAAAGTACAGCCTTGGCATATTATCCAATGCAATAAATAGTCTTCAACAGTGTACCATATTAATAAATTAAAACAAAACTTAATCGTGATGTCAAAAATAAGTCACGTCGTAAAATATTCTAAAATAAATCACTTGTAACCTTGGGTATACGAATACACTACTCCTGTGGCCGGTTTGGTTATGGAACGGCACCTGCTAACTAACAATGGCTTCCCTCAAATAAATCCCGCATGCGGTTATTTTAACTCGACACCAAAATCCAAAATATCAACAACGAAGGTAAGATAGAATGGTCAAGTTAAAAATTAAATGGTTTTTCTTCAAAATCCAATTAAGATGGCCCAAATACAGCCAGATATGAAAAGAAAACCGTAGAGGTTCTGCACACTTGTTAATATCAAAAACTGGCTCCACGTTCTCACCACACCACTCCCAAGACTGTCTCCACACGACTAGCACTACTTCCCAAGCCGGATATCAAGTCATGACACGGAACCGACGTCAACCAACAATCTTCGCAAATCTATGTTTCACACTCAGAATCGCGCTCGTCCGTGTTGATAGCCAGCCCCATCCACACAGAAATGCAAACCAAACAATAATATAACCGACAACACACAACAATCGAGGCCAAAAACCAAAGCAAAATCTAATAACGAAAACTCCCCACTCAATCTCCAGCGATCAACAAAAATGCCGCAGCTATTAACAATCGAATCCTATCACAATAAGGTATGCAACACTATTTACAACGAATGATATATTTAAGTTACAACAAAATACGGCACGCAACACTATTTACGAGTATCTGAGGAATACAAAACTATCAGAGACACTATTATAATGGAACTGTAGAAGGGAGAAAATAGGCACGTTACAATATATACAAGTGACTAATAACGAGCAAGAACAACTTGCTTCTACCTCCAAGCCGGACACATCAATGATGCATACACTGCAAAATATAATGAGTATGCTTGAAAAAGTCAATGATAGACTTGACAGATTAGAGGCCAGATATACTGGCCCTATTCCCAAGATTAAATAAGCCAAGATTTACGTACAATCTTACATAAGGATTAGAGGATATAAAGTGTACGATACTATCCATCCGGACAATCAAGCTACAGTAATTGTTAAGGAATCCATTAATCATCATAAAGAATGTAATTTGCAAAGACAAGAAATGTAACTCAACATGATTAAAATTAAATCTACCAAACAAAGTCTAAGGGTTGGTGCAGTATACTGTCCACCCAAATATAATCTGAAAAAAGAAGTCTATAAAATAATTCTACAACATTCTGGAGAGAGATTTATTTTGGGAGGTGATTTTAATGCCAAGCATGTTGATTGGGGAGCTAGATTAACCACGACCAAAGGTAGGGAACCAAGAAAGGTTGTCAGTGAAACAGGAAGCAATTATCATTCTTCGTGTAAACCAACATTTTGGCCAACAGACAATAACAAAATACCGGATCTGCTAGATTTGTTCTTTTCAAGGAAAGTTTTATCCAATTTCCTCGAAGTTGAGGAAAATCTTGACCTGAACAATAAGTGAAAAGGTAATTAAAAAAGAAGCTTGTCCCATACTGGTGAACAAAACTACAGACACAGATGATTCAATTAACTTATGCATACAAAAACTATCTGTGGATGAAAGGACTAATTATTTCTTATGGAAAGCAACAAAACAAATATAGAGGCCTATAACTTCAATTCCGCCCATCAAAAACAATGCCGGCAACTGTGCCAGAGATAACAAAAAAAGGCTGAGGTGTTTGCCGAACATCTTGCAGTCATTTTCACACCTAATGAATATCTCGAGGATAATATTTTGCCAGAAACTGATAACCCCAGATCAGAAAACATTACTCCTCTTACTCCGAAAGAAGTAGCTAATGAAATAAAAACTAATTTGAATCCGAAAAAAGCACCAGGAGTTTTTTTTGATCACGGGTGAAATTCTGAAACAGTTTTCTAAGAAAAGAGATAGTAATGCTCACTTACCTTTTCAATGCAGCTTTTCGACTAAAACATATTCCTACAAGCTGGAAAATCGCGGAAAATATTATGTTACCGAAGCCAGGCAAACCACCAGGAGATGTTACATCCTACAGGCTAATTTCCCTACTTCCGATTATCTCTTCTTTTTCTTCTGGTGCCGTACGCTTTTTATTGTAGCGCGTTGGCGATCACGTGTTCATTGAGTAATGTGAAGCGTGCCCTCTTCGGCTCTTCTAAATATCGTGGCGGCATCCGCGATGTTACACCAGTTTCGAATATTGCAAAGCCATGAATGTTGTTTTCGGCCCGGTCCCCTTTTTCCCTCGATTTTTCCCATAAGTATATTTTTGAGCAGAATATACCTAGGACCTCTTAAAATATGTCCCAAATGAAATTTTTTTCTTTCTTTTACAATGTTCAGTAGTTGCCGATGTGTTCTTGCTCTTTGTAAGACTTGCTCATTTGATATATGATCTACCCAGGGAATCTTGAGTAACCTTCTCAGGATCCATATTTCAAAGGCCTCGATTCTGTTAAGGGATTTGGACTTTAGTGACCAGGTTTCTGCTCCGTATAGTAGTATTGGCCATATATAGCACTTGACAACTCGCAGCCGGAGATTCAAGGGTATTTCTTGTCGTAGGAGGTGGGTATTGAACCTGACAAATGTGTTTCGAGCGATAGCCACACGTATTTTGACCTCATCATCATTATCCCACTTATCGTTCAGCGTTGTGCCAAGATACTTAAACTTGTTCACTCTCTCGATCTGCATATTATCGATGTAGAGGTGAGCGTTCTCATGAGGCTGCCGACTCACTATCATTAGTTTGGTTTTACTTATATTGACATCGAGACCAAAATCTTTTCCTATGGTATTTATAACATTTATGGTTGCTTGTAAATCCTCTATGTTATCTGCTAATATAGCTGTGTCATTGGCATAACGCAAATTGTTAATGGGAATGCCCTTCACCTTGATGCCTCTTGGGTTTCCTTCCAGTGCCAGTTGAAAAATCCTTTTCACGTAGACATTGAACAGCATTGGGGATAGTATGCAACCCTGTCGGACCCCTTTAGCAATAGTTATGTTCTTTGCGTGCTGTGAGTCATGAAGTCGCAGCTTTGCTGTTTGGTTCCAATATAGTTTGTGTATTATTTGTATATCTTTTTCATCAATTCCTGTATCTCGTAAGATAGGTAGGAGCATATCATGTCGTACGTTGATTATCTCTAAACTCTTCGAAAAGTTACTTCTCAAAAGACTAAAACCATTAATAGAAAACAGCAATATGATTCCTGACCATCAGTTCGGTTTTAGACAGAACCACTCAACCATTGATCAGGTGCATCGCATTACGGATGTAATTGAGCGAGCTTTTAAAGAAAAACAGGTCTGTTCAGCAGTCTTCCTAAATGTTTCGCAGGCCTTTGACAAGGTGTGACATGCAGGTCTAGTGCATAAACTTCATAGGATACTACCGAAACAATACGTAGAGCTTTTGACATCATATATCACAGACAGATTCTTCAGAATTAAACAGGAAGATGCGTATTCCAGCTTAAAAGAAATAAATGCAGGTGTACCTCAAGATAGTGTGGTAGGCTCTATTCTCTATTTATTGTACACTAGCGACATTCCACGACTAAAAGATGTAAAAATTGCCACATTTGCAGATGATACAGCACTCCTTACAGTGGATCAAGATCAGGATGTGTCCTGTATTAAATTGCAGTCAGCTACTTATGCAATACTTGAATGAACTAAACAATGGAAAGTAAAGATTAACGAAAATAAATCGATCCATGTTAAAATAACCAACAAAGGACTAGTCAATCCATCACCCCTATATATCAATGACAACTTAGTACCATATAGTAACAATGCGAAATATCTTGGCATGACTCTTGACACTAAACTCAGATGGAAAGCGCATGTAAAAAAGAAAAGAACCGAACTTGGACTAAAGTATAGACAACATTATTGGCTTATTGAAAGGAATTCCAAGTTGTTATTGCACAATGAGAGACTTATCTGCAATCAAATTCCGAAACCATTGTGGCTTTATGGTATCGAGCTATGGAGTTGTGCCAAAGATAGCAATATAAATATTAATTCAAATATTTCAGAACAAAGTGCTGCGTCATGACAAACGCCCCTTGGTATGTACGCAACAGTGACCTACATAGAGACCTCGGTATCCCAATGGTTAATTATGAAATTAAAAGGTCTGCTGGTAAACATGAAGCCAGGCTACACCTCCATGAAAATGTAGAAGCTGGACAATCAACATCTAGTTCGAGGACTGAAGAGGACCAAGCCATTCAAACTCGTGTAAAGCTGTGTTTTTAAAAGCAGAGGATAGTGCGCGAGTTTGTTTACACGTTTTAGTCAAAACAACCTAAAGGACACCGTTGGAAGAAATTTAGTAGTATATAAGTATTTAGTTTTAAGATTTTACTAGACTTAAATTAATGGTTGATCAATAGTGATCAGTTTTAATACCTCAAACGCCGAACAGCGTCATAAACAAAACAAAACAAAATTACCTGCTTCCTGCTTATTTCCGTAATACTTTTTAGGTTTGCTCTTAATATTTCTGAATTTAAAAGGCCTTTACATTTTCTTAAAATTATTTTAATTATTATATTTTTTATTTAGGTTAAAGAATATTTGTTTAATAACTTCTAAAGAGTCTTGGTAATTTAGTTTTGTACTTCTAATTATTTGCGCAAATACTATTAATTTTGTTTTAGTGGTAGTTTATTTGCTTTTTAAAATCATTGTTTAATTTTTTTTAAGTGGTCCATTGACTGGAACGAATATGATTTTATTAGAAGCGAATTTAATAGAAGATATTCAAAAGCAATAAATGTAAAGTCCAGTGATCCCAGTATAACCTCTTCGTTAGAAAGACTTTCTTATTATTTTAAGTAAGTTGGTAATAAAGTAATAACGGCTTTCGAAGTAGGACCGACTTATAGTGTATAAGGCCTCTTTAAAACAACGTAATGTGAAGGGTAACTTAGTAATAAGTTTGTTTTTAAATGACTACTACACCTAAACGTAATTACTAGCCCAAACTAAATCCAGCATGAAAGATAAAGTATTTACTGGTGAATGGTTTTTCGGGTATTTTGGCCGTCGCAGGTCTGAGTTTATACTCAACGTTTCGCCATCTCTAGTGGATGGCGAAAGGGCAATAATAATCTGTGAACCAAAACATTTAAATGAAAAACTGAATCACTTTAAGAATGCCTTATATCAAATGGATATAATGTAAAAGATATACATAAATGTATACGTCGAAAACCTAGCACTAGAGGTGGCATAAGCGATAAACTAAGTAGTCGTAAAGTCACTTTTAAAGCGTTTTTACCCTACATTCCTCAAGTGAAAGATAGGATCGGTTGGATTCTGGAAGAATATAACAACAAAACTATCTTTAAGCCATCTAAGAAGATCGAAAACTATCTGAAATCTGCCAAGGATAGGAGAGCCCCACTAAGTTCTGCAGGTGTTTATCGTATTCCATGCACTTGTGGTAGTGTCTACTTGGAACAACCAAACGGTCAATTTACACCAGGGTCAAAGTACACAAAGCCAATCGACGTCTTGGATATACAAAAAAATCTAATGTCGCGGAGCACACAATTAATAATAATGATCACATGGGTACCTGTACTTAAAAATACAGGGCTGCTTTCCTACAAAAATATGCCCCGCACACCAAAACGTATACAACCTGCGATCGTGACATACAAATGTCATAGACTGTCAGCCTTGAAAAAGCAGATAATTATATCTCCAGAAGATGCCATCCACTAGAGATGGCGAAACGTCGAGTATAAACTCAGACCTTCGATGGCCAAAATACCCGAAAAACCATTCACCAATAAACGATGGCCGCGAAAGCCTTTCACAATATGTAAGTATTTACTGCTTAAAAAAGTGGTTGTCTTTAGTTTTTTGTTAAAAGAATCAATGCAGATAATCTTGCGATTAACCAATATTTTTTATTTGACATAATTTACTATTCTACTGTCCCAACTATTTTTATTGGTCTACTTTAAAAATTATTGGTTATTTACTTGGTCCACGGCTGTGGCCAAGTTTTACCAAACTGTGCTTTAATTGTCACTTTTCATAAAACTTTAAAGGTTTAGTTTGTTTGAGCCTACGGACTGGGTCTTAATACCACGTCGATTTAAAATTTTAAAGGGTGTAATTTATTTATTAATAAATATTCGGAAAGACCCTTTAAATTATAATACATTAAACATTAAATATTTTACTTACTTTTAAAGCAGATGCGCACACTTCTGTTTCGATAGTTAGTCGTGATCTTAATGTTAGCAAAACAACAGTACACAAATTATTAAAATTTTAAAAATGGCACCCATATAAAATCAAATTTGAACAGGAATTAAACGAGGATGATCCAGATAAAAGAATAGCCGCCGAGATCCTCTCTTAATCTTCTTCTTTACTGAAGGCTACAATTTCGGCAAATCTCTCTGTCCTGTGCTGCTCTTAGTAGTGACTCTGAATTCAGGCCAGTCCAATCCCTAACATTCTTTAACCACGAATTTTGTCTCCTGCCAGGTCCTCTTTTACCTTCAATCTTGCCCTCCATTATCAAATTCTCTAACAAAACTGATGATGCAGGTCGTCAAGCTGAGGCCTTCGCCATCACTCATGGTCTAGAACAACTGGTCGAGCTACCAACCCGCATCCCTGATGTCAACAACCAGGCTGCCAATACACTAGATCTTTTCCTCACCACCAATCCTGACCCGTATAGAATAGAAGTTTGTGCCCCACTTGGAAACTCTGATCACACCCTCATCTCCACAACATGCTCTTTCCATTTACCATCGAGCAGCACAATACCACCCCGTCTCATGTGGCATTACAATTCGGCCGACTGGGAGAGTCTTCGTATGTTTTTCTCAGCGTTTCCATGGAAGAGAGTTTGTTTCTCCTCAGTAGATCCAACACGATGTGCTGAGACAATTTCTGAAATCATCATGTTGGGGATGCAAACTTACATGCCGAATACCGAAAGAAGAACATCATCTGATAAGACCTGGTTTAACAGAAACTGCTCTAGAGCTGTGGCTTCCAAACAGGCAGCATACCATCGATGGCAAAAAAATCCGGGACCTGAGACCAGAGCAGCATATGTTGAGGCTAGAGGCATATGCAAAGAGACAATAGAATGTTCAAAAGATGCTCATAATGCCAAAATAAGATCAAAACTTGTTGAATGTCCTAACGGATCCCGTTCATTTTGGTCTTTCGCCAAAGCTGTGGGAAGAAACTTCACTTCCAGCTTTTTTCCTCCCCTAACCAATAAAGATGAAACACTAGCAACGACTGCCCAGGAAAAAGCCAATATCTTTGCGCACCTATTTGCTGAAAATTCCACTCTGGATTCTTCGGGAAAACAACCCTCGAACATTACACCTATTGACAGTCACATGCCCGAGATCACCTTTCGCCAACGTACTATCAGAAAGATTTTGCTGGGTCTCAACACCAACAAAGCCTGTGGATCTGACGGAATCCCGCCGATTGTTCTCAAGAAATGTGCCCCCGAACTAACACCTGTTCTTTGCAAGTTGTTCAACCACTCTTACAATTTGGGAGTATTTCCGTCCAATTGGAAAATTGCAAGAGTACAGCCAGTCCCTAAAAAAGGCAAAAAGACCCTACCTAGCAACTACAGACCTATCGCACTGCTATATATTATTTCAAAGGTCATGGAAAAAGCCATCAACATCGAGCTCATGAAATATCTGGAAGACTCAGGAATTATCAATGATAGGCAATATGGCTTCCGCTATCAAAGATCAACTGGTGACCTGCTCGAATACGTCTCACATATATGGCAGCTATCTATTGAAAAGTATGGAGAAACTTTAGCTGTGGCATTAGATATCTCCAAGGCGTTCGATCGAGTTTGGCACCAGGGACTCCTCGCCAAGCTTCCATCTTATGGCTTGCTTCCTCAGCTGTGTTCTCTGCTTGCTAGTTTTCTCTCAAACAGGTCTCTCCATGTAGTGGTCGATGGAGTTTCATCTGACACTCTACTCATAAATGCTGGTGTTCCGCAAGGATCCATTCTGGCACCAACACTATTTTTACTTCACACCAACGACCTATTGAAAGCAACTTCATGTCCCGTACACAGCTTTGCCGATGATAGTACCCTCCATACCACTTTCTCTTCCAGGGCCCCTATATCAGCCCGTGAAACCAGAAATGAACGAGGAAGAAATGTTAACAATATAAATATGGACTTAGCAACAATTCTTGAATGGGGATCCAATAACTTGGTAGAATTCAATGCAAAAAAACACAAGCATGTCTTTTCTCTAGAAAAGCCGATCTCACTGTGCCTAACATAACTTTGTCAGGAGTAACCATACCACTGAAGTCATCCATATCGATGCTTGGTATTACTATCAGCAATAACCTTTCCTGAGAAAATCACGTGAGGTCCATTGCCAAAAGTGCATCCCAAAAACTTGGTTTTTTGTTTCGTGCCAAGAGCTATTTCACCTCCAGTCATCTGCTTATGATCTATAGGGCGCAGATCCGACCTGTACTGGAGTACTGTTCCCATATTTGGAGTGCAGCACCTAAACATATCCTAAAGCTACTGGATTTTGTCCAAAAAAGGGCAATTAGTCTCGTCGGTGATGCTTCGCTTACAAACTCGCTCACTTGTCTGGAACACCTTAGAAAAGTTGGCGATTTGTCTCTATTTTATAGATATTTTCATGGGCGATGCTCTTCTGAAATATCAACAATCGTTCCTCCTTTGGCAGTCTCTTCGAGATTAACCCGTCAAGTTCAGTCTTCACACCCCTTCGTGGTCACTTTGGAGACCTGCAGAACATCACTTTCCAAAGACTCATTCATCCAACGAATTGCGAGGCTTTGGAACTCATTGCCTAGGGAGGTGTTCCCCGAAGCATACAACCTCCAGAAATTTAAGAAGAACACCAACTCCTACCTTCTTTCTCTTGGTTCCCACGATGTTCTCTGAACATTACAGGATATCCCTTTTCGTGGGAACCAGAACATAAATAAAAAAAAAAAGTTGTAGGAACTCGTATCTCTTGCCTCTGTATATGTTTCCCAGGTAACTTTTCTTGCGTTTTTTGACCTTTCTTAATACAAAACATTATTTTTTTTGATGAGGCTACTTTTACATTAAATGGAGAGGTCAACCGTGAGAATTGTAGATACTGTGGAACATAAAACACCAACTGGATGCGTAAGCATCATAAACAAATTTAAGAATAATGATTATTATAATTTTTTTTTTTTTTATACTAAAATTGAAACGATACAGAATAACGCAAGAATAACATATGTTAACATTAAATTATATTGTATTTTTTTATTAGGTGTTTTTTTTTTGAAAAAATTCGCATTTTAAAAGTTCTTCACCAGGTACTGTTGGTGTTAGATTGGGATGTTAGGTTAGTTTAGGTTGATAATAATCTGTATTAATTGAGGCAGTTAAAGAAAAAAATTAGCCCAACCTAACCTAACATCCTAATCAAACGCCAACAGTACCTGGTGAAGAACAAAATGCGGGGTTGCTACCAAACTTCACACAATCACCCGTTGGGCTAATCTAAATATTGGCTAAAAATGTCATCCAAATCAGTTTAGTCGTTTTATTTTAATGTTAACGTGTCATTCTTTCGTATGGGCCATGTTAATCTATTTGTTCGTTCCAATTTTGGTATAAAAAAACAACACAAAAAACCATAAATCATAATAATAATAATCATTATTGTTAAATTTGACAAATCAATTAAATAAGTTAGACTCACGTTCAGAAGTAATAATTTGAAAACGTTTAGTAATAATGAATAAAAATTAACACTTTGTAGCTATAGAAAAAAATTTGAAAATGCGGGGTTGCTACCAATCTTCACTCGATTTTTTGTCGGGCTAATCCAAAGATTGCCTAAAACTTTCATTAAAATCGGTCCAATCTTTGGCTATAAAAAAGAAATTGACCGGGACGTATTAAAAAAGACCCGTTCTCTCTTTCAGGTATAGGTGTTGCCATTTGTAAACATTTTTTTTTTGTAAAACACATACAAATTTTTTTATTTACAGTTAAAAACGTCATCTGTAAATTTTTAAGATTATAAAGTAAAATAAGTATGTTGTTCTTCTCTAGAGCAAGTGCAGACAAGTCTAATTATGGTCAGGACAACCTTGTGAAATTTTGCAGACTTTCTCCCAAATCATTAGCAGATACACTTACGCTTGACTTGAATTGGATTTCCAAAATGGAATATCGACCTTTAATGACATTTTGCACGGGTTGTAAATATGCTGGAGATTGGAACGCGTTTGGAATGACCGGAGAAGGTCTCTACAAATTTCCCCATGGTAATTAATGTGTTGTTTATTTTGGTATTTTTTATTACCATAAATATTTTTGGTAAATATGGGTATTACTGATTACATGCATTAAAACAAAACAAAAAAGATTCGTCATTGCTAATTTGTCAGGCATAGGTAGTTAAAGAAGCGAAAAACTCTCCTCTTCTTAAAGTCAAGTGGGTTAAAAAGTAATAGAAATGTAGAGTTTTAAATATGAAAGGTCTTATTTAATTTTTGTGCCAAATTTTGTTTTTGTTTTAAAACAAAAACATCTTTAATAAGGATACCGTGGCATTGACATGTATAATAATTCTGCTATTCTAGATATTGTGTAATGTATTACAAATAAAATAATTTTTTGGCAAGGGAGAAATGTTAACGTAACAATTAAAGATTTAAAATTTTTTAACGTATTGATTACTTAATCAAGTGTTCAAAATGTTCTTTATTTGTAAGTTGACCGTACCCTTATCGATAGTAGAATGCGTTTACCACATTTCTTCATGATTCTTTAAAAATTATTCTAAATTAATCGATAAACTATTCAAGACTTGCTGGTTTAGTTTTGTAAACTTGCGTTTTCAAGTCTCCCCAATAAAAATAATCTTTAGAATTAAAATCAGGTTAACGTGAAGGCCATTAAATACTACCTCGTCTTTTCTCTAGAAAAGCCGATCTCACTGTGCCTAACATAACTTTGTCAGGAGTAACCATACCACTGAAGTCATCCATATCGATGCTTGGTATTACCATCAGCAATAACCTTTCCTGAGAAAATCACGTGAGATCCATTGCCAAAAGTGCATCCCAAAAACTTGGTTTTTTGTTTCGTGCCAAAAGCTATTTCACCTCCAATTCGTCTCGTCGGTGATGCCTCGCTTACAAACTCGCTCACTTGTCTGGAACACCGTAGAAGAGTTGGCGATTTGTCTCTATTTTATAGATATTTTCATGGGCGATGCTCTTCTGAAATATCAACAATCGTTCCTCCTTTGGCAGTCTCTTCAAGATTAACCCGTCAAGTTCAGTCTTCACACCCCTTCGTGGTCACTTTGGAGACCTGCAGAACATCACTTTCCAAAGACTCGTTCATCCAACGAATTGCGAAGCTTTGGAACTCATTGCCTAGGGAGGTGTTCCCCGAGGCATACAACCTCCAGAAATTTAAGAAGAACACCAACTCCTACCTTCTTTCCCTTGGTTCCCACGATGTTCTCTAAACATTACAGGATATCCCTTTTCGTGGGAACCAGAACATAAAAAAAAAAAAAATCCATCGTCAGGGAAATATCTCGTCTACATTTTTTTTTCTAAAATATAGAATGCACCAAATTATAAGATAATCAAGCAATTTAAATTTAAACTTAAATTGCTACAGTTACTTGTCTGGATTTTTCCAATGGTCCATCTCAAGTTTCTAGTACTGTTTTTGCTTACATCACTGGTGTGGCTACACCACACAACATTTCGCATTTAACTGATAACTGCTCAATTACACAAGTTAAAAAGGTTTAATCCTCTTGAGACGTCGCACTAAGTCTTGATTGTCTAAAAGTTGAAGCATTTTTACGTTTGGATATTCGCGAAGTCTCTCCTTATAACTTCTGGCCACTTTCTTTATTTCTTCTTTGACTGTTCTCACCTGGTGTTCTTAACGGAAGTCTTCGTTCCGATTATACCGCAGAGCACTAACGATGTTTTTTAGCACTTGGTTTTGAAATACTTGAAAGCAATTATAGTTGCAATATTAAATAAAAATATTGTTTATTTAAATTTTTTAAGGTGTTATATATGATGGAACTTTTAACGTCAATGGTTTGTTTCACGGTATGGGGACATTAATATATCCAAATGGTCAACGTGTTCAGGGTATTTGGAGCAATGGAGAATTAACGACATCGACTTGTGGGACTAATTTAAGAGAGGATGAAGAATTGTACTTTTTTTCTTTATCAGACAGAAGGTACATTACAATATTATGTAGTGTTTTTTTATAAAAATTCACAATGTTTATTGTTTTAATTTGCTGCTTTGTAATCAGATGTACTGTTTAGCCCAGATAGACCATGCAGTGTGGAACAGCCAAATGGAATAAATTTGATAACGAATAGATAAGAGCGTTTTGGGAAAAACGCTTGGACATGTCAATTTATATTTTAAGATGCGCATTTTTTTCAAAAAAAAAATAATTATATAGGGTGTGTCATGTGACAGTGGCCGATACCAACTTTCTTATTTTAAATACAACCCCCTGTATATTATTTACTTTTTGGGTTCTTCAGAAAATTCTAGACATAATTCATGTACAATGTCCCATGCCTATCTTCAACTTTTTCGGAAATATTAAGTGTTTCAGATATTTTCTGGAGCTCTTGGAAGACGATTTCGACAGGAGAACGTATTTTTGTAAACAAATGATGGAAATGTTAAATAACAATGTGATCCAATTAGAAGATGTTTTGTTTTCTGATGAAAGCACATTTACACTTCACGGTCATGTTAATCGTCAAAATTGCCGCTATCGGTTTAATGAGAATCCTCACTGGATGAGAGAAGAAAATACGCAATATCCTGAAAAAGGTAATATTTGGGCAGGAATTGTTAAAAATCATATCGTAGGTCCCTTTTTCATTGATGGCAACTTGAATGGAGATAAATATTTAGAACTGCTCCAAAATAATGTCACGCCAACTTTGACAAACTTATATCCTGATCCAGCAAACCCACAAGTTCCTGCCAATATACTATGGTTTCAGCAAGATGGAGCACCGCCTCATTACCAACTCAATGTCCGGCAGTACCTGAACCAAAATTTTCCAAATCGGTGGATAGGGAGGCGCGGATCGATAGAATGGCCAGAACGATCTCCTGATCTGACTCCATAAGACTTTTTTTTGTGGTGATATGTCAAAAGTATTGTATACAAAACTAAACCACTCGACTTACATGACTTAAAAATACGAATCACGCTTGCGATTAGATCAGTCACGCCTGAGATGTTGAGTAACGTTAGAAGACATTTCTATACCAGATTAGCATGTTGCCAAGACGTTCGCGGCGAACATTTTAACATCTCTTACATTGAAATTAATGTTTTTTTGTTTTTTTTACATTATTTGTGAAATAAAATAATTTTTTTTTAATGTTAATTTTTGTAATACATCTGAAAACACTTATATTTCCGAAACAGTTGAAGATAGGTATGGGACATTGTACATAAATTATGTCTAAAATTTTTTGAAGAATTCAAAAAATAAATAATATACAGGGAATTGTATTTAAAATAAGAAAGTTGGTATCGGCCACTGTCACATGACACACCCTATATAATTATTTTTTTTTGAAAAAAATGCGCTTTTAAAAATACAAATCGACGTGTCCAAGTGTTTTTTCCAACACGCTCTCATTTATTCGTTATCGAATTAATTCCATTTGGCTGTTCCACACAGTATAATGGTCATTTAACCAGATATATTTTAATACTATTTACTTTCTTTATTGACAATAATTTTAAATATTAATTTAGTTTACGATAAAATACTAGCAATTTTCATAAAAGAATTGTAACAATTAATTTCATAATTAACATTAAATAGGTATATTTGTTTTGTTAGGTATGATTATGAATACGAAAAAGGATTCGGGGTGACGGGTAAAGAATATTTGACCAATCAACAACCAACTCCAGAATTACCGGAGGATTGTTATGATGTAGTCGAAGGTATATATTGCCCGAAGCATGGTTGCATCTTACCCCACTCGTTGGATAATAAGCTACCAGAAGATAAGTAAGAATTTCCTGATAATATCTATTATGGAAACAATAAAAACATAATTTATTTAAGAAAGTTTTTATGGAGCAGTCGTGCTTAATTAATGTTTTGAAAATTTTTGGAGATTACTTTTATATTATAAATGATTTATTAATATTGATTTTGAGTTTAAAGAATGAAAGATTTTTTAAAAAATAGACTAATTAGCCTTCGGCTTCGGGCTGTTTCCAAGGAACAGGGTTTCGATTGCCATAAAATTATCTCGTCTATTATCAATGTCTTAGGGATATTACTACTAAAATCAAAAACGTCCTTAATCTAAATTAATATTAGTTTAAAAATTTTTTCAACAATTATTTGATCTTACATTTTATCATACAACTAATGGCATAAAGCTGCAAATTTCTTTACAAAATGTACTGCAGTACATTTATTTCAAAACCAGCCAGTCCAAATAACTTTTAACTTCCCGTAAATGAAAAAAAACACGTTTAATTTTAAATAAAAAAAAAAGATTTAAAAATGTAATTCTGCTGTTTTTAAGTGCCACCCCATTAACATTCCCCACCCCTTCTTTAAAATGTCAAATAGCAAACCCTACCTTGTCCAATCAAATAAAAACGCAAGAAAAATGCAAATTAGCCATATACACAACAACTCATTTCATTAATTAATTTAACAGATAAAATTAAACAGCAAAATTACAACAGAAACTAAAAGAAGGTTTTGTTACGAAATTTTCTCTTGGGTTTGATTATTTTAAACACTCCGTACAATAACTAAACAATTTATTTTAATATTTCTTTACAATAATTTCTTGCTTTATAAATCACTTAGACAATTACAATGTCTATACAATCTCTTTATAACACTTTATAATTACTTCATATACATGGATATATCTAAAGCCTTTGACCGCGTTTGGCACCAGGCATTGTTAGGTAAATTATCTGCTTACGGTCTCCCAACCAAACTGCGCCAATGGCTCTTGAGCTTTATGCAAGATCGCTCCTTACATGTGGCAGTTGACGGTATTTCTTCTGATGCGTTTAAAACCAATGCCGGGGTCTCCCAGGGTTCCATCCGTCCCCCACCTTATTTCTTTTACACATCAACGACCTCTTGAAAACCACCACGAACCCCATTTACAGTTTCGCAGACGATAGTACACTTGTTTCAACTTTCACATCCTATCGATCACTTTCGGTGAATGATACAAATAGACTTGGGCAGGAACAGGTTGATTCCATCAATAGAAATCTTAAAGCAATCGTTGAGTGGGGAACCAACAATCTTGTTCAGTTCAACGCCCAAAAAACACAAAGTGCCACGTTTTCCAAGAAAGTGAACTCCTCAAATCATCTCATCACAATGTCCGGAAATACCCTTGAACCAAGTCCCTCTACTCGATTTTGGGAGTCACGGTGTCCAATAATATGTCTTGGCATGACCACGTTGCTAACATCGCAAAGTCGGCAAGCCAGAGGCTAGGTTTTCTGTGGAAAGCCAGAAAGTTTTTTACTCCTGATCAACTGTTGATGACGAACAAGGCTCAAATCCGACCTCTACTGGAGTATTGCTCGCACATTTGGGGTTCAGCACCAAGGCATTCTCTTTGTCTTCTAGATTCCATTTAGAAAAGAGCCATTCGCTTGATAAACAGCTCAACTCTCACAGATACCCCTCACCCTCTAGAACATAGAAGAAGAGTTGCAGACCAGTCATTGCTCTACAGATATTTTCATGGCAGATGCTTAAGAGAAATAAAAATTCTTGTACCACTATTGGCCACATTCGGCTGAAGAACTCGGCACGCTGATTAGTCTCACCCATTTACTCTTAAGGTTGATACTACAAGGACCAATCTTCATCAAGAATCCTTCTTTTACAGGGCTGCTACGGAATGGAATAAGCTTCCAAAATCAGTTTTTCCAGAGAACTATGACCTGCAACTTTTTAAAAAGCGTGTCTACAATCATTTTCTTTCTATAATCCCTTTTCCTACTAATAGTGGCAGTGCGGGCCGTCCGTGGCCAACACGATAGGTCTACCCTTTTTGCGACTATTTTCTTAAAAAAAAAAAAAAACCTTTTGCGACCGCTGTCTTTTTATATACCTAAAGTTTATTACTTGAAAGTGCGAAAGAATCCTTTTTCCTTATTCCCGAATTTGTTTGATCTTTATAGACTCCTTTAATTATGCCGGTAAACACCTTGTGTGTACGATACTGCCTCTGCCAGAACAGGGACGTATTATCGTAACAATAATTACAAACAGCTCCTTAAATGTATTTTCAGTAAATGTTCAATGTGTGCTCGATTATTTGGTTGTTTTGTAAATGTCTTTTTATAATATCGGAAAGTCGAACCAATTTGAACCAATTTGCACCACAGCCGCACCCACTCCACCTGAACTTAAAACTCATTTCGTGCAAATGTAAAGAAAAGTGTGGGGCTGCTTGTGGGTGCAGGAAAACAGAAATAAGTTGTTCCGTTATTTGCCTGCACTGTAGTGGACAGACATGCAACAATGTCGCCAAAGTCGAGATTTTATTCAACGACGATCACGATGATGATGATTATTTTTCGACCGTCACAGCATCATTTCCTGCGGTTGAAGAGTTTTCACGACTCAAAGAGTCTACCGAGGAGGATCTTCTACAGCCAGGACCATCAAAACGACGAAAAACATGTGAAAAAAATGACTACCTGTAATTATTATCTTTTGCTGCACCAAAATTATTTGATCAATAAATTTCATGTGTTTGTTTATAGTTTGGCTGGTTTATTAATTTATTTTGAATTGCAATAATTCCCTAAACAACCATTCATCCATTTTGATGTGTGGATACAACCGTGCGAGCGGCTAAATCAAAACCAGGCACAGTCTTACTGACTTTGCGGCGCGCTAGAGGTCATAATTTTTCTTAAAAATAAAAAATAAAAAAAAGAATTTATAGGTCTGCACACGTTCTACAAGGTTTAGACTAAACATTTTTTGATATATTTCACAAGAAAAAAGGAAATAGCAAAAAAAAAATTTTTTTCTTCCCAAATTTATGGTTTTTTGATCGATATCTTGATAACGATGATCGATACGTGAAAAATGTAGGAAATCTTAATTGTATATCGTACAAAGAGCAACAAAAATGTATTTGCTAAAAATTTTCGTATCCTAACAGGGAACCGAGTTATAATGAAAAAACTTAATTTAACCCTTTTTTCAAGATGGCGGAAAACTCACAAGGTTATTTTGGTCGACAATTTGAACTTAAGCTTTTCTAGCGTCCCCTCTCACGTAATATCCAAAATTTGGCTTTCTCGGTTCATTTGTATTTTCAAATGTATATAATGACTGGACTAATTTAAATTAATCGTTTATTCATCACTAAAACAAATACTTTTAACCAAATCTTGTATTTTTTGGGACACTGCTTTAAAAAAATTAATTCTGCGTTCATAGTCCTCTTTACTAAGCTGCTGATAAATTTGTATTTTATAGGGAAAAAATGGGTCCAATTTTAACACTTTGTGTTTGGAACCAATATAAATATATTTGTAAGTTTTGACACTTTTGGATTGGAATAGGTAGGATCTATAGCAAAATAACCCAGTACTTTAATTAGTACAGTTTCGTCGAGAACTCTGGGATAATTATTTTTATTACAAACGGATCCAGGATGCCTTTCATAATAATCTCGAGCTGTTCCTCGAGCGCACTTGTTTTGATGACCGTAATAAATATTCTTTTTGTTCGTTCTTGCAGAGAATACACTATTTTAAAATAATTACTAATTTACCGTCACGAGTAACTAACTAAATATACTATTAACATTTTTGAAACAAAATGACAAAAAATGTTAAAAAAGATGACATGTATCCAGAAGTTAGTTAATTGATCCCTAATTAGACACCTTTCTATCCGACAGTGGCGTAGGTCGGTTTTGTTATGGTCTCATGTGATTTTAAAAAATTTGTTGTTATCAGCACAATAAATCAATAAAATAAATTGTTGTTTTTATGGCTGATTTAAATTTTTATTAGGTTTTCATTTAATGTATCACAATGTAGGAGCTGCTATTTGACATTTTAAAGAAGGAATGGCGGATGTTAAAGGAGTGCCACTTAGAAATAGCAGAATAACGTTTTTAAAATTTTTCTTTAATTAAATATTTGACGTGTTTTTTGTTATTCTTACATTCACGCAACATCAAAAGGTATTTGTATTGGCTGGTTTTGAAATGTAGTAAATTTTGTAAAAAAATTTGCAGCTTTATGCCATTAGTTGCAAATCAAAAATTCTAAAGACTAATAAAATGTTTTTACTTTTTAGTTTGTATAATGACGTTCGTTACGCTCATCTAAATGAAGAGTAAGTTTTTGTTATTCTAATAATTTTGAAAGACTAAATTTCATTTTTTTTTTTAAATCATAAACATTTACGAGGTATAAATAATCTTAAAATTGTCTGAACAGTATTGAGTAATTTTGATTTTGTTTTAGTAAAGATCAAGAACAACCTGCTATTATAGCGGATTTAAAAAGGTAGAGAGTTATTGAAAATTTGTTTAAATATGCTTCAAATTCTACATATATTGGGCTTAATAAACAACCATTATTTTTTTAATAACTAACTAATATAATTAATTAAATGAATTATTAAAATATTTTTCCTTTAGTGATTTGGAGGATATGCGTAACATTGGGAAAGACCACATTTTGGAGTAAGTAGTTTAATTGTTTGAAAAAAATTAAACTTTTTTTTAAAAAATATATTATTCTGAGTGATTAAACGATTTTTGCGACTACTCTTAATTACCCTTTTAAATGTTTAATTACTGTTTCAAATACTGTTTTTTTTTCCTTTCACATTGTAGCATTAACTTCATTTTCATAGCAGCTTTGGGCTCCAATCTTCTTTTTTAAAGCTCGAAATACTTATTCATCTACTATTATAAAACTGTAGCAAAAGTTGTGTCTGTACGTTAAAAATATTTACAAAAAAAAGCTAACGATGGTGTTTAGGTGTTTTTTCATTATTATCATCATCATCATCAATCAGCCGAGTTGTGTCCACTGTTGAACATGGGCCTCCGTGCACTCATCCAATTTTGTTCGATTTTTATAATATCATCGGTCCACCGCATCTTGTCGTTGTCTCCACGGAAAATACTAAAAAAATACTATTTTTGAAAAAAATGTGTGGTAAAGCAAGTATTTGTTATGGTGGCCACTTCAGAAGTATTTTGTATAACAAATTTTTACCTCGATAAAACAATTAACTTTGCTTTTACTTTTTAACAGCACGATTTACACATTCTTATTTACCTATTTCACACATTTATTTAACGAAGTAAACGTCAATAATTCAAAAGAAATGTAAAAAATTAATCATTATTAAATAGACATAAACTTTAAACTTATTTGACAAATGACAGCCTTTCAAACCCAAAGTTGGAATTGCGACGTAGACAATTTAAACCAGAAATAATGGTATATTAGATAAATAAATTTTATGGGTCAGTTAATAAAAAGCAGTTATTACTTATAGATTACTCAATGAATTTACACAGGACTGTTATTCAGATAAATGAGTAAGTAGAGAACAAGTACGCGTACAAAAGTTAGGTTTGGTAATTTGTTCACCAGGTACTGCTGGTGTTACGTTAGGATGTTAGGTTAGGTTGGGCTAATTTTTATGTTCATCATTGATTAACAGTCGAATTCATCATTTCTGGAATTGAATTATCAGAACAAGTACGCGTACAAAAGTTAGGTTTGGTAATTTGTTCACCAGGTACTGCTGGTGTTACGTTAGGATGTTAGGTTAGGTTGGGCTAATTTTTATGTTCATCATTGATTAACAGTCGAATTCATCATTTCTGGAATTGAATTATCAGAACAAGTACGCGTACAAAAGTTAGGTTTGGTAATTTGTTCACCAGGTACTGCTGGTGTTACGTTAGGATGTTAGGATAGGTTGGGCTAATTTTTATGTTCATCATTGATTAACAGTCGAATTCATCATTTCTGAAATTGAATTATCAACGTCGCAATTCTAACTTCGAGTTTAAGAAAGCTGGTTATTATTAGTCAGAAAATTGATTGTTTATTTCTAATTAATTGCAAATAAATTTGTGAAATAGGTAAATATTATTGTGTAAATTGTGCTGCAAAAAAGTACAAGGAATTTTAGGAGTTTAAACGAGGTAAAAACTTATTACACAAAATATTGAAGTAGGTGGTTGGTGTGTAGAGGTGTGTTGGTTTCTACACTTATGTATCGTAGTAATTGTTGGGTTCGGCAAAAAAAGCATAAAAATATAATTGATGCTGCGGAGATGAGTAGTTTGAGAAGTATAGCCGGAGTGACTCGGTTAAATAAAGTAAAAAATAGTGAGATAAGAGAACGATGTGGTGTAAAAGAAGATGTGGTTAAAAAGATAGATAAAGGAATGCTTAAATGGTTTGAACACGTAACAAGGATGGATAAAGGAAGATTGACGAAACAAATTTATAAGGCGAGTGTAAATGAACAAGTCGGTAGATGTCGACTTTGGCGAACATATCTTGATCAGATCAACATTGTTTTCGAGAAAGGCCAGATCAAGAGTACTTACAACCGACGAGCATGTTTGAGAGCCTTGATAAAAGTAGAGGAATTAAAAGATGTGTGTAAGAACCGTAGCAAGTGGAAGAAAGTGGTATCTGCCTACCCCTACGGGAAAAAGGCGTGACTATATGTATGTATATATTGAAGTAGCCATCATAACAAATACTTACCAAATACTTTAGTTTTACCACACATTTTTCTCAAAAAATGTATTTTCCAAACGTTTCCGCGATAAAATTTCTATCAGTATAGTGATTTTATCGTGTTTTCAATGATCTGTTAAAATTTTATAAAAATTTCTTTGTATAACGGATACTTTAGTTTTTCTGACTTTGAGTACATTCCTTCATCCAACTGTAACATTATAAAATAAATAAAGCGGTTTGTATTGCAAGACTGGCCAAACTAGTTTTGATCACATTTACTACCAACACAAGCGTCAGAACTTCTTGCATTAAAATTAACAGAAAAAAATACAGAACGAGGAAAAGTAAAATATTTACATTTTTAAGTGAAAATGAACAACTTTTCCTCTGTAATAATATCGCGAAATAACTTTCTGACATGAATCTATAAGAATATAAATCTACTGATTGGTGACTCTTTATTGATAGCTGCAAAAGGAATTAAAAATTGAGTTTTTTTGTTTGCATCAGTTCATATTACCCATTCAACAACCCCTAAGGAAAAATACCTATTGGAATAGTAAAATGGTTCTACAAAAAATAAATTACTATGAATATCAATGGCCGGTTTGGGTTGGCTTGAAAAAGGTTAATTTCATACTTGATCAGCAAGCATAAAAATAACCAAAGCCAATATTCTAAAATTATTCATAATTTTATAAATTGTTGGTATACATTTTCTCAAAGTTATTTTTATATCGAGGGCAACAACACCACTGTTGTAATTTACCCCAATAAAAAAATGCATAAAGAAATGTGTGCGGTCGTAGCCCACCGTTACGAACGAAGTTCTTTACGCTTTAACTCCAATTGTAATTAGATACGGCGATTTAGATTGTTTATACTTTATATTCCCTCATCATATTTTAATGCAAATAATTTAGAGTAAGAAATCAAATAGGCGAGGAAATTTTGCACTGAAATCCCCAAAACCCAGGAAATTTGCGCAGAGAAACGGATCGAGATGCGGTTTTTTGCATTTGAATCGTTAGCTCATTTGGAAACTTTATTTTCCAGATTTCATGAAAAATGCATAAGTGCATCAAAAAGTGCATTCTTTCAACTGCATAATTTCAAGTTATGGGAAAAAGTTCATATCTGCCCCAAAAAAAAACCCGAAGTTTTTCACCCGGAGGTTTTCCAGGTCGAAAATTCTGAATGTCATGTTTAAATTAGCTCCCTGTACACCTGGAGATCAGGACGGCTTTAGGAACGTCATCCCCTGGAGTTTCTGCCCTTTCCAAGTCTATAAAAGCGCAATAGACCTTTTGACTTCCAGCCAAGAATTTTTCGACTATACATCGTAATGAAAAGACATTATACAAACATATCCTTCCTCTTTTAAATCCTTAAATCATCTTCTCATATCATTCATCATTTTTTTAATTAATATCAGTTTATCGACTATGATGAGTAAACTAATACCTTGGTAGTTCTTACAGTCCTGCTGCGAACCTTTTTCCTTGTAAAGCGGCAAAATAGGATGAATAATTAATCTTTAAATTTTTTACATCTGTTTTTACGTACTTCTTTTTCAAAGTACATACATACATAAAGTCACGCCTTTTTTCCATAGGAGTAGGCAGAGACCACTTCAAAGTCCATCACTATAATATTGGTCGAAAAAAATGCAGGTGCTGCTTGACTCGACTTTGTTGAATTTGAGTCAAGCAGCACAACTTGCTGCCGTTCATTTCCAAATTTACTGATCCCATTTAAATAATAAATAAAATATTCCGGCGTTAATTGTTTGTAGTATGAAAAAACTTTATAATCAACACTCAGTATAACGTAATATTTATTGCATCATTTTTGTTTATTTAAACTCTAGGATCCCTACAGAAAAGAAAGCAGAATGGATTAAGCAATATTGCAGAAGCAATCCTGGATATCCAGTTGGATATAATCCCGCCTTCTATGAATTTTTTACGGCAGGTAGTATTGTTTTTATATATTTAATGTAATTATTAAAACTTTTTTAAAAATTACAGATTTTTTCAAAGATACTAATTATACAGGATGGACCGTGAGGCGGTTGTTAAAAGCTAAATTTACTTTAAACAATTTTATTATCAAGACACAAATACTAGGTTCAATAAACCTAAAAAGATGTATCTCTTACGAAACTATTTACAAACTTTGGAAGCGTGTTTTTAGATGCTGAACATCACGAATCCTAACAGCATAATCTTATTTTTTAATATACCTTATACTGCAAAGCAAAATGCATGTGTATGCAATGTGGGGATTGTGGAGTCTATTCAGCCTTTCTTTGAACAGCTTTAGATACTCATAAAATGTACTTTTTTACAACTCTAACAACACTTGAAGCATATTTCGGTACTTTAAAAAATTGACAGTATGGTTAAAAAAATAAGCCTTGATCAGCCTACCGCTTTCTCACTGCCCATACAATCAGGCTGGAAAAGTTTTACATTGTCTCCTTCCCCACATGGAGATTCGTAAAATCCCAGCAGCAGTTATGTATGCCATTCTTTCATTTACCATAAAAGTCGCTACGTTACTTTAAAGATTGGATATCGTACAACTGCGTCTCGTCTTCATCTAGGCCAAAAAGTAAAAATGACTCATATAGTCTCAATTGCAGACTTTTCGGAATCCTTGTTGGGCTTGTTTCTGCTATTTTATATATTTTTTTGTAAATCAGTGTTTAAAAGATAAAACGTTTGCTTAGAACAGAAAAAACTTTGAGCATCTTATGCAGGTTCATTGAACTGTAATAGTGTTTGTGTGTTAGAATAAATAGGTTAATAGTAAATTTGTATTTTTAACAACTAATTCAATACAATCATGACGAAAGTAATGGTTTTTGAAACCAAAAAAAGCATAATAAACTGCGAGGTGCTAATTAAAGGAGAAAGAGTGGTACAAGAGAATAAGTTTGTGTAAAATAAGTGTGTGTAAAATAGAATAGATCCCAGGTATGGTCTGCCTGGCGGCCGTGGTGTAGTTGCTAGCGCGCCAGCCTCTGCACCAAGAGACCCGGGTTCGATTCCCAGGTCAAACCAACGAATTATAAGCGACCGCTGCCGTTCGGAAGGCAATGGCAAACCACCGAATGTATTCTGCCTAGTATAGCCTCTCTAAACTAGCCGTTCGGAACCGGCATTAAACTGTAGGTCCCTTCTATTCATGCAACACTGATTGAGCGTGCACATGAATAGTTGCAGAGAGGTTGCCGACGCCCCCAGGGGGTATGGCACAACAAGAAGATGGTCTGCCTGTCGTAAAAGGCGACTAAAAGACTCTTAATCCAAAGTGTTATGCGACCCGTGCTGATGGATGCATAGAGGTGGGGAAGCACCGTCGCTAACGGAGCCTACAGGAAACCGGGAAAATCCTGTAGTAGACAGCCTTAGTCCTGTGCAGGGGGCACCTCAGGGCCGAACCACCGCTTCCCCCATACTCGTTGATTGCAAAGAAGAACTGAGAACGCTGGTAGACCGTAATCACTTCAAACTGATACGGGTTCCAGATAGCCAGGAAGTTGCAGGTAATGAGGAAGTGGACGAACTTGCAAGAAGAGGTTCGGAAAAACACAAAAACTTCTGGAAACGTATACCAGGAAAAAAAACACGGTAAATAATACATGAAAGGACCGTGCCATAAAAGGACGGCAGAACTGTTACCAATGAACAGGAATCAGCTAAGACTGTATAATGGAGGCCTGGCCTGCGGGTTGTGCGGCGGGGATCCGGGGGCGGTGGAGCGCTTGCTGTGCTGCTGCGGTGCGTTGGGGGTAATGGGCGGTTCTTGGGTGACCACATTCTTCCCACCCAGTACAGAACTCGTACAAACTTGTACAAGGTACGAAAGTACTGGATTGGGTGCAGCGTGGTTCAAGGTCCCGGGAACTGCCTGTCTTTTTCGGACTAGTGCCTCGCGGCGGCGCAGTGTGTGTTTTGCTGTTTTTGGGTCCTTGCAGGGTGGTCTGCTGGTCGGGTCTCAATTGTACAATGAAACAAAAACACATAGGCAAGATACAATGGGCCAACAGGCCCAAGTGTCACCGGATGCAATAGCCAGACGGACTTAAATAGGGGTGGAGTTTTTAGTGAGTAGTCCTGACACAGTCAGTGAAGTCTCACAGTAGACCTTGAGCTTTCGGACTCATAACCTCTCCATAAAGGATTTTCTTCACATCTGAAAAAAAAAATACTTCAGTTCAAAGTTTACGACTATGTATGTGTATAAATGTGTTATTAAGCGAAGGGTATTGGCAGAAAAACAAATGAATGTGGCGCTGAATACCTTAATGGCAGCCAGAAAGTGTCAACACGACTGGCTGTGCATAGAGCAGTGCTGGCACTACACTTATAAATGGTGGTGAATGTTGGGTTTGGCAGAAAAAGCATAAAGGTAGGATCAAAGCTGAGGATATTAGTAGTTTAAGAAATATAATTGAAGTGACTTTGATAGATAAAGTAAAAAATAGTGGAATAAGGGAACGACGTGGTGTTAAAGAACATGTAACAGTGATAGATAAAGGAATGCTTTGATGGTTTAGACACGTAAAGACGATGGATAAAAGAAGATTAATGAAGCAAACTAATAGGGTGATTGTGAATGGGCAAGTCGGTAGAGGTCAACCTAGACAAATGTATCTTGATTAAAAAGGACTAGGTCAAGAGGTAAAACTTGTTTGCAATCCATCTCAAAGGGGATAAAAATTTCTAGACAGCGCCACATTTAAAATGATAAACCAAAAAGTGTCGCGAAATAACAAAGACTTGTGTTTAATAGTAAGATTCTTACAACCCTCGATTAACGTAAAGCACGTGCCCTATTAAAAGCAACCTATCTTTTCTAGAAAAAAAAGTTGAAGATAGTACCCTCTTGAAAGAAATCGTTGATGTTTTACTTTCAAGGGTGAACATTTTTAAGTTTTTTTAAAGCTTATAAAAAAAACATACTTTTAGTCTTACTATAAAAAACAGTTTTGTGTTAAAATTAAGTATAAAAATCTTATAGTTCTCGTAATAAGTGTTAAGTAAAAATGTATCTTTCCTTCATACCCAAAAGTACTCTTTTTAGTGACAAAACAATAAATGTCATGGACTTTTTCTGTTTTCTGTTGTTACGTTTTTATTTTGTAAGATTAAAAAAAGTTTTTTTGTTAGAACTGTTATCCAAAATAATAAAAGTACCAAGACTCTCTACACAATTAACCAGCTAAACCTATGGAGATATGAAAACCACTTTGATTAAGCGAGGATAGCAAAACCCCTTTTTTCATCACAAGAGTACCAGCAACCGACGAGCATGTTTAAAAAAACCGATAAAAGTAGAATAAAAGAAAGACGTGTGTGAAAAGAAGTGGTTTCTGCCTAATCCTAAATTAAAAAGGCATGAAGGCGTATGTTTGATATATATGACTGATGGCCCACTGTATAAATAATTTTTGTTGTCGTCTTAAAATTGTTTTAATTTTTTATTTTGACTATTTACGTAAATGGTTAATAATGCTTTTAAATATTTGTTTTTAATTATATTTTGTGCTTTAATTCGGTGATACAGGAACCAGGGCAGAATTAAATGTCATTGAACAAACTGAAGAAACACATTTAGGTTATGCGCAAAATTATCCTGGATTTGAGTCTGATACTTTTACACCAGATGAAACAGATAAAACACCAGTATCGTTTATACATAGAATAAATAAAGATTATAAAGATAAAAGAAAGAAAACTGTGGATAGCATAAATACAATTCGAGTGAGTACTTAATTACAGTAATACGTATACCAACGAAACTTAAAATTTTAAAGTATTTTTAACAAAAAGTAAAATCACCACAGTGGTACATAAAATTTAATTATTAAGTAGATCACCTTTACGTTTTAAATCACATATTTTTTATTTATTTTACAGATTTTTCTTATTCCATTCCTTTTTGTAAACAATTTTGGAAAGTTTTTTATAAATTTGCTTTTTACATTTGGGCAATAATAAAATGCCTCCTACCATTAAAATATTATACAGAGTGTCCCAATAGTGCAGTCAAATTTTTATATTTTGTGGTTATTTCAGAGAAAAAATAAATGCTGAATTTATAAGCAGCTTAAAATGACTTATCTAAAGCAAATGTAACGTTTTACTTAAAACACATTTAGGGTTCCAATTTATATTCAACTCATCTATCTTTAAACTTTACTGTACAATTTATGTAAACACAATTTATTTAAGTCAATAATAAAACTTCAGATACAGACTAGCCTTAAGCAATCGGCAGTCAAATATTTATGCAGGGTGCCTCTAAAAATAGTGCGTTCCTTAAAAGGAGGTGTAGAATAAAAAAATTGGGAACAAAAAATTCTAACAAACTTTTGATTTGAATGTAGGTTTGGCAACCATGCGTTGTACTTTAGTGAACAAAAAATTCACACAAAAAATATCACCGATAAATTTAATTAGTTATTAAAGTATTACTCGCAAGAATACAACGGTTGACATTTTTGTTAAAATGCCTGCGATTCGCGAAAATCACGACATATTATTTACACCCAAAAAGTCTCACGGTAATTCTAATGCAGCTGTTCGGCTGTATACAGAACGTTATCCTTAACGACAATGTTCTAATGCTCGCAGTTTTGTGAACGTGTGGCAAAGATTATTGGCTACGGGTTCTATGGTACCTAAAAAACTAGTAGTAGTAGTAAAACACGAAGTGCTCGTATTATAAACACAGAAGACGAAATAATGGATATTGTCCTAATCATTAATCTTATTAATTTACAAGGCATACGTAAGTAATACCATTTATTTAATTTTTTTCCATCCAGTATAACAGATATTCTTAATAGGTATATATTCTACTGAAGCACATAATCTACTACTTTTAAAAGTCTAATCGGCATTTTGCTTAACAAGATTAACAAGATTTTATTCTCAACAGTATCATGTAATGACATGAATTTTTGTAGACAATAATATTAAGATATAAATACTAATGTAATTTTTTTTTTTAAAAACCGTTGACTTTAAAAAAAATGTTATAAGAATATTTTAACCTGCATACTGTATTATGTCTTGTGTCTAAAGAAACGCACTTTTTTCGGGGACACACTGTATACGACGTTACTGTCCATCAAAAACTCGAAATTTTTATTTCGTAATCTAAATCGATGAGATCGCTCTATTTAAAATTAGTGTTTTAACGTGGCGTGAATATTCTCGGATTTCAAATGAATTAAATTCGACTTAAATTAAGTAGCTTAGTTTTTAATTTTGGTCGACATTTTTAAAATGTACGTAATATCGTTTAATAATTAAATGATGTGTGAAATAAATTGATGTCCTTTAATATAAGCAAGTGTTCAACATTCAATAAATCTTGTAGTCTCTGAAAACAAGTGCAAAGTGTCTACTATTTTTAGTTTTAAAACCACAATACTTAGCTTCCATGTTTTCTAAAAGTCTCACTGAGCCAATTACCCCAAAAGAATCTGTAATCTGAATCCAAATCTTATACAGGATAGCCCATTAGTGTGTGGAAGTGCAATAACTTACTTGGGATAAATAATACAAAGAAATGTATTTGCGCCAATACACATTTATAAAATATTTTAAGATATATTGGGTGTTCAGCCTAAGCGAAACAACATGAAGTTTACTTTTTTTCGTAAAAGACCCTATATTTTTGTTTGTCATCCAATTCATCGTAAAAATCTGCATCTATCCCTATATTTTTTTTCATAAATTGTGACGTTGCCAAGCTGGAGCAAAAAATATGAAAATTTGACGAAAATTGGTGCACCAATAATGCTGCCTATTAAACGTTATCAGCGATAAGCAACCAACCTTATTTGGTAGGCACGAAGGTAAAGGATGGCTAAAATGTCTAAACAGAGTAGTTTCGTTTGGAGTTCGGAGTATTTTTTGGATAAGCATTAGTTCATAAAATTTCAATTAGCAAAAACTTTATTTTTTCAAATGAAACACCTAGTATATTATTTATCATCTTGTTAAACTATTTTATCCCTTTAAGTTATGTCTTTATAATGTACTCTCTAAAATTGATTGTTCTGAAAAAGATTGTAATAAAACAGTTCGGAAAAACTCTCTAATTCCATTTTTCATGTCTTCCTTAGCAGTCGCGGGTTTTTTGTATACTTGTTTTTTGACTTAACCCTAAGAAAAAAATTCATTTTTGTAAGTTCTGGTAAACGAGGTGGCCATTTTTGGGGTCTTCTACCTATCCATCGCCATCATCCGGGAAATTCATCATTTAAATGTGCATTGATCAGTTGGGTATGGTGAACTGGTGCTCCTTCATGCAGGTACAACATTCGCCACCTAACAGAAGCAGGTAAATAATGAAGTAGTTGGGGTAAATCGTTTTGTAAGAAATTTAAATAAATTTGCCCATTAACAGTTCCGTCAAAGAAATATAGGCCTGTGACGTGATTTCCAATTATTCCACCACATACATTTAATAATTACCTTGTTTGACTGATAGTCCGTATACAATCCAGTTGATCTATTGCATAATAATAAAAGTTGTGTCTATCAACAAACCCATTTTTATGAAGTTGCCTTCATCAGCAACCAATACAAAATTGAAAAAATCTCTGTTTTGCTCAATTTGTTATTGAACCCTCTCACAGAAGGTAAACGCTTTTCATATTTATAATCGAATAGTTCCTGCATTCGCTGTATATGGTAAAAATGCATTTTTTTCTTATACAGAATTTTCTGGACGACAGTATGACTTATGTCGGTTTGTTTTGTTAATTCGCGTGTCAAAATATAAGGATCTTTCGTAACTTTTAACATTACGGTCATATCGTTGTCCTCTGACATTGCAGTCTTCAACCTTTTGCGTTTTTCGTTAATTACATTGCCAGTTCTGGTCAATCGTTGAAGCACATTTTCCAATGTCTCTTTTCTAGGCTGTCTACATCTCAGGAATGACTAGCGAATTAAAAAGTCTTATGGAAAAGTACAAAAACATTTATGACAGGGACCCTTTTAGCGATGAAATCGTAGAGTGCGGTGTGAGTCTAATGCAACAGCTCAGAAAAGCAAGACAAGAATCATGGATCAATACGCTGGAGAATATGGACATGACAAATAGCAGCAAGATCGAGTGAAAACTTAATGGCGTCCCAAAGGAACAAAAACTACCCTGCAAGGTTACAGCAGACCAAGTCGCAGCCCAGCTGCTACTAAACAGCAAAACTGACAAACATCCTAAAGCCCGAAAAATACACAAAAACCCAGCTACAGAAATTAATCACCTTGAAGCACCTTTCTCTACAAAAGCTGCAAAATTCCGAAACTATGGAAAAAATTAAGTCGTCGCTCTGCTTAAACCAGGCAAAGTCCCAGAATTCCCCAGAAGCTACAGATCGATTTCACTGCTATGCCTCCCCTTCAAACTTTACGAAAGGTTTATTCTATCAAGGATCGAGAAAAGCGTGGATCGACTACTTATCCCGCAACAAGAAGGTTTCACACCCGGAAAATCATACACTGGGCAAGTCCTCGTCCTGACAGAGCATATTGAAGAAGGCTTTGAAGAAAAACGTGTAACTGCCGTCGCTTTTGTTAATGTGTCAGCAGCCTATGATAAATTAAGGCACGGAGCTCTACTCTGCAAGATTTACGAAGCGCTCAACGACCACCACCTGATGAGAGTCGTAGAATCACTACTAAACAATCGGTGATTTTTCGTGACTTTAGAGAATAAAAGAAGCAGGTAAAGAAACCAGAAAAACGGGCTACCCTGGGGAAGTGTTCTGTCACCTATGTTGTTTAACATAAACGCAAATGACCAACCCATCCCAACTGGTTGCAGAAGTTTTCTGTACGCTGACGACATGGCAATCTGTGCCCAGGGCGAGCACTTCCCGGATGTAGAGGAAAGACTTGAGAGTGCCCTTAACGAAATGCCCGCTTATTACAAAAGAAATTTTCTAAAACCGAACCCATCCAAGACTCAAGTATACGCATTCCACCTCTGCAGCAAAGAGGCTAAAAGAAAAATATCTTAAAGGGGTAGCACACAGTCTATCCCAAATACCTTGGAGTTATTTTGGACAAATCACTCTCATACAGGAATCAATGCGTTAAAACGAGGAAAAAGGTGACGTCAAGAAATAATCTACTTAAAAAACTAACAGGGAGTAAGTGGGGTGCCAACCCCAGCGTCTTAAGAACAACGGCACAAACGCTGTATTTTTGTACGGCAAAATATGCCTGCCCAGTATGGAGTTGATCAGCCCACACCAAGCAGGTCGACAGAGCGCTTAACGAGACATGCAGGATAGTGACATGAAGTGTATGAAGACCACGCATCTAAACACATAGAAAAGATAAAACAAACCTTCGACGAACGTCATGCATTGCATGATTCAAGAACCCCAATGAAAAGGTTGAAATCACGCAGAGGCTTCCTCAGAAGCGTACCCGTCAAACCACCTGAAGACTTTCCTGCTCTGCCAACCTCCCCAAGCGGCCAACACCCCAATTTTAAGACCTTGGAATTTCTAAACCGCATCAGAACAGGTGGGCCAACAGTCAAAACCAACATGATAACATGGCAGAAATCAACTCATGACGACCCCTACCGTGCGTGTGGTAAAGTGCAAAACATGGAACACCTTCTCCTGCGCAAACTGTTCCCATACCAGTGTACCTTTGATGATTAGTGGCTTTCTTACCAAAAAGGAATAAACGTGGCACAGTACTGGGCCACGATAAAGTAAAAGTAAGCGCGAGTAAACAGTTTTTTTTTCCTGGCACCCAGGAAAAAAATCATATCTGTCATTTCTTCTATCGAAAAATTCATAAATTTAATTGCTGTCTTGTTATTAATAGTTACACATTTAAACACGCCTGAATAATAACTAGCAATCTTGTTAAAAACATGAATATTTTCAAATCATAAACCAAAAATGAAATTTTCTTTAAAACAATTAATTATAGAGAGCACATTATGCAAATATAATTTAAAGGGATAAAATAGTTTTACATACATACATACATATAGTCACGCCTTTTTCCCGTAGGGGTAGGCAGAGACCACTTCCTTCTACTTGCAACGGTTCTTACGCACATCTTTTATCAGTGCTCTTATGCATGTTCGTCGATTGTTGGTACTCTTGACCTGGCCTTTCTTTAAAACAATGTTGATCTGATCGAGATATGTTAGCCGGGTTCGACCTATACCGATTTGTCCATTCACACTCGCCTTATAAATTTATTTCGTCAATTTTCCTTCATCCATTCTTTCTACGTACCCAAACTATCTAAGCATTCCTTTATCTATCTTTGTAACCACATCTTCTTTTACACCACATCGTTTCCTTATCTCACTATTCTTTACTTTATCCAACCGAGTCACTCCGGCTATACTTCTCAGACTACTCATCTCCGCAGCATTAATCTTATTTTCATGCTTCTTCTGCCAAACCCAACATTCACTATAATACATAAGTGTAGGATCCAACACACTTCTATGCACAGCCAGGCGTGCCTTTTTTAACACTTTCTGGCTGTTCATAAAGCTATGTGCCCCATTCATCTGTTTTCCTGCCAACACCCTTCGCTCAATGTACTGTTATACTTTCCATCTTTGGTTTTACAAAATGATAAATACACTACTACCATTTAAAAAAATGAAGTTTTTGCTAATTAAAATTTGCTAAATTAATACTTATCCAAAAAATACCTCAAGCACCAAACGAAACTTCTACTCTGTTTAGACATTTCAGCTATTCTTTACCTTCGTACTTACCAAATAAGTTTAGTTGCTTAACGTTTACTAGGCAGCATTTATAGATTCATTAATTTTCGTCAAATCTTTATATTCTTCGCTCCAATTTGGCAGCGTCGCCATTTATAGGAAGAGAAAAAATAGGGCTAAACGCAGAATTTTACGCTGAATTCGATGGAAAAAAAAATAAAGGATGTCCTTAAAGTAAAACTTGTCTCGCATATGCTGAATACCCAGTATATCTCAAAATATTTTAGAAATGTGTATCGGCGCAAATTCAACAACTTTTATTGGAAAAATTTGTTTTTTATCTCAAGTAAGTTATTGCACTTCCACACACTAATAGAACAATAGACAATATAATAAAATTCATGTTTGAATTGTATTATAAATTATAGGACAAAATGTAAAATAAAGTTATTATCCCAAGTTGATAAATATTTTAAAACATTTTAGGTTAAGAAGAAGTCGAATGCTTCAAAAAAGAGTTTTTCAGTGTGGAACAAAATGGAAGACAACGTGTCTATCATAACATTTGATAAAGAATTAATGTGGTTAGTTAATTTGAGAAGAAGTGCGGTGCCATCTTTAATAAAAAGTTTGGAAGTTAAAGAGCCTAAAAAAGACCAATTTCGCAAAACAGATGATACGGTTAACGAAGAGAGCCGAGACAGGACAAGCTTTCAAAAGCCGGAAAGAAGAGCACAAAAAATAGTAGACCAAATTATTAACGCCGATTTAACATCAATAAATATTGAAAACGTAGAGAGTAGATTAGACAGTGAGAAAAATCGCATATCGGATTATGTAACCGCTGCTCTAAAAAAACATACAAAAGATCGGTCTACCTCTACTACTACAGAAAAAGAAATGGAAAAAAAAATAAATGTACAAGAAACCAAAAAGGCAAGTTATAAAAAATTGGAGGAAGCTAAAACAGATTTGATTGAAAGACTTAGTTCCAAAATGAAATTAAATATATTGGAAAAAAGCAGTATGCATGATAAACATAGTATCGTAGGTACGATAAAAGAAAAATATCTATCTAACGATGACCCAAAAAAAATGATCAATTTAAAAAAAGAATTGGAAAGCTTAGATAATCGTAGTTTGAAGAAAACAAACATAGATGTGACTGATATTTATAAAACACCGGAAAAATACTCCAGTAAGTCAAAGAAACCAGACGATCACAGTATTCGCAAATCTGTTACAGTAACAGACAAAGTAGTACATTCTTCAAAAGATATTAATACTAATCAACGTGTAGGTGATACAAGCAAATTACAAAAAAAGGGCATACCAATCGCAAAGAAAGAATCAAAAGCAGAAAAAATTCAAATACACAGCGATATCAATTATCACAGCAATGCAATGGAAATAGCTGAAGCAATCTATAAATTTGTGAATTAACTTTTAAATAAATGTACATAAATAATAACAAAGACCAAAATACGAAGTAAACAATTAAGAATCCTGCGAGCTATAATATTGTTATTTGCTTGTCGTGTGCATTTATGTGTATTATATTTTATTATTGCGTTAATACTGATGAATATCATAAAAATGTTGTATAACTACATGCGCCAGCATCTTTACGTAATCAATTTAAACTACGTAAAAGAGTGAACAAAGCGTACGAATAAAAAACGTGACTTTATTACGCTACTTTTAATCATGAAATACGCTTTGTTTATCCTATTTTATCAACAATAATTGAATTATAATAAAAAGGGAAAATTTTTTTAAAAAAATGCGTTTTGCCATTTCTTTTCCTCCGAGTATATTTGACAGATTCTAAATTCTTCTTCTTTGTGTGCCATGCTTGTTTTCAAACGTTGGCTATCGTCAAGCGTTCAGGCGTTGGCTATCATAGAGTTGACAATTTGTTGGAAAGCTTCTCGATCGGTAGCTACATAAAACAATTCTTCGACTGTTCGACCCGTCCAATGTCTAATATTACGAAGCCAAGAAAGCTGTTTTCTACCAATCTATCGCTTTCCTTCCATTTTACCCTGGATATCTAATCGGAGCATGTGATATTTATGCCCCCTGATCATATGTCCAAAGTATTTGACTTTTCTTATTTTGATGGTGTTTGTCAATTCTCGCTCTTTATGTAGTGATTCTAACACATGTTCGTTAGCTACGTGTGCTGTCCACGGAATCTTCAGCATACGGCGATAGCACCATAACTCAAACGCTTCCAATTTCTTTAAATGCTTTACTTTCAGTGTCCAGGTTACACATCCATAAAGCAAAACAGACCAAACGTAGCACTTTAATACTCTTAGACGGATGTTCATCGAAAGACTTCTATTACATAGTACAGAATGCCAACTAGTAAATCTTTTACGTGCCAGTTCTATTCTGGTTGAGATTTCTTCATCGCAACTCTACAGTCTATCCAGCTACCCAAATACCTAAAGTGTTGTACTCTGTCCAGAATTTTGCCATCTAATTTTAATTTGGGATACTCGATATTAATTTTACCGACAACCATCCACTTCGTTTTCTTTGTGTTTACACTTAAACCCTTTTCCTTGCATGAATTGTTTACTGCATTTAGTAGTGTTTGAAGCTTTTCGAGGCTTTCTGCCATTATAGCAGTATCATCAGCGTACCTTATGTTGTTAATTATTTCTCCACCAATTTTAACACCTTTATGGCGCTTCTTCAAAGACAGCTTCCGAGTAGACATTGAAAAGCATTGGTGACATGACACATCCCTGCCCAACGCCACGTTTAATAGGAACTTTTTCTAAAACCTCTTGTTCCACTTTTACTCTAGCAGTCTGGTTATAGTAAAGGTTTTTGAGCAGTCTTACATCATATGAGTCAAGACCAATTAGATCTAAGCATTGAAACAGTGGTGTATGCGGTACGTTGTCAAAGGCTTTCTCGAAATCGATGATACATACGTAGATGTTTTTACGAAATTCAACACTCTTTTACAAAAGTGTTCGTATGCAGAACAACGCCTCACGGGTACCCATACCGCCTCGAAAACCAAACTGCTCATCACTGATTCTGTCCTCACAAAGTCGTTATATACGATGATGCAGTATCTTCAAAAATATTTTAAGTGTGCGACTCATCAAACTGATAAGTCGATAGTCACCACATTCTTTTGGGTTACTCTTTTTCAGGATAGTAACAAATAAGGATTCTAACTAGTCGTCTGGTATTTTACCAGTGCTATATATCTTGTTAAATAAGGATGTGATAATCCCAACGCTCCTGTCGTCTTATAATTTTAGCAGTTCTGCAGGTACCTCGTCTGCTCCAGGGGTCTTTCTTCGCTTCGCCTGATCTATTGCTTTTTGTACTTCGGAAACTAGGATCGGTGGGCCTTTGTTTTTGTTTGATGTTGTTTGTTGGTATTCTCTTTGGTCGTCTTTATATAATTTTTCCATTCGGTACAGCACTCCTCTACCTCACTTAATATTCTTTCACTAGAGTCTCGGATGATTCTTGTCTTGTAAGTTTTACATGTACCCGTTAATTCTTTTAGTTTTTTATGTAAGTGAAAACTGTCATGCTGTTGTTCCAATTTTTCAATTTCAAGACAAGATTCCTTTAGCCTTTAGCCATTAGATTCTAAATTAATAGTTACATAATAAAGGTCAAAAAAGTAGTTTGATAAATCTGGAGTGCATATACATACATAAATATAGTCACGCCTTTTTCTTGTAGGGGTAGGCAGGGACCACTTTTTTCTACTTGCTACGATTCTAACACACATTTTTGACTTCTACTTTTATCAGATTTTTTATTCATGCTCGACGGTTGCTGATATTCTTGACCTAACCTTTCTTTAAAAGAAATTTGACCTGGTCGGGATACGTTTACCTTGGTTGACCTTTACCGACTTGCTCATTCACACTCGCCTTATAAATCTGTTTCTTTTTTTTTTTCATCCAGCCTTTCTACGTGTCCAAACAATCTAAGCATTCCCTTATCTTTCTTTGTCACCAAATCTTCTTTCACACCATAGCGTTCCCTTACCACGATTTTCCTCACTTCATTCATCGGAGTCACTTCAGTTGTACTTCGTAGCATACTTATCTTCGCAGCGTTAATCCTACTTTCATGTTTGTTTTGCCCCTCACAGTATTCACTACCATACATAACTGTAGGGACCAGCACTCCTCTATGCACAGCCAGTCGTACCTTTTTTGAGACGTTCGCAGTTTGTCATGCTTTTTTTTTTCAAAACTCATTACTTTCGTCTTGATAACATTCACTTTCATCTTATAAATTTTGAGGGCATCATGCATAATACTAACCATTGCCTGCAACTCCTTCTTAAATAATGGTAATATTACCTCGCGAAGTGATTTTAATGCTAGTATTAAACTACCGACTATGATTTGTAATAAAATTACCTAAACCACACATCTTTTTCCTTTTCTAAATCCCACTTACACATCCAATAACTTTTTATCAGTTGTATTTATTACTCTTTTAATTAATACGTCTGCCTACAGTTTTCCAACGATTTTGTTTTACTGAAAATAGTCGCAAAAAGGGTAGACCTATCGTGTGGGCCGCAGACGGCCCTTACTGCGACTATTAGAAGGGGGAGGGATTATAGAAAGAAAATGATTATGAACCCGTTTTTTGAAAAGTTGCAGGTCATAGTTCTCTAAAAAAATTGATTTTGGAAGCTTGTTCCAATCAGTAACGGTTCTTTAAAAAAAGGATTTAAGATGGAGATTGGTCCTTGTAGTGTCAATCTTGAGTGTTTTTATTTCTCTGGAGCATCTGCCATGGAAATATCTGTAGAGTAATATCTGGTCTGCAACTCTTCTTTTATGTTCTAATGAGTGAAGGGTATCTGTGAGACTTGAGCTGTTTATCAACCGAATGGCCCTTTTCAAAATGGAAACTAGAAAACGAAGAGAATGCCTTGGTGCTGAATCCCAAAAATGCGAGCAATACTCCAGTAGAGGTCGGATTTGAGCCTTGTACGTCGTCAACAGTTGATCAGGAGTAAAAAACAGAAAACCTAGCCTCTGGCTTGCTGTCTTTGCGATGTTAGCAACATGGTCATGCCAAGACATATTATTAGACACCATGACTTTCAAAATCGAGATGGTGCGACTTAATTCAATGGTATTTCCGGACATTGTGATGGAATGATTTAAAGAATTCACTTTTTTGGAAAACGTGGCGCTTTGTGTTTTCTGGGCGTTGAAATGAACAAGATTACTGATAAAACTAGTTGTTTTTGTAGTCCTGCTGCGAACCTTTTCCTTTATAAAGCGGAACGATGTTGCATCAGTTTTCTGGTACGCTTCTGCTTCTTCAGCAAAGGTTAAAAAGGCGGTACAGCAGACTAGCTGATACGCTCTGTTTAGCCTTCAGCATTTTAATCGTCTTCGTCTTGAAATTCCGCTCCTATCGGAGATTGGAAATCATCAACACTACTCGGACCTTATCAATCGCCCGCCTGAAGAGTTCTGCAGACGTGCAACCAAACCACTCCCTCAAGTTGCGCAGCCAAGAGATTCTTCTTCTGCCAATCGTTTTTTTTTAACTGTATTTTTGTCATATTTTGCAAATTTCTTTAATTTCATACTGTTTAAAGCTTTCATAATCTCTTTTACACCAATTTCACTTTTATTGCAACTTTTACCGTCCCCAAATTGGGCTTGCGCTTCCTTCCATCTCTTCCTCTCCACTCACCATACTACTATCTTTATTTATAAGCTTTATTCGTGTGCCTTTATAAACACATTTAAAAATAGTACCTATTTTAAGGTTACATTATTTTTAATTTGTTACTTTCAAAATTAACTGTTTCATCACTATTTGTTTACTACGTAAAATACTATTGCTAACCTTTTTATTTAACTGAATTAAACCAAATAAGACTTTAACCATTAGAAATGCAGTAAATGTTTAATTATAGATTTCTCATAGACATAAACCGACCCTTTACACTAATCTTCTCTTAAATAAGATGTTACCAGCTCCAGTCGTATAAGACGGTGGTTTTGGGGATTAATTCAACCTTCTTAACGGTTTATATGCCGGACAAAACTCTTTACAACAGGAATTTCTTTAATTTAATTTGAACCATTGTTCAGAGCGTTTAAATATTAAATGGACTGATTTAAATTTACATCATTTCTATTACTTTACTAAAAGTACAAAGTAAGTTGCACTTATATCTTAATATTAAAATTATATTGGCAAGTCAAATAAATTGGTAGCTACTATATGTTCATTTTCTCCGTGGTGCTGGATTTGTTTCAAATTTAATTTTTGAATTGTCAGTTATCTCACAAACTGCCTGTTTTAATGTATCTAACTGTGCTTTATAATAAAACCAATAAAACAACACTTATTTTATAATTTATGTTTACCATAAAAATTTCTTTATTAAAGTTAATATTGTTCAGATATTCTTTTGGTAAGTGAATTAATAAAACACTGGGGTAGTTTTAATTCTATTTATATTAAAGTTTATGTAACTCTTTACTAGTACATTTACTTGTTTATAGGTTTACATCGGAAAAAATGTGGCTTTTGCATCTCTTCTACATCAAGTTACTTTTAACTATTACTAAATTGATTACATATATAACTAATAAAATAATTGATCATAACTGATCTATAGATAATTATTATTACTACATGTTTATAAATTAATTAACAACTCAATAGCTGTTAACAACTTAACAACTTAATAACAACTGGTTTTAAATGTGTTTTCAGATAAATTTTTTATTAAAGGTCATCCTGAGAAATCTTTAGTTTCTACAATATTGTATGGCTGGTTATGGAGTCCTAGTAGTGGTTCTGTGGAGCGGTATTTTTTTGTAAAGAGCATACATTTTGTTTTTTTAAGTGAGAATCGTAATTCAGTTTTCTCTGACCAATTCTCAAGACGTTCTATGGCTTTTTGTAAATTTCTCTGAAGGGTATCAGAGATTTGCCGTTTAGTGCAGATAACTAAGTCGTCTGCACAAAGTCTACCTTTCACAGGATGTTTGATGTATTGGAGATTATTATGAACGGCAATGAGAGTGAGTTAGTGTTATTTGTTTTTACTTAAAAATTGTTTCCTTCAAGAAATTTAATATGAACTTTCGGATGTTTGCTTTGATGCCCCAGGCCTGTAATGTTTTCTTGATGTCATACCTCTAGCCAGAGTCAGTAGCCAGTGTTATTATAAAACTGAGTCAGAGGTATAACCTTAAAATAATCCAGGCATACGCTCCAACATGTTTATATAGCGATGAAAAAGTTGACATATTCTATGAAGATATTGCAATTGAATTAAATAACTCGAAAGCTCACTATCAAGTGATAGTAGGTGACTGTAATGCAAAAGTAGGAGTAAAAGAAGACGAGGAAGAAATAGCTATAGGCTGTCACGGAGTACATACAAGAAATGAAAGAGGCAAATGACTACTCCAATTGGCACTGAAACATAATCTCTACATCTTGAACACCTTTTTTAAAAAACCTGCTAGTAGAAAGTGGACATAGGCCAGCCCAAACGGTGACACTAAAAACGAAATAGATTACAAACTAAAAAGAAAAAGAAAAGAAATAATATATTATATAATACGATATATAATATATATATATATATATAGGTAAGAGAAAGCGACAGAAGGCACAAGAAGAAAAAGAAGATTAGTACCTAGGTTAGTTTCATGCAGACGGAGTCACGAGCAAAACCTGGTATAGTATGTTTAAAACCCACATTGAGAAAACAAGTTACCATAAGCAATTTGCGGTTTTTTTCTACAGTTTGCTCATAAAATATAGGACACAAATTATTTATATTCAAAATTTAAAATAGCAAAAATTGCTAACTGTAAAAATCCTAATTTCCTACAATATATTTTACAATTTGTAAACATTCTATACGACAGAATGCACTTTCAATAATAAAAAACCATTGGCTTTTACTTGTAGATATCTACAGAAATGAATTAAAATATAAAATAAGATGTGCAGTTTTAAATATATAAAGAAAAATTATAAAATGTCTTTGTAGTCTTAATAAAGTAACCACAACAAAATATAATTCAGTATGAAATCTCTCTTAAAAATGATGCTATTAAATGTAAGTCATGTTGGTGTTTTTGATCTTTACAAATTTTTTTAAAATATAAATTCCAACTACTATTATGCTTCCTTTTTTTAATTTTATTTTATTTATTATTTTATGGTCTATGACGAAATTAACCCATAACATTAGTTAAAATCTAGCAAAAATCAAATGTAGTTATAGCATATCAATACGGTAAAATGTTTTAGTAATTTTGAAAAATTACTATCTCGATTTTAACGCTTCAAAAGACCAAATAAACAGAAAGTCAACAAATGTTGGACTATAAATTTCTCGTTCCAATTCCCTAGCAGTGTTGATCTATTTACTTTTTACCCTTCCCTTTCGACGAATATTTTATTTGATATTTCATTTCCTACGTATCTTTCGAGTCGCAAACCAAAAGTTGCCGCTTTTACTCCACATACTTATACAAATATTTTAGGTGAGGGAGCGTTTCTCCGGGTGGAACTTCATTGACTCACCCTCATTTCCAGCCACGCTTTGATCAAAAGAAAATTTTTCGAGCCCACTGTAAAAATTAAAATAATAATATTAAGCAGTGTTGCTGTAATATTTCGATTAGTTTTGTTTATGCTGAAACTTGGTTTTATTTTTACTACGTTTTAAAAGTGATCTCATTAGGTCTTAAGTCTTAGATATCCAAAGCTGCATCAGCGTAACGGACACTAAAAGAAACCAAATTCATGGTAATCAGCCGTATAAAATACGAAAATGCTCAACTGGAACTGACGGAACTGAATAAGGACCAGATAGAGGAAATCAGAAAATTAAAATAGCTAGTTACCAATCCTGGACTGTAAGAATGACTTATGATGAGTTTCTGAGAAAAGCATTGCAGATCGTGACTTTTAAGTGAAGGAGGCATATCTGTGGCAAGATTTTTTGTTTTGGTTGGTCGTCGATCAAAAAAATGTCATTGAAAGACGTCAATCAACTTACCCTCTGAAGAAGATTATAAATATCTCAGCATATGTGAAAACATATTCAAGACATGACATTTTAACATTTTCAGACTTTTAATAAAATATGTATTCTTAACACACCGTTGTAATAATCGTAATTTTTGCTAACTTCAATCAAGATGTACAAACAAATTAAAAGATTTACGTCATTAAACATTAACTTAAAAAAAAAGAGTTTTATTTTTTTAAATTTTAAATAAAATTCAGCAATTTGAGTTATAGAATGTAAGAAGCACCTTTTTGTCAGAAACTTTATTAGTTTTAAAATTAAGTGACAGAAAATAAAACGTACATTAAATTAAAAATCTTATTTTCAGGAAAAATATATGAACGCACATTTATATTTGTGTCTCGTTTGTGATATGTGGTGCCTTGTAAAGCAACATATTTTAAGGTTTCTTCATAAATTCTTTAAACTCCATAAATTATCCTAGGAGAGTTCGACCCTGGGATATTTCCCCTTTACGATTATTACATAGAACGTGTTCAATTTTTTGAACGCTGAACTTTTTGATTTGGATGTCATTTTGAAAAGCTATACGTTTTTTTCTGCTTCAAGGAGTATTTCAGTAATATGTGTGTGTGGTAGAGTGACATGTGGAGTATCGGAATTTTTACAAGATTGGATAAAATAAAGTTGAATAAGCTTACAAGAAAAACGAAAGATACTTAAATTTAAAAGTAGTCGATTCTGGTAAAAATAAATTTTTAAAAAAAACATTAAAATACTTATCGTTACCAACATCCTGTCAAAATAAATTTTATCTACCTTTGCCAAAAAGAAAACATTAATTATTCGCCATTAAAAAAATGGTCACAGGAAGTATCCATACACATGAAAATTATTTATTTTTCTTTGATTATTTCGGATATATACCTTCTAGTAGTATATTTTACAACAAGAGATGAAAATACTGGTTTTTCATCTCGAGTAGGAAATGCAATTTTTTCCACGATAGATGTTGTTTAAAAAATACTGGATTACAATTTTTAGAACTTTATTTATTTATAACACAGACTTGATAATAATACCAGGTACTATATATAATAAGGAGTGACAAATTGTCTTTCATGATTAAATTTTATTTGTAATAGTTGGATGTTGAATTTGTGTGCTGACTTTTATGGTACTTGTCGAAGGTATAAAAAAGTTGTTGCTGCTGCTTTAGACAAGTTTAAGGTTATGCTATTGAAGTCTAATGGTTCTTCATCAAAGTTAACTTTAGTTTTGTGTAAATTTGTAGTTTTTGATGTATTTATTAATCGGAATATTTTATGTCCTCGTTTTATTTTATTATTTATAGAATCTTTAATGTATTGTTCTGCAACAGGGCTAGACTTATATCCACCGTGTTGCTTTATTTCTGTAAGATTTGTCCCGGTATCCGAAAGAACAGTTGTTGAAGACCTTCTTAAAGAATGGCCTGTTTACATTTGGGCATCCGACAATTTAAAAAATACCGCTACTTGCCTTGAAACATTTCCAAACTTATTGATTCCAATTACTTTCTTTGTACATTTGCCATTTTGGTAATTCAGGAAGAATCGAAAAGTTGTAGTGTTCACGCTTGATGAACAAAGTTTTATATACTTCTGAAAAATGTAATAGTAATTACCTGTAATTGTAAAAATACGTGGCGGGTAAGGTTTTGTATGAGGTATGGTTACAAGTAACGCTTTTTTAGATCTTCAATATTATTTACTTCCACATTTCGTTACTCATGTGAATGACAAGCTCCAGCGATATTAAAAATCAGTGCTGCCCATTAATAATACAATTCATTACCTACTATATGAGCAACATGAAATATCGTAAAATTTATCTTTGTAAACAGGAATTTGTAGTCAAGTGCATCGTTAATTTTGCAAATTTGTTGTGACGTTAAAATTTAAGCTATTTTGCTTCTAAATTCTGTCAAATTTCGCTTTAAAAATGCTTTGAGCTTGGCATATTTTAAAATATCCACAATATGTTTGATGTTAATGGTATTACGTAACATAGAATACACACTTCAAACTGTTGACGGTTTTAAATCTTTAAATATTCGTCCAACGTAAGCCATAAGAACGTTTTCCGAGAACGAGTTTATCTTGTTATCATTTCTCCAAGTCATGAACTTTCTGTACACAAATTTATACCTTTCTCGGAATTTATCTGGCAAAATATTGTTGAAAACTGAGTTTGCTGCTTCAACTATATTAGGTAGTGTACATGATTCAACAGATGTGTGTAAGAACCGTAGCAAGTGGAAGGAAGTAGTCTCTGCCTACCGCTATGGGAAAAAGGCGTGACTTTATGTATGTATGTATGTACATGATTCACCAATTTTGCTATCAGATTCCATATTAATTACAGAAAGAAGTTCAAATATAATTGTGAATATGTTATTAACTGTCAAACGAATTGACGTTCGTTTGCTGATTCAAGTGCCAAGTAGTGAGATTAACTGTCATTGGTGTCAAAAATCTATCAATTTGTTGTTAGTATATTTCCATCGGGTCGTATGATAATATTCGTTTGTTACATTTATATCTCTAGGGAAAAAAACTATCACTTTCATATAGGGTATCCGGTTAAAATATGATCATTTTCATATACATGACTAGAAAAATAAATATACAAACATGGAAATAATCAATGAATATTAATTTTTATTAAAATATTACTAAATATATTGTGTTTTTAACCCACATTGTATGTCACTGCATTTTCTGATGTATTTAGGTCAGTGTTTCTTAACCCTTACTCTCTGCTGAGCGAGCTTTCTATGCAGGGAGTAGATTTTCAATGCTATGCGGATAATCTGGTCGAAATAGTTGAAGGGAAATTTGAAGCGACGATTTCACACGTCCTCCAAAAAGCCCTCAACTCGGTACAGAGATGGTGCAAGATTGAATAGATGTCTGTCAACTCCCAAAAAACTGTTAATTTACCTTTTACGAAAAGAAAAAAGCTAGATAAGCTTCGACAGCCTATCCTATACGGAGAGAGCATTCCATTTGCGGCGGAAGTGAAAAATCTGGGCGTAGTTCTGGATAAAAAACTTACCTGAAAAAAAAAAACAATAAACAAATCCAGGTTTTCTCTCTGGAAACTCAGAAGAGTATGCGGCAAATCTTGGGGAATGAACCCCAAACAGATTTACTGGATTTATTAAACTATTATAATACCTAAGGTCACGTATGGATCAATAGTCTGGTGGACCAAAGGGTTACAACAGACAGCTAGAGCAAAGCTTGCTGGTCTTTAGCGGCTGGCATGCCTGGCCATAACTCGAGCTATGTTCAGCACACCAACGGCAGCGATGAAACACCACCCAAATATTCCTCCCCTAGATATTCTCTTAGACAGGGAGGCCAGGATGGTCTTCTACAGATTCCTGTCAGTAAAGAGGTAAATTATTGAAGAGCAACTCGAGAACCACTACGGGATACTAAAACATAAGTATAATATCAGACAGCCAGGCTGCTTTAAAAGCACCGAGATCAAACTGTAAACTTAACCCTACTGTGGGTACCTGGGCACTAGGGGGTGAAGGAAAACGAAAAAGCCAACACCTAACCTAACTAACCTAACCCTTGTAGAACAGGGGGCCAAATCTGCGTTTACTGGACCAGAACCGATTTTTGGAGTCACCTCAAGTGCCGCAAAAACAATTATTTCGGGCTAGGCGAAGAGGAAAATACTCACGTACTGATCCGAAATACCAAGGTTAATTCATTTGAAGGCGTTTTTACCTAAATCCTTGCGAAACACAATAAAGCAGATAGTAGAATGGTGCAGAAATAACCTGCGAATTCCAACGGGACTGCTTACAGGACAATGTCATCTAAGATACCACCTCGGAAGGATAGGTCTGAACCAACAAACGGACTGTCGGTTTTGCTGCATGGAAGACGAAATTGCTTAACATATACTATGTTTATGCCCCGGCCTGGAAAAAATAAGGTTCAACCTATTTGGTTACACTATCCTAGAACCTACCGATTTCAAAAAAATCTCACCCTATACAACCATGAACTTCGTGAGAAGGGCTGGATTGTGCGGTAAACTGTAACCTCTAGGAGTGAGCCACAATAGACCTACTTAAAGCCGCAGTGGAGGTGCGACCACGCCCCACTCATATGATACTTTTTTTTTGTTGGGGGAAAAACTGCATGGCACTAGAGCCTTTGTCTGAAGAAGTCCATCAGCTCTGGTAGTGTCTGGCGCTACTATGACTAAAAACACTCCGTTATTTCTTTTCCGCTCCCGGGACTGTCCTCTTGGACATACATCAGGGGCAGGTGGATTTATATCTTTAAAGTCTCTGTCTCCTCTATTCTTTTACCGCCAACTTAGTAGTTTGGTATCTTAACTTCTCCTCTGCTTTCGTTTTCATCAACTTGTCTAGGTATTTACTAATGTTGGCATATTGTCTATGGCCCTCTGTCATAAGCCGCACCATGTACTCCCTGGTGATTTGCTGATTAATTTCACGTTTAAGCTCGCTCCTTAGCATAAAATATCTGCTACACCTAAAAAGAGTATGCTCTGGGTCGTCAATACCCTGGCAGTATATGTAGATGTTCTCGGTGGATTTCCCTATTCTATGCGTATACCATCTGAAAGACACATGTCCACTAAGGGCTTGTGTGATATAAAAACTCGTCCCCAGTCTTTGCTTTTCCACCCATGTCCTCAAATTTTGAATTAGCCCTTTTGTCCACTGCGCCTTCTCTACCAGCTGCTCCCACCTTTCCTGCCACATATCCAAGGTCACGTTTCTTTCTCCTTCTGTCTTTCTCTGTTACCCTGCCCAACCTATTGAGGCGAGCTCTTTTTTCACCAACAGGTCGATTGGTGGTACCTTTGTAATAATATATTACAAGTCCTCTATAAGTGTGAGCACCAGTGCTTAGTCGATTACGATCTTTTAAGATATCCAATAAAAACATAATTTTATTACGTTCATATCCATGTTATATTAAGTAAAAAATGTTATTTTAATATTATAAAATACAAAAAAAAAGTATTATTATATGTAAAAAAAAATATTTAATAGTTTTTATAAAATTCATTATTGTCGTCGATATGTTTATTTTCTTTGTCACTATTCCTCCGGACGATGTCATGATCGTCGTCAATATCACCTTTTTGTCAGTTTTTGGAAAAAAATAAGCAAGTTTATACAATTATAAATAATTAAAAAATTATGTACAATAATTTGTCATAATAATTACATACCTGATTAAGTTATGAGCGAATCACCAACATAACTTGGTAGTTGATCAACTTTAAACCATTTGAACTGGTATTTGTCATTTTTCAATACTTAGCCGTTATTTTCTGGTTGATATGTGGTTGGATTTTTTAGACAAGCATTATTTTAAATGGTCTGCTTGCAGAAATTGCTGCAATAGTTTGCTTTTGCAAGGTGGTAGATTGCTAGCGTCAACATTTCGCAAATTCTTCCGGTCAAAAGTTTCGTTAACATCGGCGACTGTGTACGAGTTAATGAATATAATATAATATAGGGTTGTTTAGGTCCGTGAATTGATCTATACATCCCCTCAAATGTATCCAATCGAGAAATCAAGGAGCCAGGGAACCCTAAGTATAATATTTTAATCTTTTTTTAGGTTACTTAGCTGTTAATAAATATTTTAAACATTAAAATAAACTAAATTTTATTTGTACAATTAATATTAATGATTATTATTTAAGCTAGGGCACTAAAGTTAAAAATGTCCAAGACCACATATTTGTCATACATGTGTTCTGAGACATTTATTACTTTACTGCCCGTGGTGTGTATACTACTTTTCTTCCTATTGTAGGCGAAAATCGGCAACTTCGTTTTGCGTGGCGAGCCAAAAGTGACGCTTTTTGTACAGTAGGGGAAAAAATAATATAAAATTCTTTCTCAGTACTTTAATTTAATAAAATAATTTAGTTTAACGGGTATTGGAAAAACTTTTTGCTACACAATTAACAGCTCTTGAGTTAGAATAATTTATTTTAATGAAAGTAATTTATAACGTTACACACAATTGGCTTTAAAAAGGAAATTTTAACGTAACACAAAATTGTCGCTTAGCATTTGGGGCAAGTTTTTTTAAGAGAGAGATGAAGAAAACTGCAACGACATTTTAAAAAAAGTCTTCTACAGAAGAATGAATGTGGAGGTGGACGAAACTGGAATTAAGACGTGTTATAGATTAAAAAAAAAGTATCTAACAAGAATAGGAAAATTATGTTGAAGTTTACCACGAAATATCTCAAAAATATGGTCTACAAAAATAAAAAGACATTGAAAAAAACTAAAATTTTTGCCAGAGAAGATCTCACCCAGAAGCAGAAAATCTTGCTTGCGAAAAATTGGAAATTATGGAAAGGTGTGGACAAACTCAGGCAATTATTATTACCTTATATCACCCATATAATAAACTTCTGTCTGGCCGAAGGTGCGTATTCATCTGTATGGAAAAATACTACAGTGAAGGTGCTGCCTAAAAAACAAAATCAAAAGTGAATTCAAGGACTTAAGGCCAATTAGTATCCTACCAAAATTGTTACAAGGCCTGGAAAGAACTATGGAAATACAAATTAAAGATCACTTGGCGAGTAACTCAATAATGCCCCCTGTTCAGTCTGGTCAGTTCAGTCAGGAAATGATTGTGGACACGCTTTTTAAAAAGTTGTGGGTCATAGTTCTCTGGAAAAACTGATTTTGGAAGCTTATTCCATTCCGTAGCTGCCCTGTAAAAGAAGGATTCTTGATGAAGATTGGTTCTTGTAGTGTCAATCTTGAGAGTAAATGGGTGAGACTGATCAGCTTGCCGAGTTCTTCGGCCGAATGTGGCCAATGGTGGTACAAGAGTTTTTATTTCTCTGGAGCATCTGCCATGGAAATATCTGTAGAGCAATGACTGGTCTGCAACTCCTCTTCTATGTTCTAGAGGGTAAAGGGTATCTGTGAGAGTTGAGCTGTTTATCAAGCGAATGGCTCTTTTCTGAATGGAATCTAGAAGACGAAGAGAATGCCTTGGTACTGTACCCCAAATGTGCGAGCAATACTCCAGTAGAGGTCGGATTTGAGCCTTGTACGTCGTCAACAGTTGATCAGGAGTAAAAAACTTTCTGGCTTTCCACAGAAAACCTAGCCTTTGGCTTGCCGACTTTGCGATGTTAGCAACATGGTCATGCCAAGACATATTATTGGACACCGTGACTCCCAAAATCGAGATGGAGGGACTTGGTTCAAGGGTATTTACGGACATTGTGATGGGATGATTTGAGGAATTCACTTTCTTGAAAAACGTAGCATTTTGTGTTTTTTGGGCGTTGAACTGAACAAGATGGTTGGTTCCCCACTCGACGATTTAAGATCTCTATTGATGGAATCAACCTGTTCCTGCCTAAGTCTATTTGTATCATTCACCGAAAGTGATCGATAGGATGTGAAAGTTGAGACAAGTGTGCTATCGTCTGCGAAACTGTAAATGGGGTTCGTGGTGGTTTTAAAGAGGTCGTTGATGTGTAAAAGAAATAAGGTGTGGGACAGGATGAAACCCTGTGGGATCCCGGCATTAGTTTTAAACGCATCAGAAGAAATACCGTCAACTGCCACATGTAAGGAGCGATCTTGCATGAAGCTCAAGAGTCATTGGCGCAGTTTGGTTGGGAGACCGTAGGCAGATAATTTACTTAACAATGCCTGGTGCCAAACGCGGTCAAAGGCTTTAGATATATCCAGTTACAAACAATTGGCACCCAACTTTTGTAACTTTAAAAAAACAGATTAGTTAGGGTTACAAAAATTGGCGCCCAACTTTTGGGGTTTAGAAAAATACTTTTACGGTAACAATTGTTTAAAAAAATGTGGTTTTATTCCTGTATCTGCGGCTCTGGGCGAGTTAAAATAAACCAGTTTTAAAGTCTGATCACAAGCTTTTAAATAAAACATTTTGTTTAAAATTGGTCCTATAGTTTTTGCGTGATACTCGAATAAACAGAAAGTTACAGTTCTTTAATAGTGTAGGTACAGGCATACGCATTTGATAAATTTTTATTGCAAGTAAAACATAAACATCTATTTTAAAAACAGTATAAATATATTATCCATACATTTTTAACTGAGATAACAAAATGATTATTTATGATCAATAATTTTTATTAGGTCAACATTAAGTTTGTAACTTAAAGCCATTTAAAATTTCCTTAACTGCAATATTTAAATTTTAATATCCAAATAAAATAGTTGCTTTTGAAATGTTTAATTTATGAAGGAGTTATAACGATGCCCGGGAAATGTTCGTCTTACTATTACAGTGATATTTTTGGGATTCCCATGATCTCATTATCCATTATTCTTTATTATATTTCCATATTCGGTTGTAGATAAATCGCATTAACCCCGTTTGCGGTTCTTATATGCCTGATATAGTAAGGTCATGCTTCACTCTCCCACAATACCGAACGGTAATAAAATATTATGAATAACCAGCATTGTCGAAGAATATGTTTACAACTCTACATCCGCATCTCTATATTAATATTGATAACAGCTAGATGCAATTTTCGTTGCTGTCGGAAACGTACGAAAATACGTTATAAAGTTGTTATGACTTGCAAGTGCGCAAATAACATTTTTTTAACGACGCTTTCTGAAATGTTAAATAAAATGTAATATCATAACATATCATGTAACTTCGTGGCAAAATCTTCAACCGATCAAGGCATTCAAATAATAAACATAGATCAAAAGTTTTGCAACACCTTGATTTTGAAGTCAAAAGTTATGTCGAGTTAAAAAATAAATTGAAATCGAATAATTATAAAATAATATTGATGAGATATAAAATTTTTATTCATTCTTAATGTTTAAAATATACTATTAAAATTCTACGACAAAAATTTGACATTTTTGTATTGTCTAATAGAAAACAACTATTTTAGCCAGGGAAGTAGTTGTTTTATTGGATATTAAAAAATAGCTTCGTATTCATCGAACATAATCCAACTTCCAGAAAGATATATTTTCCTACCATCCAATTGATGTTTTCTTTTTAAAATGAATACCTCTAACAAGGTTATTTTGAATGATGGAAGGTGGTGACTAAAGTCAAAGATAATTGCTCATATGATTTTAGAAACACCCCGGACACATTTTTATACAGATCCAATAAAAATTGCTGTCTTCCCACGTAATGCAAGCATACACGGTGCGATTTTATAATTTTCTACTGTGAATATCTTCGAAATTGCTCTCTTGTAATGATACAATGATATATGATACAAATAGAAAAAAATTATGGTAATATAAACATCTATGTCTCTTTCTTTTTAATCCTCTTGTAATAATTTTAAAAGAATGGAATTTAGTCACGCCATCAACGGTGTGCACAATTGAAAACAGTTAGTCTTGTGGAATTTATGTCTAAATATAACAGGTGTGAAAGCAGCAACGGTTTTTCTAGCAACAGTTTTTTTTTTTGAGTGTGAGTGTGAGTGTGAGAGAGAGATGGTCTCGGACGGTGTCCATTAACCACAGGGAGTATAGAAGGTCTAGATATTAATCTGTAGGAAAAGTCTATATTTCCAGTTTAGCATCATTAAAAAACCGTATAAGTAGGTCAAAAATAGCCTTTTCGTTTTTTGCCAGAAGTGAACATAAATTACCAGGCATGGGAAAGTTGTAGGATATGAGAGAATTATAAAGTTCTGTTGTTCTTTCTGTCAGTCGATCTTCACTTGCAAAAAAATATGGTTAAGATCAGCTATTGATATATTATCGCAAGTACAAAAAGGTTTGTTGCATATACCTATTTTGTGTAGATGAGCCCGAAAACGTCCATGATTCACTTTTAAACGTGTGAGAATTCCCTGGTGTCTTGCTATAATCTAAATTTAAGAGGTTACTTTTACTGGGGAGTTGCGGATATAAATGGAAATACTGATTGCTGATTGTTTTTGCGATATTTTGATATTAGTTTTTCCAACGTGTGCGGGCTAATTCTTTGTGGTTATTTATTAAGTCTAAAAATGATTTGGTTTTAGTTAACTTAGATATTTCATATGCCGCTTTTGCTTCATGGTCCACTCTTTTATTTCCATCTATCCCGCAATGTCCTTTCACCCAGATAAGATCAATTTTTTTCCCACCATTTTTTAAGTCATATAGCAACCGCTTAATTTCAAAAATAAGATTTGCCTGAAACATTTTGATGGAGAACTCTCTATTGCTTGCAATACAGATTTAGAATCCGTCATGATTGCCACGTTTTGAAATGAACTCAAACTACACCAGTATAAAGCTTTTCTCACAGCTAGTGCTTCAGCTGTATATACTGAAAAATTGTCTGAAATTTTAAATCGTTTGACTAAGTCCAAGTCAGAAACAAAAATAGCTGCTCCGGTCCTGTCATTATTTTTTGACCCATCTGTATAAATTTTTATTACATCCTGCTTTATGACAGCCAATGTGGTTTTCAAGATCAACTTATTTAAACTAGGTAGGTCCGAATATGATGGGTATATGAATACATGGTCGGAATATCAATGAACCATAAGTATACTGGTAAATTGGAAAAATAGCTTGGTTGTTAATGTGACTAATATTTGAGATGGTATTTAAAAAGGCATCCGACAATGGTGGGGAGTTTTTTATTCTCCAGTAAAAAAGAGACAGGAGAAAAACATTTTAGTTTTTTTTATTTTTGGTGTTTTTTTTTATAAAAATGGATCATTCTACACCTACTCAATATCCTTTATACGGTGAAATAATTTGTGGCCCAAAAACTACCCCTTAACAACCCTCTAAAGTAGAAAAATCTTTGAAAAAACACAATGTATGAAATTTTTCGAAATAAACATCTACACCTACTCAATACACTTAATAGGGTGAAATAATTTGTAACCCAACAATTACCCCTCAACAACCCTTTAAAGTGGAAAAACATTTGAAAAAACCGTTGCTTGAGATTTCTTGATGGAGATGGATCATTCTACACCTACTCAATATACTCTTTTTTCATTTTTAGTATTTTTGGTGGTTCTTTATATAAATGGATCATTGCATACCTACTTAATACGCTCTGTAGGTTGAAATAATTTGTGACCCAAAAACTACTCCACAAACCTTTGGAGGATTGTTAAGGGGTAGTTTTTGAGTCACAAATTATTTTACTCTGTAGAGTGTATTAAGTAGGTGTAAGATGATTCATTTCCGTTATTTTTTCAAAGATTTTCCAACGACTCCACAGAACTAAATAACTTTTACTTGATATTCAATAAAAAAGGTGAATGCGACCCCGAGATTAAAGTCGAGCGCGCGACTTTAAAGTCGGACCCCCGAGATTAAAGTCGGGAATCAAAAAAAAATTGCTTGCGGCCCTTCTACGCCTTCGTAATTATAAAATAAAACGCTGTTTTTTTTTTTATTAAAACACTGCATATTTACAATTCACAGTCATAGGTAAATAGTTTTTATGTTACTAAGGTGATTTGAATCATTTTTGTGGACCATAGTCTCTTTAATTTTCTTTTGGCAAGTGGTCAACTAAATACACCCGTGTATGTCAAGCTGATAAGTCGTTTGTGCTGTAGTGCTGCAAATTAATTGTTAAAAACGAAGTCACACGTGCAAATTTAAGTGGAAACTTTCTGTAAGTAATTACAAATCAATTTTTGTTACAATATATATCTTGGTGTCAATCTAAATCCAAGAAATATATATAAAGCGATCATCATGACGTCAACTAGATTTAATAGTAGAGGCAAGGAAGAAGACGACAAAGCTCTGCACCTCAAAAGAATTTATTGGAACACTCACCGACACATTAACAAAAACTATCAGTAAGAAATTCAATGAAGAGATCAAATACTTGAAAAAAGAAAATATACGTATTGTTGAAAAAATGGAAAAGCAGGACGGTGCCATGAAAGCCCTAAATAATAAACAAGATCAAGCCGCTAGATTTTAAATTATCAGATTCTATGGATTCCAAGAGAGAGATGAAGAAAACTGCAACGACATTTTAAAAAAAGTCTTCTACAGAAGAATGAAGAAGGCTGATAGTCTTACTGATTTGCATCTAAAAAGCATAATAACCATTTTTAAGGAGTTTATGAAGAGCCAATAATTTAAAGAGATATTTTTAAGTCTATAAAGATTTTTATTAAACTGCTCGCAATGTAGCAAACATATTTATTAATTAAATTATTTGTTTGTTAAAAATTAATATTTATAACGATGATTGTTTGCGCCATAATGCAGTATTTGGTTTAATTTTAACTGCCATGCTTGAATTTTTGGAGTATAAGTAGCACTGGCTTTTGTTAATTATTTACAAACTTTTATTGTTATCGTAAAATAGTCCATAGTTAATTTTGTAGGTAATAATTTGGGCAAGCACGGAATTTCAAACTCGACGTCGACTTAATCGATTGAAGAGATCTAGAGTAAGTTGTACATCTATATCTCATATTTTAAAAGACTCCATAATATTAATTTTCTGTTTGCAAGTTGGTTGTTATATTTTTAATCGTTTTTTTTTATGCAAGTTTCGAGTCATTTCCCAGATATAGTCCACTTTTTAAAAAATTTATAATTTATTCTTTAACAAGCGGACATCAATTATTAATGTGAGACGAAGTTATAAATTGTTCAAATTAATTAATGTATTACTTTGGCCCCTGAGCCAGGAATTATAAATATAACTATAACTATTTAAATGATTGCGATAACAGGAGAAAAATAAAAGTATCTTATTTATTTTATACTCATTTATTTTTTTAAGGACTGGATGATTTCAACCATCACTTAATAAATCCATACTAATTGTTAAATAAGCTAAGCAAAACTAAACCATGAAACTAAACACAGATCACCAAACAAAATGTGAACTATTCTAATTTTAACACGTCACCATCACATACAGCAGATCATTTTGTGAACTGTACGAGCATCTGGCAATTGACCAAAAACTATTTTGACAGTTACCAAACTATGTGCAGAATGTGTGCCAGCAGCGCATTACATAATTGCAAACAGTCCAAATTCTGTTGAACACTTCTGAGTATATTCTGTGCACGATCCGGACTGAATTTGACTGCTGTGAAAATAGGTAGGTAAACTTTAAGTTGTGTGGCAACTTTTAAGTCACCATTACACATTTACGACGAGTAAAAAAACGAACTGGTATAGAAACTATTTAATCACTAAAGAGAAAAGTTGCCAGTGCCAGTAGGTATTATATTTTTAGTAATTACAAAAGAAAATAATTTTTTTTTGAAATTTTGGTATCTAAAGTAGTCAAAAATAAAATAATATGCCCAATATAAAATAATAATTATATTATTAACCAAACAAAAACCACAATTATTTTGTTTTAAGCCTAAAGGTATCTTTAATATCACGAGAAAAAGTTCCAGAAACGCTTTAAAGCAAAAAATAAAGTGAAGCACTTATTCTTTCAATTACGCTTTTTTTTTTGGTATGTACACAGTGCGAAAAAAGAAGTTACCATCTTATTTCGCCTTTTTAAGAATACAGCAATTGCTTGCAATAACTTATCGTTAATTGACCAATAACAAACACAAAATAAAAAACATAGTTAACAGCTGGACATCTCGCGATTCGACGAACAAGTTCTCTGAAAAAACTACGTAATTTATGACGACAGCAGTCAGGGACGTAAAGAGCAAATTTTAATTACCGAAATTTTAACAGCAAAATTTTATTATTTTTTGACAATTTAACAAAAGTACAGGACCTCCAAATGACCATAAAGTGCTTTTGTCTACGAATCGAAAAATAATTGCATCAGAAAAGGCAGTTAAAAGAAATCCTTCTCGTCACAAAGCCTACACACAGGTTTTCTGAAATCCCTGTAATGTGAATCTGTTTCTTCATAAAGTAATTTTCTGTAAAGATCCTTGTTGCGTGTATTATTTTAGTTTGTATAGGTTTTAGAATTTTTTTGCCATTATCCTGGATGGCTCTTAGATAAAAAATTTGAATGTCTTATTCCTAGGTGCTCTGTCCGGCATTTGCGATGGTTGTTTTGTAATCAGCTTGCTTATAGAAAAACTGTAAACAGGTTGACTCAGCTGTTGTCATTCTCCTTTCGCTGGCTTTTTTTGGGAGAAAAAATCTTGCATATGATCGCAGTCTTTCCGAAATGTGTCGGATTCTTACCGGCTAAAACCTCTCCTCCATTCGTATCTCTCCCTGGAACCGCTTTCGCATTACTTTATGTCTGACGTTGTCGACTACTCTCTCTTTGCCTTTATTGTTTTTTTTCTTTGTGTTTAATTATGTGCCTTATAATCTTGTAAACACCTTTACACCCTTTTTCACCTGATATACTTGACGAATCACTTCCCATCTGTGACAAGCAAACAAAGTGTGTTCTACGCCGTCATCTTGTTCTCCGCAGATGGACAGTCTTTAGATTCTGCAGATTCTTCATATGACCTGTTTTTTCATTCGTGTATATTTGGTATCAGCCTGTGTGTCAGCATTTGGAAATGGGCTACACTCAGGAGCAACTTTCTTTTGGATGCCCTTGATCCGGATCTCGCTAGCCTTTCTTAGTTTAAAAACACTGTACTTTAAAAAAAAATGTATATTTTTGTACCAAAAGAGTTCTTAACTCACTTTAATACAGTGTAGCGCTGTATACACCTTAAAGTTCTAAACTAAACCGATCATTACTGGCCTCATTCTATCCCAACCTCAAACCCCTGATTAACAATCCTCCAGCACACATTTAGGAATATATCAACGGTACTTTTACGAATCAAAGCGTTTTTTTTTATGAAAAAAGCATTTTAAGAAGTACATCATTAATAATTTTAGGTACTTTTTCATGTAGGATTAAAATTAATTTTCAATTAATTACTCATTGTTAAATCATTAATTTAAGCAATTATGGTACCAGGGTTTACATTAACATTTATTCCAAAAAATGTTTTTAAGAATAGTAGCAAAGCTCACAAATGGTACAATAGTACAATATAAGGATTAATAAAAAATTGGAAAATTGTAATGGTCCTTGTCTTGAGAAGCCAATATGAGGCTTTTGTTTGCTGCATAATCAATTACTACATAAAATATTAGTGATGATTTACGTTTATATATTACCTAGTTGAATTGAATAATATTAATTAATAATATTATTTATTCTCTTATTTATTTTTAATACGTAAAATATTATTGTCAACAGATTTTTTTAAAATTGAATACCAAGATTTGAACTGTTTTCATATCGTAATAAAAATTGTAAATTTTAACCATGAAAGAAATAAGGTATTGTTTGGGACCACTTCCAGTTAAATCAGTCTGAGTAGGATGACACGTTTATAAAACACGTCGGTTTCCAAATAACCCTATTTGAAAATAAACTAAAATCCCGCATTAATTTATAAGCGGGAATATGTAATCTTGTTAAAGAAGTAAAGTGTGGTTGGGTATTTAATGAAATATAGCAAGTATAAATATTTTATTATTGTAATGCTCAACGTAACCAAACTTCTCGAGATGTAAGCGGCAAAAAAAATTGTAGATCATTTCTTTAAAAGACAATTGTAGTTAAAAAATATACCATTTTATTCAAAATTATTTTTTTGTGGTACCTTTATACGAGAAGTAAAAAACATAAACATACACATCTGTCTAACAATGAATTAAATAAAAAAGCAGTTACGGTAAAAATATTTAAAAGATAAATACAATAGAGTACCTAAAACCAAAAAGAATATTGTTTTTTAAGTTATGTAAAGAGTTTAAGCAGTTTTCCAGACGAATTATTTCTAGTCTTTAATTTTTAAAATTGTAACAAAAAATCCTATTGTGATCGTTTTGGCGCTTTCTATTTTTTAATTACTCAGAAAATTGTTAAATTCTTGCGAATCTCTTTAAAATTTTAGAACCAATTGGTAGAAGTAGGTATATAAGTAAATTATTTAATACGAGGGCAGTTTGATAAGTCAGTGACTTTTTGAATTTCCCGCGCAGTTACTCCAAATGCATTAGTGCTACCGTCAACTATAATCTATCAGTGGGCAACTTTCTAATTTTGAGCAAGCTACGTCGTGCAGTTGGTGTTTGATAACCGTTCAAAGCAGACAACTTCGTGAATTTTTACGAAAATGGAAAAAAGTGAATTTCGTGTGCTGATTAAGCATTACTTTTGACGTAAAAAATCCATCACTGAAACTAAGGAAAGACTTGATAAATAATACGGGGACTCGGCACCATCAATTTCAATGGTTAAGAAGTGGTTTACAGAGTTCCGTTGTGGTCGTACCAGCACTAGTGACGCCGAACGTCCAGGTCGCCCAAAAGAAGTGATCACGCCGGAAATCGTCGATAAAATCCATGAAATGATATTGGATGATCGGAGAATGAAAGTGCGTGAGTTGGCTCATGCTGTAGGTATCTCAACTGAACGGGTACATCATATTTTACACGAATATTTGGACATGAAAAAACTCTCTGCGAGATGGTTGCCGCGATTGCTCACACTCGACCATAAGCGCAATCGTGTGACCATTTCAAAAGAGTGTTTGGGGTGAACGTGGACCAAAGAAGGCGAAACAGAGTCTGTCAGCCAACAAGGTCATGGCCACAGTTTTTTGGGATGTACGCGGTGTCATTCACATCGATTACCTCAAGAAAGGTAAAACGATCACCGGCGAATATTATTCCAAGCTTTTGAATAGATTCGACGTTGATTTGAAGCAAAAACGGCCGCATTTGGCTAAGAAGAAGAAAGTGCTGTTTCATCAAGACAATGCACGTGTGCACACTTGTCTAGTCACGATGGCCAAAATCCACGAATTGGGATACGAACTGCTACCCCATCCAGCATATTATCCAGATTTAGCCGCCTGCGACTATTTTCTGTTTTCAAACCTGAAGAAATGGCTGGGCAGTAAGAGATTTGAGACGAATGAAGAAGTCATTACCGAAACAAACGCGTATTTTGAGAGCTTTGAAAAAACCTATTATTTGGAGGGAATAAAAAAATTAGAAAAACGCTGGACTAAAGGTATCGAGCTAAAAGGTAATTATGTAAAAAAATAAAATGTTTATTTGCGGAAAAAAATTTGTTTTATTCAAAAAGTCACTGACTTATCAAACCGCCCTCGTACCAATTATAAAAATAGTCGAAATTTTTTTTTACCTAAAACTAATTGTATAATTATTGTTATCGGATTTTTTATTTAATATTAAATTAGAAACGAAGAGAAATTGTACCCTTTTAAATTTAAACAGCACGACTTTGACGTTATTGTATTCGTCTTTTTAAGCCTATTCTTCTTTTCTTTCAAAGATCTCTCTGCGTGTGTATGGCCACCGACAGTGCGAATACACAGCGTGACGAGTAGTATACACACAACAAAGTAATTGCTTTTCCTTATATATAAAAATATGTTGATAGTGTACGTGATTGCATTGGTTCAAACATTTTTTGTACCTTTTTTAATTGTGACTAAAATTTAGCATGTATATATTTAGGTTGCCAAACAAACCGGAATTTGGATTTAAAGTAGAAAATATATTAAATAAAATACTATGTACTTAGAGAGTTGACTAATCGTTTCCTCTATTTCACTGTAAAGTAACTTTTACAGAATAGTGTAAGAGGGACAAAGCGAGTATGTTAAGTTCTGTAGGCGTTCAAAAACTAGACAGGTATGGCTACAAATTCCATTTGTCTCTTTTTAGAGAGTGTTTTAATTGATGAAAAACTTATGGCGTTTTATACAGAATACCAGCAACCGACTGGCATGTATGAAAGCGCTAATAAAAGTAGAAGCGAAAGACGTATATAAGAACCGTAGCAAGTGGCAAAAAGTGGTCAGTGCCTGCCACTAAGGAAAAAAGGCGTTACTATATGTACGAATGGATGTATTTACAAAGTTTATGATGATGTTCTTATACTTTTGTTCTTCTAGGTGTTATTATGATCTAATAAATGCAGCACCAATCTTTTAAATTATGTAATTATCTGGCTCATTTTTTTATTTAATAAAACTAGTTTTTACATATTTTAAAATATTTACATTGCTTGATGTATTTTTATAAAAACAATTATTGTCTAAAAAATATAATTATAGAAAAATGCTGCTAATATCTTTAAAAAACATTTAATTCCTTTAAAAGTACTTTGTGGTATGTCAAAAAAAATTAATTAATTGTAAAAGACTGACATTATTTCAGTTACCCCAAACGTTGATTGGTTGCATAGACACTCCTTATAAATCTTTTATACACTTTGTTTATTTGCAAAGGACCGACCGTAAATATTTCAGAAATGCGACATATTAGAATAAAATGCCATAACACGTCAACTTTAAACTTGAGTGGCACACTTTTAAACGTCAGATTCACCCCCTCCCAACTAGAGATTGTCACGTGCCTATTTTTTCCCTTCTACCGTTCATTATAATTGTCTCAGATGAGTTTCGTATTCCTTGTTGCATACAGTACACTGTGCTGTAACTCGAATATATCATTCGTTGTAGATAATGTTGCATAACTTGTAGGGGTAAGATTATCGTTTGGTTTGCAATTTCTGTGTGGGTGGGACTGGATATTCACACGGACGAGGCACAGATTTGAGAAGATTGTTGGTTGACGTTTATTCCGTGCCATTTTTCTTGATTTCCGGGATGGGAGCGGCAGTCGTGTTTTGAGAGTCTTGGAGGCCAGGTGTCGGTAAAAGTTTTTGGGGACGGTATGTTATTAGCACGTTTGCAGAACCTCTATGGGATTTCTTTCATATCTGGCTGTATTTGGGCCATCTTAATTGGATTTTAAAGAAAAACCATTTGATTTTCAACTTGACCATTTTGTCTTGCCTTTGTTGTGGATATTTTTGGAGTTGGTGTCGAGTTGAATAGCCGTTATCGGGATTTATTTGAGGGAAGCCATTGTTCACTAACTGGTGCCGCCCCATAATCTAACCAGCCCCCGGAGTAGTTCAGGAGTAGCACAGGAGTAGGCCACAGGAGTACATGTGAATTCGCAAACCCAAAGGTTATCAGTGATTTTTTTTTTAAATATATAACGCAGTGACTCATTCTGACACCACTATTACGTTCTGTTCTAGTTTATTAGTATAGTACATCGTTGGAAACTATTTATTGCATTAGATAATATGCCAAAATTAAACTTGGATTAAAATAACCTTCTCTATAATTCTTTATGTCCAAGTAAAAACATATTTTCTTCCTACTTATTTGTAAATATCCTACAATCTTGATATTTTAAAGGTCAACCATTGTAAAGATATTTTTAAATGAACTCGATTGTTTTGGCAGTGAAAATCTTAATGTAAACGGTTAACTAGTGAATCTTTTTTGCCTTTATGTAAATGTTTGAATTAGTGTTATTAATGAGTAAATTTATATATGTCTTACTTTTTGTTGTAACTTGGTAAAGTCTGTTACTCTTACTGCTGTTCTGGTCATTTTATAAAGTTGTAAATTTTACATTTTTGGTTTGTTTTAGCAAGGAAATTCTACCATAGCTGTTAACTTTGACTATATTTGTTATGATGTTGCTATTGAACTGTGTACCTTAATTATCTATTGTGTGAGTGCTATAATTTTATTTATCTGGTTCACCATAATCATAGTTGTTTATCTTGTAGCTCTGCTAGTGCCTATAAGATCTAGGGGTTTCCGGCTTATACCGTTTAAGTCGGTGGCGCTGCTCACTTTTATATTTTTTTCTTCTACCCTCTACGGCTTAGCTCGGGCATAATTTGCCAGTAGAGAAACCGCTAGCAGAGTACTCTTTAGAGAACGAAAAAGACGTGGCAAGATACCCCTTAAATTTTTTTAAATGACGTTAGATATCAAGTCATACCTTATTTAAAAGGTCTGGTAAATCTCTTCTGCCTTTGATACCAGCATTTCATTGTTAGGATTTTACCGGTATATCCTAAGATTTACTGTTTGAGCTTTTTCAGTAACACATATAAGGTAAATATCTTTCGTAAACCGTCTTAGTTAGGTATAAGGAATCGTTTATAAAAATTAAATGGTTTATAAGCGGCTTTTCACAAGGCATAAGAAGTATGGGAAGTTCAAACTACAGATTTGCGTTTTGACCTACCTTGTCTACGAAGTACAATAATTGCGAAACTTCACTTACTTATAATCTTAAAAGCACTTTGATGTAAATAAAATATAAAAAGATGTAGGGTCTTAAAGTCATGACGATTTTAACATTAATGTTAAAATTTTAAAAGATAAATAAAATATAAAACAAAACTAAGTGCTGCTGTTAGATGCAAAATAAGAGTACCCCGTAAGTTTATAAATAAAATTTTTGGGAAACAAAAAAATTACTAGTGTAACTTGGAAAACCAGGAGGGTAAAGAAAAATTAATAATTTGAAAAATTTGATCCCCTGTTGGCAGATGTTCTGCCTGAACTTTACTTGATGTTGAGGTAGTTCAGTGGTTGATTTGTTACAAAATAAATAAATATTTTTATTTCCTAGTTTTTGAGAATCGTAGAATCCAGACGCTGGTAGTTCAGTGGAACAATAGGGTGGGTAAGATGGGTGAGACACAGTAATTTATTAGTGTTAGAAAAAACAAATTATTTTAATTAACATAAAGATATAAAAATTCAATAATTGTTGATAAACATTTTCTAGCGGGAGAGATCAATCTATTAAATCCTTGATAAAAGGATATCAGTGCTATGCCTTAACACTAATTTTATATTTATAATAAGGCAAAATCCACAAATACACAGCATTAATATTATTACTGCCGAAAATTAAATCCCTTGACTACAATAGTACTAACAGTCGTTTTTCCAAAGAAAACAAAATTTCTTTGCATCTAAATTGAACTTCTCAGATCAGAAAAATATTATTCAACAAATTATATTAATAATTAATAATTATATACATGGACAATTATTTAAAATATTTAAAAGGGAGTGCGTATGGATTGAAAATAAATGATTTGATTGTCAAATGCCTTCTTTACGCCGATGATCAAGTCATATAAGCGTCATCTGAAGATGAGTTGCAGGCGATGGTTAATTTTATGCATAATGCACTAAATATCAAAGGGATGAAAATAAATGCAAGCAAAACGAAAGTTATGGTTTTTGAAAGAGAAGAAAGCATGACAAACTGTAAAATCTCGATTGAGGGAGAAAGGGTGGAACACGTAAATGAATGTGTGTACTTGATTTTACTAGAGATGAAAAGCATGACATTGACATTGAGCGAAGGTTGTTGGCAGAAAAACAGATGAATAGGGCAATGCATAGCTTTATGAACAGCCAGAAAGTGTCAAAAAATGCATGTCTGGCTGTGCATAGAGGTGTGTTGGTTCCTACACTTATGTATAATGTGAATGTTGGGTTTTACAGAAGAAGCATGAAAATAGAATTAATGCTGCGGATATAAGTAGTTTCAGAAGTTTAACCGGTGTGACTCGGTTGGATAAAGTAAAAAATAGTGAGATTAAAGAACGCTGTGATGTTAAAAAAGATGTGGTAACAAAGATAAATAAAGGGATACTTAGATCGTTTGGACACATAGAAAGAATGGATGAAGGAATATTGACGAAACAAGTTTATAAGGCGAGTGTGAATGGACAAGTCGGTAGAAGTTGACCTCGGCGAAAATATCTCGAACAGATATAATTCACTTCAGAAGACATGTCAGACAAATACATTATCACCTAGTAAACCGAAACAATGGGATGAAGGCCTGAACCTGAAAGTAACCGACATGAGAAGACTGGAGGTGTGGATATACCAAAGAATATTGAGGATCTCATGGGTAGAAAAAATAACCAACGTGGAAGTGATGAGACTTATGTATAAGGAGAGAGAAGTGATTCCGACAATCAATAGAAGAAAACTGCTGTTTATGGGACATGTCATAAGGGAAAAAAATATATGCTACAAATAATTATGCAGAGAAAAATCCAAGGCAAGAGATCTATAGGAAGAAGACGAAATTCACGGCTAAAGAACCTTGGGGATTGCTTTGGATGCAGTAATAAATATTTAAAACTGCGGTCTCAAAAATAAGAACTGCTATGATGATTGCCAACATTAGAAGCGGAGACAGTACTTAGAGAAGAAGAAACCGAAACATTGGCCTGCTGTGCATTAACTAAACTAACTACCTACTAACATTTAAAAATTTTTGACATCCAAATACTAAATTCAAGCATTGGTATCGTTAGAATTCATAGAATGTGCAGAGTTTTTTTAACACAAAAAAGAAATGTAACAGCACAAAAAGAAATTAAATAAAATACCTAGAGAGGTCTTGTCAATCGTTTATTTTATGTAAGTGATCTAACTAAAAAAATTATGTTAGTGGTGTTATTTTGAAAACTGCATCATAATTTAATGTAAAAAAATTAAGCTCAAGGAACCTTTTTGTTTTTTTCTTGACCAGAGGCGGCTAGTGCGATCTGGCACGAGCCGTGTGGTGTTATTGGTCACCGGATAGGAATAAAGTTCATTACGATATTCGACAAATATTTTTTTTATTTATAAATTTTTATTAAGATATTTTACAAAAAATAAATTTACAATTATGTATAAACTTGTAAATTATTGATATAAGAAATAGTTGGTAGCATAAAATATTAATACTCCATCATAAAAATTATAGGCTTGCCTTGCTTGCTTGTTTTTCGAATTTTATTTTTAATTTAAGTAAGTAAGTTTAACTTTTTCAGTCCTTTATTGAATGATATAAAAAATGCATTACTAACCAGAGGAAAAAAATATTGGATATAAAAAGAACAATAAAGCCGCAAAAAAGTAAACCAAATGGAATAAAAAACTACTCAACAATCATCAAAACTCAAAAGAATAGTTCAAAATACGATAGTACCTATAAAACGTCCATTGAATATGTGGAATACATTTTTTTCGGAAATGCAGCCCCCAATTAGTATTCTTATCGTATTAACCGTTGGTTGTAAAATTAATAGGTCACAGGGGTATTATAAATTTGGAGGACGATAAAATAATATAAACTTATGGTAATTTTACTGTATCTGTGTATTAAGTAAACAAATAATAACAGTTAAACTTAATTTTGACCAGCAAACGTATTAGATTAACGGGTCTGATAAAAGTCCCATCTCTTCATTATGAACGCACGTGTGGTTTGAGAAGAGGATGCTACTGATACAGAAGAGTGGACGACATCAGTAACGTCTCTCGAATTATTTTAAAATAGGATCATAAAATTAATTATTATTAGCAAATAAGCATACTTAAAAGTGTTTAAAAATACCTGAATCGGCTTTATCAGTAAAATTCAAAAATTATTTTTTATGAACAATGGGTAAATAATTTTTTTTTGAAAATACCTTGCCTGGTATTTTGCTGCTATAAAAACTGATATAAAGTACCAATAATGAATCTTGAAAACTAAAAATGGTACTACTTAAGTTTATCCAGTTATATCAAAAGCTTATATCTAATTAGGTTAGGACTCCTACACATACACATGGAACACGCACGCACTCAGCTATACATTTTATAAAAAAGCACTACACTTACGCAAAGGGCTTCATTCTCTTCAAACTTTAAATAAAGTTCTGGTTGTAAAGCAGTTGGATTACTTCCGGATTGATATGATGATGTAATATTTATGTTTGCTAGCGAATCTCTAAATTTCTTTTTTGACGTAAAGGATTCCAAAGTCCCTATGAATAACCATGTTAAGTATAACTTTAGTCCAGAAAGATTAAGATAAATTAACTTTATATTGCATTCATTTTTACATCCCCAAAGCTAGATACCATAGAGCCAAACTGGTTTAAAGATTTGATTGTAGCTAAGGATCTTATTATGTAATAACAGTCGAGATTTTCTACCCAGAAGCCAATAATATTGTCTGTATCTATTTTAGGTAAGGCACAGTCTTTTTCTTCTTTTTATGCTTCTTTCATCGCAGGCTGGCATCCACAATCATACCAAATTATTTTTCTTTAATCAATTATACCATTAATATTAGGAGTGGAAGGATCTGTTATTTTCTTGTTGGTTAAATTAACATAAATTAATTTATGTTTATTAAGCTTGATTTTCCGGTTTTTTTCAACGATCTTGTTACAAGTAATTTGTAACTTGGCTGTGGACTGTTCGACATTTTTATTCGTATTGTCTGCAAAAGTGGCAATTTTTGTATTTTTAATTAATGGTATGTTACTTGTATATAATAGATAAAATTAGTTTTAAAAGATGACTGTAGATAAACTACCCCGTATAGCACTAAAAGGAAAACCAGCAGAATCGTCCACCAGGAAGACTATCATGAAGAGACTGCTGGCAGTTTACTTCACAGGAAATTTTACCACAGCAAGCCTGGAACTATAAGATCAAATGATCTCGAACAGGTAGAAAAAAAAATAAGTGTTAAACAAAATATTTACTGCTCTATTTTTGAAGAACAAAGGCAGCTTAAAACAGTTTCAAAAAACCAGAGCTATCTTTAAAGTTTTGTTTAACTTATAACAATAAACTGTTAACTAATTACATGAAGCTTAACCTTTAGATATCATTTATTAATTGCCAAATATCAAAAAAGCTTATTTAATTTGTCATGTCAAAAAACCGGAAATTAATCAGTCAAAACGTGCCAAATAATAGTTTTTCATCTGGTCGAATTGAATTTTAAATTTTTTCAGCACCATAATATTAAAGTATTATAAGCTAGTATATAATCTAGGTTTTTAAATAAATGCATTTGAATTTGTAGCAATAATAAAAAAAGGTAGAGGTTAGGAAAAAAACTCTTTAACAACAATTGATGCTGCAAAACAGGTTAACCTCCCTGGGAATTATCAAAAATCGTATGCAGTGAAAATAAGTAATTATTTAAAAATTAAATTCAAATTATCTTTAAATTTAATATTAATTGGTTATTTGGGTAAATAAAAATACAACAAAAATGAATTGTAAATTTATATTAGATATGTAAGAGAGAATGTAAATTACAATTCTTAAATAAGGTTTTGTTTTATTTGCGATTGTAAAAGTCTGAACACCACCGAAAGAATAATTTGTAAAGATAGTTTGTAAGTTGTAATTTGGCATAATTTGCTTGTTTGCTAGTTTGTGCAAAATGTGATTGTTTTTAACGAATTCCTAAGTAACTTGAATTCGTAAAAATAAAATTAAAAGTTTAAATAAATCTTAAAAGACCAATCTTTGCCCTTAAATTTAAGTAAGATAATTACGTCTTGTTATAAATTTGCAAAAATAGAATTGTTGTAAGAGACCTTGAACGTGTGAGGTATGTAAGGCATTTAATGAAATAAGAATGGACTTGCTATTTATTGCCTTTTTAAAAGATTAAAAAAAAGAAAGAAAAATAAAATGAATAAACAAATTATTAAGAAAAAAAAATTACCCTATAGGTAATGCTGTGTTTCACTAAAAAAAACACTTATGAGGAGTGGGCAGATGCTAATACCCTTGTGATTATATTCGACCCTAAACTGTCACCATCGTTCCACAGTTAAATATGGAAACGAGGTACCAACCCAGATGTGTGCTTCACTGGCACTAGGTTAGGTTAGGTTTTATGTGAGTGGGGCGTGGTCGCCCCTCCACCGCGACCCTTAGTAGGTCTATTGTGGCTCTTCACTGGCAATAACCTTGAGGCTAGATGCACCAAGATGGTCTACGACCCTCTTCTAAGACACAGCATAGACCTGTCGGCATAAACGTCTACGCAGATATAAGACTACAAACTATACCTTTCAGAATGCGTTTCAATTTCCGGAAGGCAAACTGGGCTGACTTTGCTAGGGCTCTGGATGACGCCGTGGATGGACTGGAACCTGTTCCCAAAAACTACGAGCGGTTTGTTGAGATAGTTAAGAATATTTTCAGAAAAAAAAAATCTCTAGGGGATGCAGACAACAACACATCCTAGGCTTATCCGCAAAATCTAAGAGTCTTCTATACTAATACACAAAAATGTACGAAAAGGACCAATTCAGCAACGAAACAATGGAAGCGGGAGACCTACTTATCAAAAAGCTAAACCAATTTCGGCAAGAGAAATAGATCGTGACAATCGAAAAGCTGGACATGACTCACAGTAGTAAGATAGCGTGAAACATGATCAAGAAACTCAATACTGACCCAATAGAACATAAACAAGCTAGTGATGTCACAGCCGATAAGATTGCCTATTAATTACTTCTTAACGGAAAAACTGATACCAAACATAGAGTTGGTAAAATTAACAGAAATCCAGAAAGCGAGGCGAGCAGATTAAACAATTTGGGAATAAAACAAAACAGTAGATCCAGTGAATACCTGCTACCTGACCAAACAAATTCATAAATCTTGGAGGAAATCAAGGATAATCGCATTATTAAAACCTGCTACCTAACGCCGCAAGTAGCTTTTCCCTATTATGCTATTTGTTCAAATTCTATGAACGGCTTATTCTCAATAAAATCTGATTTCACAAGGAGGTTTCCGACCGGGAAGATCATGTACGTGACAGGTACTGGCTCTGACAGAACATATCGAAAGGAGTTTCAAAGAGAGGAATCAAACCGGAGTTGTCTTTGTGGATTTATCGGCTGCATATGACACCGTAAATGAAAGAACCCTCTTTGCTAGGGTCTATAATACTCCTAAGGATTACGAACTCACGAAAGTAATCGAATCCCTTTTACAGAATAGGAGATACTATGTAAGCATGAAGAGGAAGGAAAATCAAGTGGAGATCACAAAAGAATGACCTTCCCCAGTAAAGCGTCCTCTTTCCAATGCTATTTAACATATATACAAACGATCAGCCCACCCCTAATTAAACGGAACACTTCCTCTATGCCGATGACTTGGCCACCGCGGCTCAGTAGAAAAATTTCTCAGTAGACGAGGAAAAACTACAAAATTCCCTAACACAGATGTTTACCTACTACAGAACCAACTCCTGGAAACCTAATTCATCTAAGACCCAGGTGTGTGCCTTTTATTTAAAAACAAGAGTAGCCAGGAGATAACTACATATACAATGGGACGGAATCGCCATAGAACATAAACCCCGCCTGAAATAACTAGGGGTAACACTGGATAAATCTTTAACTAAATTTCACTATCAAAAGACCCGACAAAAGGTATTGACCAGGAAGCAACTCATAAAGAAACTATCAGGAAGCAAATGGAGATCTAATCTACTAGCTGTATAAAGGCTAAACCACTGGGATACCTCTACAAGGCGACTGAAAGGGAGGCCACCGCAGCTCGCTTACTAGCGATAAAACATAGAGATTCAAACAAACTTTCGACAACCGCCAACCGTTGTACAATGCTCTGAAACCAATATGACGACTGAGATCACGAGTTTCCTGGGTGCAGTCCCTATGGAGCCCCCGGATATATATCCTCTACGCCGGAAAGCTCCACCAGGCTATCATCTGGAATGGGAAAATTGGAAAACTTTAAATCGCCTTAGAACAGGAGTCGCCCCCACAAAGACGAACCTAGCAAACTGGGACGAACAGCAAATTGGGAGATTATTGAAGAAATAGACAAGTGCGACTGCGGGGAGGTGCAGACTATAGAACACCTATTAATCTGCAAGAACTGCCCAAACTCCTGCTCTCCCGAGGATTTATGGCTTGCCACAAATAATGCTTTGAACGTGGCCTGGTATTGGGTCGATAGAATGTGATATGGATTCGGATACGAAAAAGTAATATGTTGCATGTAAGTAGGTACCTGAAATTAAAACAAATTTTTACAAAACCCTTATTTATTTCTTGTTGAGAATGTTATTAATTCAAATTAAGAACAGATTTTAATTTTTATCCACAACAAAAATTATTTTAATTCCCAGCTACGTACTGATGTATTCAAAATTTTATAACTAAATTCCATTATTCATGTTTAGGGCCTATTAAGTATTACTAATCATAATTAAACAGTAAAATCTGAGAGTCATGAGTTTTTTTCAGGTGTTATGTCACGTCACCTAACGATTCTAACTTGTACATTAAATTCGATAGTGAATTTATGCAACCTTCCTGCAAATAATATAACTTTTATTGTTTCACCATTAAAGATTCGTGCAAGTTTAATTAAAGTCACAATAAATACAGTTATCAAATAGTATATTACACACCTAGGGCAGTAGGGTAAGAAATGTCTCAGAGCACATGTTTGTTAACCGATGCGAAGCCCAAGTATGGTTCAATAGAACCATACTTAATCATATTTTAATGGAACTTTAAATCATACAAACTCCTTTTTGTACTCTAGCAAGTAATATGCAACATAAATGTAAAATAATTAATAGTAATTGTTTTAGTAAAATTTCTAGATACACCCGGCCATAGAAATTATGTTTCTTTTTAAGCCTAATTTCACTTGCAGAATTTTCTAAGAAACTTTATTCGTGTACAAAATGTAAAGCAGCTTTTGAATTTTCTTAGATTAAAAATATGCAATGATGGTTTTTAATATAATTTTAATTATGACCAGCAAATACACATAAACATGCAAGGTTTTTTTTTAAATACAATACCATCAGGTGAATGCTCTTTCCATGGATATTGCTCACAAATTATGAAACCCATTTTTATAACATTAAATTTTATTTTTGTATCGTTTTATTTATACATTAAAAAAAAAGGCATTGACCTACAGATTAATATAAACCACAGAAAACTTTTAACAATCCAATTTATCTGTAAAGTCACCAAACATTACAACTCAATCACAACAAATCACAAGAAAAGTAACTTGTAGATAAAGCTAAAAAACTCTCCTTGACATTACCTACGTTTTTTATTTCTTATGTCTTGCAACGTCCTTAACAGTAATTGAAAATTACATTTAAGTAGTAAAGTTTATATTAAATAAAATATTTATTTACAAAAAAAGGTGACGAAAACTCTCGACATCTGGTAATAACCCTGTAGTGATTTGTTATTAAAGGTGACACGAAGACTTTTTGATAGGTAATATTTTTACTGATAGGTATATTTTCATTTAGATAGGTTTGTAAACGAACTTTATTGTCGATATTGGTTCGCTGAGATTGAAACATCAAGACAATAGCAATACTTATATTAATGTGTCAAGATAACGACACATTTTTAAGTTTTGCTAGAAATACTGCAGGCACACGGACAATATGGGATATAAAAAAATATAGATATTTATTTTATAACAAAAATAATTACACTTTGCAACACATTTGTGTTTTATTTTGTAAAAGCATAATTGAAAAACTTCATAAAAATGTATTACCAACTACAAGGTCTTATGGACTAAACGCCGAGGAACATATAAAAAATACCAACCCTAGAAAAACTTAAACCTTAGATAACAAATAGGATACTGGAAATGATGGACACTAGAAGACTCTACAAAAATAAAAATAACAAAAAATATAAAGAGATACATCATCAAATAAGGAGAGAAATATTCACCGCAAAAGAAAACTGGTTGACGAAAATCTGTCAAGAAATCAAGGATTTAATGGAGAAACATTGCGACAAAACTCTTAATAAAAAAATAAAAAAATAGCAGAAATGACAAAAGGGCGTCATTGCAGGCTTACAAATAACAACAATGAAGATTTATCGGTATTAAGTGACCTAAATAACGCATGGGGACATTACATACAAGAATTATTCTTAGACTTAACTTCAGACAACCAAAGATATAAAAAAAAGACAACTGCGCGCCAGCGCCGACGACGAGGAGTTAGCAGCAAAGAGAATCGACAAGCTGGAGAAATGCTCTGAGGTGTGGGCAGCTTTACCACCGGAACCTCTGATGCCTCAACTAACTCTTGCTATTTGATGACGTCTTCAGCAGCGTAGTTGGTGGATTCCTTCAATAATTCAGTCAAGCTGGCTCGATTGGTTTTTTACCTACTATAGGCTAAAGGGTTTCCTGCCTTTTATCTCCGTGAATTTTGTTATCACAGTAAATAAAACAACACAATTGTCATCGAGAATATAATGTGCAATTTAATACATGGAGCTTACAGTTTCAAGCCTCCTGTATCTTCAGAATAATTTCACTGGTTGTTACCTTTGAATTTAATTTATTTTATCTGATTATATTGATGTGAATTTTACCACGTGGTGTTTGAAAGCCATGCTCTTAGCAACGGTCGTTGTGCATTCTTTGACGGTCGTAATTCAGCGTTTTTATTGGTCAAAAATTGTAACCGTCGTTATCACACGATCGTATAGCTGATTGCTACAACTGCGCAAGACGATTTTGGAATGTTCTGAAGGGATAATAAATGCACGTGTTTTTAGATGTTTTTTTGTCGGCGTCAGTACCGTACAAAGTGGTTTTAAAAATTAAGGAATTTTTCAAAGAGGAATTTTACAGTTGAAAGTATTGATTTCCAACAACAATAGTCTGCCAATTTTGAAACAAGAAGTGGAAAGAGCAATCCAAAATGCTAAAAACAGAAAAGCCTTTGGCTCGGATGATATATAAGCAAAAGTCATAAAGCCAATCGAGGAGAAAAATTTGAATATTATTTTAAAATTAAGCAGTAACATCCCACAAGACTGGCTAAAGTCAGTTTTCGTCCCCCTTCAGAAGACAAACAGAGCCAAAAAGTGTGGTGATTTCAGACTTATTAGTTTAATGTCGCACATGTTAAAGCTGTTTTAAAAGTTATTTACCAACGCATCTATAAGATATGCGAACAAGACATTAGTGATGAGCAATTTGGTTTCTGTAATGGTTTTGGGACACTAAAAGCATTGACCTGCTATATTATACTAGGTACTACAAAAATGTCAAGACCAGCAAAAGGACCTTTTTTATGTTTTTTTTTTAAATATGAACAGGCATTTGACAAACTTAGGCAATGTAAGTTAATGGACTTTACAGACAAGAATGTTCTAAAAATTATTAAGACGTTTTCTGAAAATCAAACTGCAGTGGTCAGAACAGAAGCCGGTGACACAGAGCCATACAGCATTAAACGAGGCATACGACAGGAGGGCGTATCATCTCCTCTGCTCTTTCATATATATTCGGAAGAAGTATTTATCAAAGCATTTGATGGAGTTAGGGAAGGTGTTTAAATCAACAAAAAATTTTTAAATAAAATAAGATACGCTGATGATACGATCTTAATCGTAGGCAGTGAACAAGAAATCCAGGCACTCATAAATTTCATAAAATAAGTGTGAGAATATTCCCTTTACATCTAAAAAATAAAATCCTGATTGTCTTTAAAATATCCAACCATCCGCCCATGGTTGTAAACGTAAACGTAAACGTCGAGGAATTTATTTTTGGACCCAGATATAGAAACAAGATTACGTATCGAACAAGCAAGAAATGTCTTTCTAAAAATGAGGAAATTGTTCACATCCCAAGCACATGACCTTAACATCCGACACTGAATGGTAAAATTTTATCTGTACAGCTCTTCATTATATGAGGAACGAATATTAGGAACGAAGAAATCCTACAAAGTATGGGCACCGGCAGAGAACTTATAGACATCTTGGACACATATAATAAAAATAATAAAAATAGACTTTTGCAACTTCTGATTAAAAGAAAAGTCAAGGGAAAACGTGTCCCGGCAGACGTTAGGCTTCCTAGCTGAAGAATATTCGCGAGTGAACCGACCTAGAATCTCAGACGTTTTGAAATGTGGATCTTTCGGAGAATGTTGAGAATTCCCCGGACCTCTCATATCAGGAACGACGAAGTCCTACAAAGTATAAGCACCTACAGAGAACTTATAGACATCTTAGACACATATAATGGAAATGATAAAAATAGACTTTTGCAACTTCTGATCAAAAGAAAAGTCAAGGTAAAACGTGGCCCGGCATACGGCAGGCTTCCTAGCTGAAGAATATTCGCGAGTAGACCGACCTAGAATCTCAGACGTTGATGAGAATGGCCAGACAGAAACGACTTTGCTGAGATTATCGCCACGACAGAACCTAAAAAAGAAAAATATTTGGATTACTCAGTACAAATATTGCGAAAAATAAACATCGCAGCAATGCAAGTTTTTTTGGTTGAAAAAAGGTTTTGGGGTGGAGGAGGGTTGTGAAAACTTTCTTGATATCTCCACAATATAAACAAATCATTTTTAAAAGTGAATTGGTATTAAAACCATAGTGAAAACGCTGAGTCTTTACAGACACGTGACTTAATCCATGATATTATTAAACATATATTTTCTATGTACTATTTTCCTCTATAAAAAGAAAACAAACAAAACAACAAATGTTAGTCCTAACGTCATTTCCACTTATTCATATTAATACCGTGATCGTATCGGTCACATGTCGGTAACCATTCAGCGTTTTTACTATATTCGTTGAAAGTTTAAAAAATATGGCAGTTACGCCACTGACGTTGATGGTCGAAATCGTGACGAAATTTGACTGAATTTAACCGAATTTAGCGATTTGGACACTACTCGGTAACGGTGAGGAAGCACATGATCCCCCGATAAAACGTTGAATATAAATCATAGTCTTATAGACATAAAATGCCGCCAGCCATTACGTGAGATCTCAAAATGCTGTTACGACCCCATGTGACCCATGGCTGTGAGTTGCGTTTAGTTTTAGTATTAGGGAAAATAATTACATATAATGTATTTAAAAGAAAACTGACAAATAGGTCTTATAAAAAGTTTTTACATAAAAACCAGTTAAATCATCACGTTTAAATGCAGAGGCCCTCAAAGGTTTTTTGCAATTTTAATACATCATAGTAAGAAAATAAATAATTATAATTTTTTTCGGAAAAACAGCAAAAACTAGGTTACTTAAAATGAAAACAACACCAGAAGAAATACTGTTTTCACCTGATAACCAAGCTAGAGTCATTTATAACGTGGTTGATATGTTTAATTACAGTTATTTTTTTGTTTATTTCAAGTACTCCATTGCCCAATATAATATGGACGAAACGTCGAGAATTTCTTACTATGACACGGTTTTAATAATACACTCTTTGTTGTGCTCCAATATGACGTTCCCAAATGGCTTTTAGACGTAAATAACGGCCATTAGCAGGAATGGTTCACCCTGGAGTCCTGGAACTGGTCTTCTGTTGCAACCTCCAGTTTTTCTGTATTTTTTATTCCACATACGCTTCATTATTTAATGAAAATAACTTCGGCTATACCTGTACTGCTGCGATCTTTCATCTTCACTTTGGGCCCTAATTTTGGCTGCTTTGACATTTAATCAAAAATAACAAAACGAAAACTGCATTATTGTTTGGCAGAAAATGTCAGAATTTAGGTTTTTTCAATTTTTAATTCAGACCATGCATGTAAATGTTTATTTTCGATTTTAAATATTTAATAATTTTAAATAAATTTTGTGCTAATAGAATGCAGAAAAACAAGGAGCTGATGCTAACAATCAATGAGCGCAAACTAAGGTATATTGGACATATAATGAGAGGAGACAGGTATGAAATACTTCGGTTGATCATCGAGGGAAAGATTCGAGTGAAAAGATCGATAGGAAGAAGACAGAATTCCTGGCTCAAGGACCTACGCCGATGGCTCAGTAAAACATCATCCGAAATCTTCAGAGCAGCTGTGTCACGAGTATATATTGCCAGTTGGATCGCCAAACTTCGAAGGGAGACGGCGCAATGAGAAGAAGTTTACCTGTAAGTTATTGAGTTATAGTGAATTTCGGTATTCAATTTTTTTTTATTATTAATTTTAATTTTTAAAATAAATCTGAAAACACTTAATATTTCCGAAACAGTTAAAGATGAGTAAAATTCTAGACATGTTTCATGTGCTTTTTTAAATAAGAAAGTTGGTATTGGCCGCTGTTACAAAATGCGCTCACAAAAATAGCAGTCGACGTGTCCAAACGTTTTTTCAAACCCGTATATTCATTATCAAATTTACTTTATTTGGCTGATACACATTGTATATTTAAATTTTTTGTTTTTACTATTACCTAAGTCATAAATCACATATAGGATACTTTTAATTAACGAAATAGGCGAAAATAAAGTTTACCCGAAAAGTATTTTTATTTGATCCTCTTGTTTTGATTTTTTTTTAAATGCAGCTTATTATTAGTTTGTTTCTTTCTTAACATTTGTAACTTCAAAAATAAAATAGAAAAATTATGAGTAAGATAGAATTATTTCTTTTCATACGCTAATGGATGCGAGTTGATTTTTGAGACTTAGTATTATCTACGTACAGCAGTAGGATTGGCTGTTTTAGACCGTATTAATGAACGAACTGCCATTCAGGTGTCAGTCCTGGATCCTAGCAGGATTTCTGGACGCAGGCCGATGTCAATTGAATACAACTGACGGGAAATGGGTTTCTGGTCCTGGATGTTAATGCGACCGTTTCCTGTCCCTTTATGGGCATTTTGCTTCGGTCAAAAGGATGCGAATTTCTGAGAGTAATGGGTTTCGAGAATTAACTCTGGAATGCGGACGCCAAACTCCCTAATTGCGAATGTTACTTTTGTATAATTTGAATGTATGTTTGAGATTGGGGGCCCTTTTAACGGTCCAAATAATTGAGTTGAACTCAAGCACGTAATTACATTACAAACGGTTATTTTTATTGGATAAATTTGATGCTTTTGCACTGTATCATTATTGCAAAAAATAGATATTTATCAATTTGTTTATAAATTAATATAAGAAAACTATCAAATTTAAGAATTAAAATTTTAACCGAAAGTAAACGACAGTAAAAATTTTTAAACATAACAGTGCTTCGAATATTTATTAAAAATCTTTTTTAAAACTTTGTTATAAAAATTTAACGTGAAAAAATTTGATTGAAACATTTTTTTATCAATTAATTTTATTACATTTCAAATAAATCATTAGATATGTATACTTTTACTGCTTTTAGTTAAAAAAGTTTTCTTTTTGCATAGAAACTGTCTACTACCTAATAAAAAACAAAAAAAAAACCTTTATTATACAAAAAAAATAAAAATGTTTATCTTTTATTGCAGCAAGTTAAGGATTTGTCCCACTTTGAGTTGTAGAGGAAATCTTTCTTCTTTTCCGCACTTTACATCTGCGAAAAACATTTGAACTGATGTTCCACACACACAGAGTTGACTATGCATGAAAAAGTATACTCTTACTGCTTTCAGTTAGAAAAGTTGACCTTTTGCATAGAAACGCTCTACTACCTAATATATAACAAATAAAAAAAAAACTTATGATACAAAACATACACACACACACACACACACACACACACACACACACACACACACACACACACACACACACACACACACACACACACACACACACACACACACACACACACACACACACACACACACACACACACACACACACACACACACACACACACACACACACACACACACACACACACACACACACACACACACACACACACACACACACACACACACACACACACACACACACACACACACACACACACACACACACACACACACACACACACACACACACACACACACACACACACACACACACACACACACACACACACACACACACACACACACACACACACACACACACACACACACACACACACACACACACACACACACACACACACACACACACACACACACACACACACACACACACACACACACACACACACACACACACACACACACACACACACACACACACACACACACACACACACACACACACACACACACACACACACACACACACACACACACACACACACACACACACACACACACACACACACACACACACACACACACACACACACACACACACACACACACACACACACACACACACACACACACACACACACACACACACACACACACACACACACACACACACACACACACACACACACACACACACACACACACACACACACACACACACACACACACACACACACACACACACACACACACACACACACACACACACACACACACACACACACACACACACACACACACACACACACACACACACACACACACACACACACACACACACACACACACACACACACACACACACACACACACACACACACACACACACACACACACACACACACACACACACACACACACACACACACACACACACACACACACACACACACACACACACACACACACACACACACACACACACACACACACACACACACACACACACACACACACACACACACACACACACACACACACACACACACACACACACACACACACACACACACACACACACACACACACACACACACACACACACACACACACACACACACACACACACACACACACACACACACACACACACACACACACACACACACACACACACACACACACACACACACACACACACACACACACACACACACACACACACACACACACACACACACACACACACACACACACACACACACACACACACACACACACACACACACACACACACACACACACACACACACACACACACACACACACACACACACACACACACACACACACACACACACACACACACACACACACACACACACACACACACACACACACACACACACACACACACACACACACACACACACACACACACACACACACACACACACACACACACACACACACACACACACACACACACACACACACACACACACACACACACACACACACACACACTGTGTGCTATACAGTCATTACACATTTTAAAAGTTCTTCAAAAACACTCGTATAAGAGAGAACAAATATATTTTACGCTATACGTTTTAGATGAAAAAAGTTCGAATGAGGATTAACTTAAAAAGTGGCCATGGGCGAAGAAAACAATAAAGAGAATTTTTAAGTGGTTACATACACTTTTTACGGAATATGTTAAAGAGCCAGCTAGCGATTATTAAGTTTTAATTTTGTGACATTTGCGGCAAAAAATATTTCCTCTGCAAGTGACATCCCTCAAAATTAAATATATTTTTTTATTTCAAATGGAAAAAAATGCTTTTGTTATAACAAGCAAGTCGACATATTCCTTTTTTTTATTTAATTGTTTAGATTTATGACTTCACCAACAACGGGTATTTTTTACTTTTGATTTTAGGCAGTATTTTAATGCATACATACATAAAGTCAGGCCTTTTTCCCATAGGGGTAGGCAAAAACAAGTTCCTTCCACTTGCTACGGTTCTTACACACATCTTTTGCTTTATCTACTTTCATCAGTGCTCTCATACATTCTCGTCGGTTGTTGGTACTCTTGACCTGGCCTTTCTTCAAAACAATGTTGATCTGATCGAGATATGTTCGCCAAGGTCGACCTCTACCGACTTGTCCATTCACACTCGCTTTATAAATTTGTTTCGTTAATCTTCCTTTATCCATCCTTTCTGCGTTCCAAACCATCTAAACATTCCTTTATTTATCTTTGTAGCCACAGCGTTCTCTTATCCCACTATTCTTTCTTTTATCCAACCGAGTCAGTTCGGCTATACTTCTCAGACTACCCTTCTCCGCAGCATTAATCCTATTTTCATGCTTCTTCTGCCAAACCCAACATTAACTACTATACATAAGTGTAGGAACCAACACACCTCTATGTACCGCCAGACGTGCCTTTTTTGATACTTTCTGGCTATTCATAAAGCTATGCAGTGCCCCATTCATTTGTCTTCCTGCCAACACCTTTCGCTTAATGTCACTGTCATAATTTCCATCTCTAGTAAACTTTTTACCCAGGTATACAAAACTTATTTAATTGTTCCACTCTTTCTCTCTTAATCAGAATTTCACAGTTTGTCACGTTTTTTTCTCTTTCAGAAACCATTACTTTTGTTTCGCTTACATTTTTTTTTATCCCTTTAATATTCGGGGCATTATGCATAACATTAACCATAGCCTGCATCTCCTCTTCAGATGATGCTAATATGACTTAATTATCGGCGTAAAGAAGGCATTTGACGACCAATTCATTTATTTTTAATCCATATGCACTTTCTTTCAAATCTTTTAAACAATTGTCTATGTATAAGTTAAGCAGCCATGGCAAAGCCACACATCTTTGTCTCACATATTTTTTAATGTTAAACCAGTCCATGTAAGCTTCGTTTATCCTGACACAAGCAGTGGAATCCTCGTATAGTGATTCCAGTGCTCGTATTAAACTACCCCTGACCCCATACTTAGATAATGTCGACCACAATTCACTCCTTACCACTCTGTCATATGCCCTTTTTAAGTCCATAAAAGCGCAATAGACCTTCTGACTTCTAGCCAAGAATTTTTCGACTACATCTCGTAATGAAAAGACCTGATCCATACATCTCCTTCCTATTCTAAATCCTGCTTGCACATCCTATATTATGTTCTCAGTTTCATTCGTCACTCTTTTAATCAATATCTTTGCATAGATTTTGCGGTCTATGCTGAGTAAACTAATACCTCAGTAGTTCTAACAGTCCTGCTGCAAACCTTTTTCCTTGTAAAGTGGCACGATAACAGCCTTGCACCAGTCGTCTGGTACGCTACCATTTCTTCAACAGAGATTAAAAATGCGGTACAGCAGACTAGTTACCACGCTTTGTCCAGCCTTCAGCATTTCAACTGTTATACTGTCGTTCCCAGCAGCTTTACCCCATTTCATACTGTTCAACACTACCACAATTTTTGTCGTACTAATTTTACTTTCATAACAACTTTCACTCATGTCTTCAAATGGGGCCTGTACTTGGGTATCCTTTTTCTCAAATAAACTTTTAAAGTATTCCTTCCATCTCTTTAAAACGCATTCCTTTCCTTTTACCATACTACCATCTCGGTTTCTGATTTTTTTCAGTTGTGAGCTAGTATTTTTACCTCTGGCTGTTCTTATGGACTTTCATGAGACTTAAATACTGTTTTGGAAATCGTCAGATAACCTTTATCACTTAACTTCTTTTTCACCACACCTTTTAACATTTTATACTTATTCTGTGCCTTGTTTACATCCGTAATCGTTGCCTTTTGCGTTCTTTGATTGGCTTTTGTAACCAGCCAATCCAGCCAGGTTTTCGTCTTCTCTGACACTTCTTTTAGAACTTCTACGGACATTTTCTGTAACTTGCATCCTTTCCTTCTTTTACTTACACCACACACTTTAATAGCAATATCCACGATTCCTTTCTTAAATGACTTCCACAATTCTTCAATCTCACATGCTTCATCTAAACTGTCAAATTTTTTAATCAATTTATTAACGAACTCCTCTTTTATACCTTCTTCTTGCAAATTTTCAGCTTTTATATGCTCTATAACATTACTTGATTCCTGCACACAATGACGCCACCGCTTTTAAAGAGACCTCTCATTCGGCTTACTACTAAGAAGTGGTCTGTGTCAATACCTGCACCGCGTTATGCCCGAGTGTCAATCACTTTCTTTTTTAATCTTTCATCCACAATACAAAATCAATTATACTTCTCTGGTATTCTTTTTGTCTTGTGTACAAGTGGATCCTTTCATGGTTAAACATTGTGTTTGTTACTATAATATTCCACTCCAAACATACTTCAAGTAGACTTTCTCCGTTTTCATTTACTCCGCTCTTACCGTACATTCTCAGAACACTGTCGTATTCATCACGCTTTACTCCTACCCAACTATTAATATCACCCAACATTACAATTCTTTCGCCTCTCTTTTTGGGCTTTTAAAGATTGTTTCCACTGCGCATCTTGTCGGGCATAAATCACTAGCAAAAACCCTACCCCTACGGTAACAAGGCGTGACTATATTTATGTATGTACATTGACTATTACACACCTAATATTTTTGCACATTTCTTCATGTCCAATGACATTACAACAATTTTAAAACTTTTATTTTATATATATATATATATATATATATATATATATATATATATATATAAGGTTGCCTCCTACAATTCTTTTAATAGTATAAGTAAGAAAAAATGTACTTACTTTTATTGTAAATTTATATACATTTTTTTTTTTTTATGTTCTGGTTCCCACGAAAAGGGATATCCTGTAATGTTCAGAGAATATCGTGGGAACCAAGGGAAAGAAGGTAGGAGTTGGTGATCTTCTTTAATTTCTGTAGGTTGTATGCCTCGGGGAACACCTCCCTAGGTAATGAGTTCCAAAGCCTCGCAATTCGTTGGATGAATGAGTCTTTGGAAAGTGATGTTCTGCAGGTCTCCAAAGTGACCACGAAGGGGTGTGAAGACTGGACTTGACGGGTTAATCTCGAAGAGACTGCCAAAGGAGGAACAATTGTTGATATTTCAGAAGAGCATCGCCCATGAAAATATCTATAAAATAGAGACAAATCGCCAACTTTTCTACGGTGTTCCAGACAAGTGAGCGAGTTTGTAAGCGAGGCATCACCGACGAGACGAATTGCCTTTTTTTGGACAGAATCCAATAGCTTCAGGATATGTTTAGGTGCCGCACTCCAAATATGGGAACAGTATTCCAGTACAGGTCGGATCTCTGCCTTATAGATCATAAGCAGCTGACTGGAGGTGAAATAGCTCTTGGCACGAAACAAAAAACCAAGTTTTTGGGATGAACTTTTGGCAATAGACCTCACGTGATTTTCTCAGGAAAGGTTATTGCTAATAGTAATACCAAGCATCGATATGGATGACTTCAGTGGTATGGTTACTCCTGACAAAGTTATGTTAGGCACAGTGAGATCGGCTTTTCTAGAGAAAAGACATGCTTGTCTTTTGTTTGCATTGAATTTTACAAATTTATATCGGTACTAAGCTGTTTCATGTACAGAGGCCACTTGGCTTGTGTGGACAAATAAATAAATAAATAACCGTATAAACATAAGCAGGAAAGAGTCGTTACAAACGGTGTTCGGCGCAGCCTTGGTGTAAAATCCAGAAGTCATGTCTTTATTTGATCATTCCTAGCAGTTGTTTCGGAGCAGAGTGGCATACGGTAAGATGACCGATTCCAGATATCTAGTTTTAATATATTTATATCTTAATATTTTATGCTGTATCAGTGTACAAATATGACATGGCATAGTCATTCACCAATTATTTGGTTGAAAGGTATTAATCAATACAGCACAGATTGTTCCACCTATTTGCACGGCACGGCACAGAGCGAACGCCTGACAGCAGATAAAAATACAACGATATTTGGTAAAATATAAAAATGTAAAATAATGTTTAACTTATACTTAGACGATTGTTTAAAAATTTTGGAAAAAAGCGCGTATAAATTAAAAACGAATGATTTGTTCGTGAAATGCCTCCTTTACATCTGAAGAAGAGTTGCAGGTAATGGTTAATATTATGCATAATGCCCTAAAAATCAAAGGGATGAAAGTAAATGTAAACAAAGCATGACAAACTGAGAGGTACTGATTGAATAAGAAACAGTGGAACGAGTCAATAAGTTTGTGTACTTGGGTTTAAAGTTAACGAAAGACAGAAAATATTACATTATTACATTGAACGAAGGGTGTTGGCAGGGAAACAAATGAATGGGGCCGAGTATAACTTTATGAGCAGCCAGAACGTGTCAAAAAAGGCACGACTGGCTGTACATCGACAAGTTCTGGTTCGTACACTTATGTATGGTAGTAAATGTTGGGTTTGGCAGAAAAAGCATAAAAATAGGATAAATGCTGCGGAGATGAGTAGTCTGAGAAGTATAGCCGGAGTGACTCGGTTGGATAAAGTAAAAAATATTGAGATAAGGGATCGCTGTTGTGTAAAAGAAGATGTAGATACAAAAATGGATAAAGGACACGTAAAAACGTAAATGAAAAAAAATTGGCGAAACATTTCTCTATCAGATCAACATTGTTGCCAGGTCGAGAATACCAACAACTGACGATCATGTATGGTGGCATTTATTAAAGTAAAAGAAGCAAAATATATGTGTAAAAACCGTAGTAAGTGGAAGAAAGTGGTCTCTGTTTACCCCTACGGAAAAAAGGCGTGACTATAATGCACAGAAAGGAATCAAAAATAGCTAAACTCTTGACAGACGTCACGCAACATTGTTGACGTCTATTATAAAAATGTATAATAGGTTAATTGTGCCAGACAACAGCCCAATTAGGATGCAGCCTGAAGATTACATGGCGTGTGTCTTGTCTGACCCAAAATAATATAACCTATTATGTAACAAAATTAAGGGTGTGCTTGCTGCACATCCCCATCAGACCTGAACCCCTTTTTGGGGTTTTAAAAAGCCTCAGAAGGAGAACCATAGTTATAATTGGATCCATTTAGAAGATTTGGCTAAATGTAATGAATCCACAGGTTAGAGGTATGCGAGAAAGTGCATTAAAGAACTACGTGAACTATGCGACTACAGTAGGCCTACATAAACTTAGCCGTACTAGACCGAAAGTAACAGTGAGCCCACTGACAGGACATGTTTGACTTTACAAACACATTTGTAGGTTAAAAGGGACAGAGAAAACTCAATGGAATTTTTGTCTTAAATATACTGCGTAATACGTCGCCACTGCGAGGGGCTGGCAAGGTATTTTTCCTGCGCCAAGGCATAGAAAAACCTAATCCAGAGAGCTACATAGGGATCTTTTACAACCTCTAAAAGTAGGTAAAATGACCGGGGTTGGAGAAGAAACTTAAACCACAGGAAGGGCATAATAGAACGGAGTGCAAACTAACAAAAATCCTTTCATTAAAATCTAATCTTAACTACCCTTCCTTAATAGACAGTTACCTACGTTTAAGACATCAAGAGCGAGTAAATAATCCTAACAATTGCAGGATTATTATGTATAAAGCTTATTGCAACTGCTTTATCGATTTGAATTTTCAAGTTACCTATTTAGAAATACATTGGTTGGCTCTTTAATATTCCAAAAACATCGTTTTCATCGTCTTACATGCCTCCTTTAGAAGCCCATGTGTAAAACCAAAACATCCACTACCACTAATTCCATGAGTATTTGTGCTAATATCCCTTATTTGTTTACTTAACTTTTACGTATTTAGAATATACGAAAGGAAAAATGGTGCTCAAAAACAGAACTGGTACATACCACCTTTTTAGAGAAATACACAGAGAATGTACATTTGACGCTATATTTATAAAATATTATTTTTTCCACATACCACCTTTATAGGGACATAAGCTGGGGTTTAAAAAATTTCTACAGCAACAATCGAAAATTATAAATTTTTGCACTTTCAACTTTTTGTAACTCACTTTTTAATTGATAAAGTAAAAACTATATTAAACAATGACGTTTCTTTATTAATTATTACTACATATGACTTCTTAAACTACCGGTGTTATGTACAGGGTGCGAAAGAACTTCTTTAAAGATCTTATAGAAAACACCCTCTTAATCGATACAATTATTTCGAATTGTGCTTTCACCCTAATAATATTTAATCTTTGTAAAGAGCACTTAAACAATTCACTTTTCCCGCCAATGGCCCAATGTCGAACAAAAAGCCTTCGTTCTGACAAAACTCGGCAAAGAGAAATTTCTCCCCTTACATCATTCGAACAGAAATGGAACGAATCGACGCAAGACTCGAAAATTAAGTACAGGGGATATTTAACGTGTTACTTTTTACGTATAGTAATCATTCACATTGACTGTAGATAAAATTGTAAAAATCTCAGTTCGATAATGCAAATGAAATAAATAATTCTATGAGTTTGTAAAGATTACATGGATATTGTATACACAAAGAAAAGTATATAAATATTATGATTAACGTTATACTTATTTACGTTAGGTACATGTATTTTGCGTATTAAAAAAAATAATAATCCTAGATTGAAATTCACTCGTCAAAAATACAAATTTAATATCAACAATATTGTGTTATTAACACACAAATATTAGTTAAGTTTAATTAAACTACAAAACGTGCTTATAGTGATTTTTCTGCTACGCGCATTGCATCTTTTGATCACTTATTTACAAATTTACAAATTCTGGTACGATTCGTGTCTTCAAATGCTTAATACCACGAATCTTGGCAAAATAAACGTTATTTTTTAGGATATCTCAAACTTAAAAATTAATGTGTGTAATATCTAGAAAACTTGGAATCTATTTTAATGGTACTTCTTTGCCAAATTAATTTACCAATGTTTTCACTTAAAAATTTCTTAATTACTTTCTAATATTGGGATGCTCAGGTTGGCTTTATTCTATATTTGTTTCAATTTGATACTATAATTACCAAAAAAATTTAACATCCTTCAGAACATGACATTAACCAAAAATAAAAATATACCGTGTAAACACTATAGTCACATCAGCTTTCCCTTAACTGGCTGCAGATGCTTATAAAGTGGACGGTTTTACAGTTCTTACAACATTACTTTAATCATATTTTGGTAGGTACTTCAGAAAAATGTTAGCACTGTTAAAAAATTAAGGCCGAATTAGCCACTGTCCATACATTTACGCCAGAAGAATGTAACTCTCCAAAGCAACATGGGATTCATAGATTTCCAGTAGGCGCAGAAGCAGATTGCCTTGCCAAAGAAGGGGCAAATACAAAACCCTTTGATTTTAGAAACTTAGCCCCCAGGAATCTTTTAAACTTTACTCGAAGTTTTGGAATTCCAGGCCTCAAATATATTAAGGGTTATGCACAAAACATCTGATAGGTCGAAGTGCTTGAGAGGCAGCATGGCCTTCACGACCCACTCTACAATCTACAATCTACAATCTATGTCTGTATAGCTAGCCATTAATGTTCGAAGTCGCTTTAAAGTCGGTTTTGTAAAAGTTAAGATCGACTTCTTGTTGGTTTGGGTACAAATTCTTTATGCTTGACCGTATTATCATCATTTAGACCCTAAAGTAAAGTGAGTCCATATGTTCTTAACTTAAAACTATTCTGAATCCTTTGTATGCTTGTTCTTACTATTTTATACTACCTGAACATTTTTTTTTGAGATTTAGTCGGTGATTGCACAAAATATATAATAATAATAAAATTATCTTCTTTAGTAACAGACTGGGTTCCGCTATTGACCCATTTTCTTTAAATCATTATTTTAATTTGCAAATGGCTTGCCAAAATAAAGGTTAGATGTTTGAAAAACATGTTGATGTTCTGCAAACAAATCACAAACATCCTAAAATTATGAAAAACGTTTTTTTTGTATTTCGTTGTATTTCTTTATGAAGCAAAGCGCTTTTGGCTAGTTAGCTATCATCAGTGCTAATCTGTCAAGTTTTTTAAAAACTGTTATTAAAATAAAATGTATCCTTAATTTGGTTTGGTTTGAAACGTATATGTTGTTTTTCAGAAAATTTCCTATTTTGAAGTCGATGATCGGTGAATAATTTGTGAATGTTGATGTTTTCACGAAGAAAGATTGAAATATACTTTGGTTTTAATACTAACGTCATTGTTCTGACAAAACTGACCGGGTATAGCATTTTACTATACGTTGTCGTAGTTTGAGGTTTATATTGTCGTTACAGAGAAGGTTCCGAATTTCATTAGAGTTAGTTTTGGCAGCCTTAATTCTGCATTTAATTTTTAAAACAGGGTTTAAATCCTCTGCAAGTATAGCACATAGATATTCAAAACGGCTGATTTGCTCGATCGGTGTCTTATTAAGTGATAGCTGTGCATCTGCTTGTCCATCTCGACTAAACATCATGAATTTGGTCTTACTGGCTTTAATGTTAAGACCTAGTTCTGATCCAGCTGTACTAATTAAGTTGACAAGTTATTGTAGTTTATTCATTAAATCACACAAGAGTGGGGTATCATCTGTGTATCTGATTGTGCTTGGGAAAACACCGTTGATTTTAATGCCTAATTTAGTATTATACAGGGCTTCTTTGAAGATTTGATCAAAGTATAAGTTAAGTAGGATTGGTGAAAGAATTCAGCCTTGTCGAACTCCTCTTTTAATTTTAATGTTAGCTGTTCTTAAGCCGCCTATGTGTATTTCAGTTGTTTGTCCCCAGTAGACATTATCTATTATCTACACGAATGTCCCTATCATCTAGTTGCAGTTGTTGAAGCATAGTCATCAGTTTGAAGTGTCTTACCCTCTCAAACGCTTACTCGTAGTCTATGAAACACGCAAAAATGTCCTTGCGTTGGTCGCGACATTTGTGAAGGAGGAAGTTGATTGCAAATAAAGCCTCGCATGTACTAAAAGCGTTTTTAAATTTAAACTGTGCATCGTCGAGATGCATATACAGTATGTTTAGGCATAGATAGTTGTTCTAAATAAAAAAGTTTTATGTGTGTAGCAAATATTTACAAAAATTAAAATGAACATGAAATGTTGGACAATAGCTACGTTTATTTTAAATCATTATTAATTAGGATTTTTTAAATTTTTAATGGGTATTAATAATCTTTTTAATGTTTTCAAGTTATATTGGGGTAAAATAAAGTTATTAGCCCACATAAAAGTAAAAGCTCGTACTTGTCCTCTTTTTTTTTAAACATTTTTATTTTTGTGCAAGGATTTTTTTACCACTTCCTATGCCACTACTTTAAGTTTATTTTTTAGTAATTTTTTTTACGTTATTATCTTTATCTTAATCAAAGAAGCAATTTGAACAAAACAAAAATTTACTCATTTTTTGTGATATGAACGAAACAAAGTTTTTATTATAAAAATAAAATTAGTTTTTTCTATCACTCATAGTTTTTTTGCTACAAAACATTTTTATTTGCTAAGGAAACAACGATCGATGTAATATTATTTTATTATTTGTGCTGTAGCTTGAAAATAGACAGTTATGTAACACTTCTAAATTGTAAATCCAAGAATTATATAACCGCCAAGAATTAATCGTGAACTGTAAAATGTAAAAAATGCTTTGAGTTAGAAAATTGGTCACAGATTACAACCAGCTTCCATTTAAAAAGGGACTTACCGAAAGATGATGCTCATTGGTTCTAGTAAGAATCGGAGAGCTTACACGATCAATCGCTTTTATTCTAAAATCGAACTCCTGCCCTTTTTGATGTGATATAAGTGGCTTCAATGCCTAATATCCTTGCGAACACAATCATGTTTATAAAAAACTGACACAATTGTCGCGGTTGTACAAGTTACTAAAAATAATGGGATTTTATGTTTAACAACATGAATTCTAAAAATATCGAAAAAGGTAAATGTAAAAAAAAAAGAATGAAATAAGCGAGCTGTTTTTTAAGGCAAAGCTGAATTAACAATGAGAAACTGGTCTCTTATCAAAATGATGAGTACTCGAAAAAAAACTAGTGTTTAATTTAACTAAAATTAACCTATAAGCGCCTCGCTGATTATTTGATAAAAATAAAGAGGGTGGCGTGAATATTATTATTAATTAATATAGTACCTTAGAATGTTAGTGTCAAATTTTTTTGACAATATTTTGTTTTTGCAGTTTCCCTTAACAATGTCCAGCAATAATCTGCAAGCAAACTGGCACTCCATTTGCATTGGTATAGTTTTTCCTTGGCAGAAATGTCTTGGTAAAATCGTTCTCCATGTTTGTCACTTACTGCCCCTAAATTTTCTGGAAAATAATCCAGATGTGAGTCCATAAAGTAAATTTTGATAGACTTGTGACAACCCATTTCATTATTAGCATTAATTAATTGACTTACAAGCTCTTTCTAATTGTCGGCTTTCACATTTCCAAGAAAATTTGCAACAACTCTTTTAAAAGCGCTTTTATCTCGTGATTTAGGTTTATTAAGCATATTGTCAAATGATTCTTCTTTCATTAATTGTCTTATTTGTGGACCTACAGATATGCCTTCTTTAATTTTTGCTTTACTGATTCTAGAAAGTTTTTGTTTTAGATACAGGAATTCTCTTTCATTTTGATCTATCGCATTTTTTATCAAACCTAATTTAATATGCAAAGGTGGTAGTAAAACCTTTTTGGCATCAACCATAGGTTCATTGGTAACGTATTTTTGACCTGGAGGTAGTGCCTGACCTACTGGACACTGCTTTAGTACATAATGACGATCTCCCGCATGACTATCTCATTCGTATAGAAAGGCTTTTACTTTTAAGTCTCCACATGTGGCCCATCCATATTCAATATAATAGATATGCTCTAAAAGCACTCGCATATTTTCATACATACATACATACATAAAGTAACGCCTTTTTCCCATAGGAGTAGGCAGAGACCACTTTCTTTCACTTGCTACGGTTCTAACACACATCTTTTGCTTCTTCTACTTTCATCAGTACTCTCATACGTGCTCGTCGGTTGTTGATACTCTTGACCTGGCCTTTTCTCAAAACAATGTTGATCTGATCAAGATATGTTCTCAGAGGTCGACCTCTACCGACTTGTCCATTTACACTCGCCTTATAAATTTGTTTCGTTAATCTTTCTTCATTCATCTTTTCTACGTGTCCAAACCATCTAAGCATTCCTTTATCTCTATCTTTTTAACCACATCTTCTTTTACACCACAGCGTTCTCTTATCTCACTACCGGCTATACTTCTCAGACTACTCATCTCCGCAGCATTAATCCTATTTTTATGCTTCTTTTGCCAAACCCAACATTCACTACCAAACATAAAAAGTTATGAACTAATACCACCTTTAAAATAAGTATAGAGAATTAAATGAATATATGCCAATCGATGGATCATGTTATCTTCCTAATGCGTTTAATAATAAGTTGACATCTGAGCCGTATATCAGTTCCTATTCTTGAAAAAAGCAATGTGTAAGGTCTTTCTGCCGTTTTTGTTAAAAAGTAATGTTAACATCATCGTTGAGAAGATTTCACTCTTTTAATCTGGAAGCTAAAAGTTCACATTGCAATTTTAAAATTTTTAGATCTCGAACTAGATTGTAGATTAAAGGGTGGGTCGTAAAGGCTATGCTGCCTCTCAAGCACTTTGACCTATCAGATCTTTTGTGCATAACCCTTAATCTATTCAAGGCCGGGGATTCCAAGACTTTAAACAAAGTTTCCTGGGGGCTAAGTTTCTGACATCGAAGGGCTTTAGGAAGGCCCCTTTCAGAAACTTGAGCCTCTCACAGAAAAGCGCTGCAAAGCAAATGTTCTGCAGTTTTAGCGAAGTTTTCGCAGCAGATCTCGAACTAAGTCATTGGGTTCATCCTGTGAAATAAGATGCGACGCTATTAAACATCCTGGTAAAATAAATAGCGGGTGGGTCGTAATAGTCTATATGATTTCTTTATTCTTCCTTAAATAGGCGGTTGATTTAATTTCTTTATCCATACTCCAAGATTTTGGTAATATTTTTAAACAAGAATTTCTTTATTTTTTTAAACATGCCGTAAAAATAATGGTAAATTGTAGTACTTAACAGTATGTTAAGACTTTGGTCCAATACCTTTAATATTAGTGAGGCAAAAATAGCAGTCTGTGACATGGTCTTTTGGTTTCCTCAAAATCATTGCTACTGCGAAGAGCATTTAACGATTTGTCCCTTTTAACGAACCTTTAAATGAAGTAATACAAGTTTTACAACAGATACGAGGGCCCATGCTTTGTTTTGGTCTCCAACTTTAATACCAAAATAAAGTTCGTTAGCTTTTAGCACTCGACGAGTAAAATTACGCTTTTGTCATTTAAAAGTTTACTCCATAATATGATCATAAAACATGCTGTTAACATTTAATAAAAAGGAATAAACTAGTTTAAACCACATAGGTTTTTGACCGTATAAAAGTATGAAACGATGCAGTATAATACATTTTACGTACTTTATTGTAATATCGAAATGTACAGGTTACAGAATATATGTAGGTAGTTGATAGGCAAATTTTGTTTTTAAATTTGATTTTAGGGTACCAAAATACATAAGCAATATCTAAAGATTGTCATGTTACAAATCATGTCTTTATTTTTGTTATTTGACAATTTAAAGCCCAAGAAAGTGTCTTAACTTGCTTTTAGCCCAGTAGAGCAGTAAAAAATCTTTTATAACTTTTGTTTACACAATAATTCAAAGAATACACTGCGAATTTTAGACCACAAATATTGTAATAAATTACCCCATCAAAAGATTCTTGTGAAGAGAGCTAGAAGATAAATTTTTGATATTACATCCATAAAATGATATTTAACAGCGTATATACATGCTGAGAATCACTTAATTAAGAACTTTTGACATATTATTTTGCAAATATCGCCCTTAAACTGTTTGTTGGAAATTAATTTCATGCAGACCCCCGTAAAACGTGGAATAACTGTTGTCGACCGGAGGAACCAGTATTGCATCAAGGCCCTTTGAGTGCGTATTATGAGTGTCAAGTATTGATCCAGGAAGTGCTACCGGTCAGATAATCTTCGACCGAGGCCATTTGCACCTACTCAACATACTCTAAGAATAATACTACGGCTATTAATTATAACGAAATTAAAAATACCAGCCTTTTGTACAGCGTTTACATTGTGATCAATTGGTAAAAATAATTCAATTAGCAGGACGTGTGTGTCTTTTTAAAAAAAAAATATTTAATAAATTCATACAGCCGTTTTAAATAATTTAAAAATTAGTTTTTTTTATGTCATCAGATATGATTAAAATAAGTACAGGCAAAGAAATGTTTAAAGCAACAGTCAATAGAGAAAAAAAGTACATAAAAAACTTGCATCTGTTTGCTGTTACCAAATACCTTTTAGTTTATTTTATTCAAAGAACTAACAATGGCTTTTAAAGTCACAAATATTTGCCTAATTTTAGGTAATGGATAAATAAAAAATTTGCAATCATGACATATTTTAAAAAAGTAATATAATGGTTTATTTTAGCGAATGATTCAGCATTACATATCTTGGTCAATTGCTCAAGGAAGATGAACACTCTTAACGGAAAAAAAACGATTTTCACTTACTTTGACTGTTATTTAAAACACTCAGTCTCCGAACACGAAGGAATTTTATTGCCGACGAAAGCTTTTAGGGCCTTATATACCTAGCAGTGATAAATATCACTGCCATAAAGTTTATTGCATTGAAGGAGACAGATTTTCGTGGGGTTCTAACACTGTTTGTAGTATTTTATGAAGTTGCATATCTTGTTTAGTATCGAGACAGGTATTTACCACTGTTACATCATTATCTTTGTAACTTTTCTTGGGAGTTCATATAAGACAGGAAGAGGTACTGCATACAATACTTTAATAGTAGAGTTAAGATACCAATATTTACATTGAATAACTTAAAAAAAAATTAAACACAATTATTTACCCATAATTTAAAATAAACATTTTTTTGTGAAAAAAAATTATACTATATTTATAGTATTTATAACTTTTTTGTTAAAATACCGTTTTGGGTGTGTCAATTTTTGGTGCATACTATTTATTATAATTAATTTAAAACGTGATAATAAATCTACGAGTTATTCCAGAAATTAGCCACGCTAGAATTGCTGCTTGTAGGTCATTTACAAATATGTGTTGCTGAAAGAGTACCTGGATGTAGTTTTTTTTTTCGCATATGGATCGTTAGGTATATTAAGACGAATTCTGTGCCAAAAATAACAAAATGTGAAAGAAAACTTATCACTAACCAACAGCAAAACCGCTATATAACATTAATCATTTAAAGAATCTATGGCTACACCTACAGTGGAAAATAAAACATGCATACGAATTATTACGTCTTGTTTAAGATTTCAGCAACCAGATTTTGGTTACGTTATACCTAAGTTAGTCGACTGTAGTGGGTTGAAAATCACTTGCAGTTACCTAAAGAAATTTGGAATTCCGTTTTCTGACGAAAAAAGAATATGTCTGGTAGGTAAGAGTCAGATTCGTGTTCAAAGAAAACCAACCAGAACTGCCTAACCTACCCGTACTCACCCTGTGCCTTTTTTTAGGAACCATGTTTTAAGCAGGAAATATGTCTAATGGACGTACCAACTTAGTTAATGTTAAAGGCACAAACACCGGTAAAAGGTATGTAAGCAAAGTTTTATATGTTTACTTTAAATATGAAGAGCGGCTTTTATTGACAATTTTGTTTTTATGGACGATAATGCCAGACCTTATCATACCAGAGCAGTTAATTATTATCTTAAAATAAAGCCAATGAATCGTTTAGACTGGGTCGCTTTGATTTCGGATATTATATTTTTTTATGTATATAATATTTATTTAAACAAAAAACAAAAATAACAATCTTTAAGCTATTTTGTTGGCCTAGAAACTATTTAGGTACTATCCCTTGTTTTGATGAGTTTTCTCCATTAAGAATACCTCACCTAATTTAAAGTCTAATGGCCATTTTTTTTTGGTCTTCTGTTCGTTTTTTATTACAAGTGGTAGAAGATGGGGTTTTTTTCTTCTTTTATTTTTGCGTGGTGTTTAGTGCTATTGTTTTAAATTTTTTCTTGAACGGTTGGTACATGAAGATCTTCATGTAATATATGGTTTGTAATATACCGCGAAGTATTTATCATTGTTCTTAAGGCTTTTAATTGGGCACATTGTATGACTGCAATATTTGTCTACTAGCTCATCCCCAAAATCCTTTGTCATCAGTCAAGGAAGGGATAATAATATCTTCATATACAAGAACTTTATTTTTTAACTTACCAATATAGTTCTCTCATTTTCTGGTCCAGCTTCTTTCTTTTCTTTGTTATGTGCTTTCTTTTATTTAATTTGCTACCAAGATTGATTCCTAAGAGCCTGACGTTTGTCGTACTGAAAAGTGTACATTGTTAATAAAACATTTCTGATATGAATCTCATTACCTAAGAGATGCTTTCCAGAGAAATCCTTTTACGTAGGTACGCCTTTTTTAGAGCTACAGAAGAATGGCAAAATAATTTTTAGACTAAAATAATAACCCTGTTATCAGCATGTCATTGTGTAGTCAAGATTGCATATTTAAAACATTTTTAATAAGAACTTTTTGTTGTTAATAACTGTGGAAAGAATAAAAATTTAAAAAACTCATTAAATTACTTTTAGAAATAACCAATCAATAAGTAATTTATTAATTTTGGAATGGGCCCAACATTTACTGTATAAACAAAGTGTTACTTATTTTAAATTTTTATGTAGGTTTATGTACAGTATAAAAAATAAATATTTGGTGAGAGGAAATATTTTACACCACCAATTTTAAATTTTTTGTAATTGTGGTGAATGAACTTGGCTTACGGATTTGTGTATTTATTAAAAGAGCAGTTTTAGTTTTTGAATTTCTTAAAACATAAATTTGAAAAACTTAAACACAACTTATATAAAAAGGTTTTGTAATTGCGTTGAGATCATTATTAAAGTTTTTTTAAAATATTGTTTATTCTGTTGAAATTTGCTATTTGCCTTTTTTTATTTTACCAGCACTTTTTACTTTAAATTTAAAATTTTGTGATTTTCAGGATATTTTTTTACAATCTTTATCTCCTGTCACTTTTTTAAAACCATATCAATACAGCTGGTGTTTAAAATCCCTATTTTATTTTAAATATGTGTTAATAATAAAGAAAAATTCACAAGGATAGAAAATTATAAACCGTAACTCACTAGTCAATTTTAATCAGCTATTTAAGTTCTGAACGTCTTTCACAAAGATAACGACGGTCCCTTCCTGTCTCCATAATTACAAAGCAGTGTAGCTAAAATTTTCAGACATTGGGTAATTTCAGTTATTATGAAGAATAATAAATAATACTAAAATTTTGTTGAAAGCAGGCAGGCTTCATCAAGTGGGAATTCCTAAAGATGAATGCAAATCCAACTACCATCGGGCCGTTTCCGTTGCTGATTTTGTGAGACCCCATGCAAGCAAGCAGGGAGCCATCACTTTCCTCATTAACCACCGCCCCTATAGTCTCTCCGATGCTCGTAGACCAGCTGCGGATCAACAGAAATCGTTATTTCATGAAACACGCACTTAAACACCGACATATTTTTCTTAAGCAAAGTAACAACAAGTTTTTAACAATAATGAAAATAATATTTTTTTACTCTTATTTGTAAATAACAAAAATAAGTATGTATTTGCCCACCAAAAGTTATAAACATTTTTAAATTAAAAAATAATTCCAATAGCATATTTTCTAGTAAAGGTGCAATTTCTTTTGAAATGAGAAAATGAAAAAGAATTTTAAATTTTTTTTTTTTAATCAAGTTGTTAGTAAGACTTTAAAATTTGTATTTTTGTAGCTTTAAGTGCAATAAGCTATAAAAAAAAATTTGTTAGAGAAATTGATATCCGATAACGTACACTTTGGATAAGAGCTTAGTTACATTTTGTGTGATATTAAATGTTTTTCTTATTAAATGTTCATTAGTTACGCCACTGTAAATGCTGGCGTTGCCGCCTTTCAGCCGCCAGTTGCAAATTTTCTAATAAAGCCGAAATCTCTGTAGGCCCTACACGACGAAATCAATACATCACCGGGAATAATGAAGACGAATTTCAAAATACCTCGAATTTATGACATTCTACTCGCGGAGGTAATTTTACTCTCATTCGGGGCGAAAAATGGAAAAAAAAAGATAACAGCCAGGTCTGGAACGACCAACATTTTTGTAACCACATACCTATTAGAATATTAAAAAAAAATTTGCTACCCTGTCAACTACTGCTGCAGGATATGGAAAGTATTATTTTAAATATAAAACTTTTTGGCCACATGATTATAAACTACACTGCCGAGCAACAGATTAAGGTCACTATATATAACTTAAGAAATGGCAAAAAATTTTAAAAATAAAACTAATCGGGGATTCATAGGTGTTGTAGGCGTTAAAAGTTATATTTTTATATGGTTTATGTCAAGCAGCTTGCGGAATAGAACATATCCTGCGGTTATGCTGCAAAAGAAGCTTTAAGAGGATAAAGGTGTTAATAATAGTGAATGGAAAATTAAAAGAAGGGTTTATGCTAATAGATTGTCTTAAATAAGTATGACTACAGGGCCAACATTGAACCGCTAGCATCAAATAGCAAGATTGGATTTTGCTCAAAATCACTTAGCATGGAACGATGATAACTGGAGCAAGGTACTCTTTACAAATAAGTCGCGTTTTTTGCCTCAATAAACCAGATGAACGTCAATGAGTATGGAGAAGACCCAAAGAAAAATATGCCTTTGTTTGTATTGAGGTAAGACGTAAATTTGGTGGTGGTTCCGTAATGGTGTGAGCAGGTATTAGTTTATAAGCACATACAAAGTTGATTTTCTTAGCAAATGGCTCACATAAACATAACGGAGGTTCTAAAAGATCATGTTATGCCTTTCTTGTTCACTATAAACAAGCAAGCCATTTTCATTTATGATATTGTAAGATCACATGCTGCCATGTTTTTCGGTAAATATCTAGATGAAGTAGAAATGACGTGGTTTGATTGGCCAGCAGGCATTCCATACATGAATCTCATCGAAGATGTCTGGGAAAAGTTAGGGCAACGTATCTAAAGGCATCAAGAACTACTTAGGAGCTAAAATAAGAGTGGAATAACATGAACCAGAATATAATCCTCAATTTAATTCAGAGTAAGCCTTGTCGAATGCAAGAAGTCGTTAATGCACGTTATTAATTATCATTAATTTTTTAATATTGTTATGTTTTATTTATTCGTTTTGGTTTTAATAACAATAAGTTACGTTTAGAATGTACAGTTACTATTTTTCTAAAATAAATTAAATTTATTATTTTTTATTTTCCTTTGTTTTTATTTTAAACATTTAAACACATTTGGCACATTTCGGAAATTTTATAAATTTATTACGTTCGACAACCGAAAAGCCATTTACTTTTTTATGGCCATTAAGGGTAGCAAGTGAAAAGTCAGGTCAAGAACATACTACATTAACACATGCACAAGTGGTTCTTTTAAAAGTTTTTTTTCGGTAGGCGGTTGCTGGTGTATAATTCCATTCTTTATAACGTAGGAAACAGACCAAAACAAGCTGATGTAAAAAAATTATTTATTTAAATCAGTAGGTACGTACGCGTAGGTAACATTTTTTAAATCTATTGATATCTATTTTTTTTGTTAAAGTCTATTAAAAACGATTATACATGTTCTTTTAAACTAAATAATTACTAATTAATACACAAAACTACATTTCTTAGTTATACAAATCCATAAACGTATCCATAAACGTATTTCAATGCTAACTATTAATGTAAGAAATATTTATGGAAAGTTTTAAATTGTATATGCTTTTGCAGCTTTTAATACGTGCTTACATTAACTTTATCTATTAGTACCTATATTAGTTTTTTTCGTAAATACACAATAAGCAATTTAAATTTGTTACATTACTTTTAATTTGTTTATCGTTTTTAAATATATTTTTTCGCTATTTTTAAAATTTTTCACTACCGTCCTGGCAAAATAGAAAGCTTTGGTCTTGGCACGATCACCTACGCACAACCGAATGCGAGAACTTCCTTCCTAAATAGAACTCCGGAATATCGAGAATGAGAAACGAATAACAACGATTCTAAACGAAGTTAGCACTAAGAAAACGAACAGTGGAAGTTCAAGATAAGTCGAACGGGGATTTGAATGTAATTTTCTAATTTGTTTTAATTATATTCTTCGTATAGAAGGGAATATAAACCGTATACACACTTTCGTTATTATATTCGCAGTCTCTTACTAGTTATTTAAACTTTATTCATTTTTAAAGAAAGTATTTATTAAGTTTTAATTACATTTATGTCGGGGCAACGAAACTTTTTTTTTTATATTTAATAAAATCAAATACGTTATTAAACTAATGGTGTTAAATTTTATTAAAAGGGAGCAAACTTATGTGTTTGAAATATTTATTAAAACATTATTTTTAATGACAAAAAAAGATTGATATTTTTAAAAGAGCATTGTTTTTAACAAAAACTTGCTATCCAGGGTGTGTTATATAACAGCGGCAAATACTAACTTTTTTATTTTCTTATTTTAATACAATACTTTAACTGTTTTAAAAATATTTAGTGTTTTCAGATATATTGTAAAAATTAACATTAAAAAAGAAAATCATTTGATTACAGTTATTCGCTACAACACACATAATACCAATTTCCCCGTTAGGTCTCGATAATGAAAAAGTAAGCAAAAATAATTTCAACGTTTTATGCAATAAAGAAACCAATAAAAATTTTATTTACTTTTGTTCAAAACGCCTGGCCTTGATAAATCATTGTCTGACTACAAGTCAGTAGTTGTCACTGTTGTACATAGGCGTTTGAATTTGGTTAACTGCATATTAAAAAAATTATTTATTTAACAGAAATGCATAAAATAATAATTATACAGATGATTGGTTATGGAGACATCACACGGACACAAATAGAAATTATTCGCTTATTTTATGAAAAATTTCCTAATTTGCTGTCTATATTTCAAGTGACAATTAGTAAAATAGGAAAGCAGTTTCGCAAGCTTGTACACGTAAGCAGATAAAAAATCAGCTACCAATGCAATAAGTATTCATACCAAATTAAATATTAAGCTTGAGTTTAAGGAAAACCCACATACTTGTAGTCGACTGGCAGCCTCAATATTCGATGCTAACCATTCATCGATTAAACGAACATTAAAAGAAAATAAAATGCATTTATATAAAATTATACCCCTTCAGGAGCTCACGGAAGATGATTCTGATAGGAGAATCTATTTTTGTGAACAAATGATGGCAATTTTATCTGTAATCAAATAATTTACTTTAAATAAATTTTTTATTATTTTTTTTTATTTTAATTTTGGCAATAAATCTGAAAACACTTTTTCGAAACAGTTAAGGATGGGTATAGGACATTGTACATGAAAAATGTCTAAAAATTTTTAATTTTTTATTAATTTTAAAGTATAAATAGTTTTTTTTTTAAAGACAAGATATTTCAAATACCACTTAAAAAAGTTAATTATTTTTATTGTAATTTAATTCTGACAATTTTGTACCAATATTGATTTTAAAAATAAATACAGGTAGGAGTGAATAAATAAAAAAATGTTACAAATTATTAAACATGTCTTGTCCTACATATTTAATTTAAAATTAATTACTTAAAAAAAATTTTATACTAGGTAAATGAGTGAAGGAGGTATTTTTTTTATTAAAATAAATTATTAAATTTTAGCGATAACTAACGGTACCTAACTTTGGCTCTTATAAAGAAACTATTTTACTTGGCACCTTACTTGAGGAGGAGACATGCAAGACGCATTTTGTCCATATTTTCCATTTTTGTGATAAAGGTGGCACCACATTTTTAAGGTCAAACGCTATTTTTTTATCAGTACTTGGACAGTCAATAAGCATAAGGTCCTCGTGATATTAAATGAGAAAAAATACCTAGACAAACAAACTGAATTTGGTCTATGTTGTCTGTACTTTCAAAGTGCATTTTGTCCCAAAAAAAAAGGACAAAATGCATTTTGATGGTGTTTCGTTTTTGACAGAGGTAGCAAAAAAAGAAAAGGGAGTACATCATTGCGTGAAATAAAAAAACAAATAAGGCACTGTTGGGGTTAAAAACCTAAAAAATGATAAAAAATACCAATTTCTTCCCGAATATTGGCTCTCTTTTCTGATGGATGCGTGGGGAAAAAATAAAAATAGTTTTATCATCCACATGCTCATGTTTTGGCTACATAAGTTTGCTCCAGAAACGATCAAGGAAATATTGAGGCGAGGACATTTATATCTACCTGCAGATAGAATTTTCGAAGGGTGGCAAAGAATTTGAGACGCCTCGCGGTTATAAAAACTCCTCAAAAATATTGGAAACTTTACTTGGGAAAAATCAGGAAGCTTGAAACTGACTGGTCATTAGTGAATATTAAAAATGCTTCAGGTTGTTTGAAAAAAGTCGTAAAAATTAGCTCGAGTAAAAGAATAATCATCAAACGGGAGTTGTGAAGTTGTGGTAAAATCTGAAGTTTTATATCGATCCGATGATCCTACAAAAAATTCCAAACTCTGCTAAAACCTCGTAAGCGTCTGCATCAAATTGAACTTCCTAAAGTATCGCTAGGACATGAAATAAAACAAAAAAAAAACTAGATAGTTTGAAAAAATTACTTATAAAGTTATCTGAAGACCAATGGTGTGACACAGACCCAGAGTTAAAATAGTTTACAGAAGCATTCGAAAAGGTTGCAGAAAATAGTGATAATAGAGATAAAAAGCAAGAAGAAGATTAAGAAGCTTGTGAATGCGCGGATAATGATGACAATGATTTTGTTTAAAAAGCATAGGATTATAATTTGTTGTAAAAATAAATATTTTTTAACCGAAGGTTGTTCTTGATTTTATAATATATCAGTTTGGTTCCGTTATTAACCAATATTTTAATCTTACATTTTAAGAAAATACTATTGTTTGTGTCTATTTGACATTCAAATCGTATTTGGTCCACTTAAAACAAACAAAGTGCTTAATGTCCTTTATTTTTTTTGAATTTTACTTGTTTTTTTAATTTCTTGTGTCAAAACTCGTAATTACGATACTTACACCTGATTACTTAACATTACACCAAGCATTTTTTTCTCGCGATTAGTTTTTCTGTAATAGTTTTGTGCTTTCCCTGAAAATTTGTAAAAATGGACAAAATGCAATTTGCAAGTCTGCTCCTCACTGTCAGATCAACATCAACAACGAACAATTAATTATGTAGCCCAAGTGATGGTAAACTTAGAGATCAATGACAATCGTTTTTTTAGCATGTGTTGTGGACGGACGAAAGCAGTTTTGTTAGTAACGGTAAGCCCAATAAAAAAATGGACAATTTTGGACTACTGAAAATCCACATTTTATTAAACCGATTAAAAACCAAAGACACTTCGGAATTAACGTTTGGTGTAGTATTATTAATGAACATTTAATTGGTCCATATTTTTACGAAGGGATTTTATATAGTGAGCGATATTTGCAATTTTTTCAAAAAGAATTTGCTGTACTTTTCGAAAATGTGCCATTACAGCTGCAAGCAAACATGTGTTTTCAGCATGATGGAGCTTTATTGCATAAAGCAATATTTAAATGTAACGTACGGAGAAAGTTAAAGAGGTATAAATTGACCGATACTGTGGACGTCTAAATTACCAAACTTGAAAACTTTGAAAAATAAAGTTAACTTGGAATATATAAAAAAAAATCAGAAATGCTTGCGAGGAACTATCTAGAGAAATGTTACGTAGGGCTTCAGTGATAGGAGCAATGCGTATTGGATAAGTGTTTAAAAGTAGGAGGTGTTGCATTGAAAATTTGTTGAAGTGATTGAAGATACTTTGTTCCTTTTTATAGTATTAGTAGTAACATATGTGTTTTGTTATGTTAAATTAATAAATAATACTAATTGATAATGTTTAATTATTGACAGATGTGAATTTGATATTTTTTCCAAAGGAAAGGCACTTGTTTAAATTGTGACGATTGCGAATTTTTAATAATACTTTTTTTTTAAAATTTGTTTATAATTTTATAACAAAAAAATATAGCAAATTTTTTTCTTTATTAAATTTGTTTAGAAACATGTCAAAATGTAGGTATGTTTCAGTTTGCAAATATAAAGAAATATGCAAATTAGGCTTAAAATGGACCTTACACAATCCCGTTTTAAAACATATTTTTACATTTTATCTGTCATCTTTTCTTTTCTTATAATAAAGCTGAGACATTGAGTTTCGCTCACCCTGTACATAAAATACAGAAAAAGTTTAAATTATTATTTTTTATTACGGTTTGACATAGAGACTTAAATAGTTTTTTTATAAAAAGGTCTTAATTTATTTAATATTTTAAAGGACAATTAGTTATAAATACAATCCCCTACCCAAACGAGTCGCTTTTGACTACAACTTAAAATCGTAATCGGGATTTAATCGGGCATATTTCAAGAAATATTGGGGAACCATTTTTAAAAGCTCTGTAGCTTTCTTGGAAACCATTTCAAGTTGAGGAGATTTATGTCAAACAAACATAATAATGTTATGCAGTTCTATTCTTTAAAAAGCGTTTTTGGACACTGAATTTTTTATTTTTATGTAATTTACCTATGGACAGATATTAAAAATGTTTTAATTATTTTAATATCTTATTAGTGTGATTAGACTTAATACCAAACTAGTACTCAAAACTAACAAATAGATTTATTGATTTTCTTTAATCTATTGGTAGAGTTACTTGTAAATTTGTGGAGGTGTCTAGGGGTTTTTAATCAAGAGATAGGATTTAATTCAAGTCAACTCATTGATAGGGTGTTATGAAATATTGATAGGGCATTGATAGTGCTATTACACAGGCTACATTTAAAATATTATAAGTAAATAAATGGGATGAGCCTAGAACTGTTAACCATAAAAATGTTTGTCAGAATTAAACTTTAATTTTTTAAAACACAAGTAAAAATTTATTTAACAATAACAAAATCTACATTAAATAAAGAACTTATGATTTAACACTTTTTATTAAAAATTTTGCTTGGCTGGACTTATTATTTTTTAAATAAAATAAAAATCCTACTTTTTTTGTATCCTTACACAAGATTAATTTTATAAATTGTTAAAAAAATGTACTTATTAAAAATATTTTCATAAATTTTTATATTTTAAATAAAACTTTTTGAATCAATATTACATGTTAAGATATTGTAAAAATAAGTGAACAATATTATGTAGATAAAATAAACTTTGCAAAAGATATTGTTAAAATTTAGTGTCCGTAATATAAATGTTTATTAGAAAAAGTAATTGCCACTTTCGAATTCATCAGAAACATCACGATTTTGAAAAACTGTGTGCTTACTTGATTGAATGTCGTGTCGGAAAATTGGGCCTGCAGCATCGTCCTCCGCAGTTTTTCCTGTTGCTCCTCCCACTTTAGAGCCTGTTAGAATAGAAAAACCCAATTTCTAAATGTAAATATTAAAATGTTCGTGCATATAAATCATTCGACTGTGTCTTGAGTGGTGTTTCGTGTTGGAAAATTATTAGATTTCCAGTTTAAACCAGGCAACGGTTTATTGGACACAGTGGTGCAGTCGAGGTGATATACGTGTAATAGATTTTTTTAAAAAATAAATCAACTTGGTACTCTTTTAATTTAAGTTAAAGGCAGAATTATGTTTTCAAATTATTGATATTATCAGTTAAGATGGTTTTAATATATTTTTAATTCACAAAATAATTTTGAAATAATTTTACAAATACAGTTAATACAAAATAAAATCTGAGGCACAACATTGACAAATTATTATTATAAAAGAAGTATCTAAAAATAGTGATATTATAAGTATAATAATTTAAATATTCACCAATTTAAATAATAAATAATTGAATATTTTATTAGTAACATTTATTTTTAATAAATAATTAGAAACAATTTTAATTATTTTAAATGAATAATTAATAAAAATTCAATACATGATCAAAATATTTTCTTATTTTTGCGACTTTAAAATTTTTTTCTTACTTAAGCCAAAGATGTATAACTTTTAACGCGCGTACATAAATACACAGTTCTTTTATTTTTCCTTTTATTATAGCAATATCTACTATTATGACTAATTATATTTACAATTTAATTTTTTTTTATTTTAAATATTTCTATGCTACGATTTGAAGACATTGTTAAAATCCTAAAATGTACTATTACTGTTTAGGCGAATTTTATCAAAATTCCCAACAGCTTACTTGTCAAATTTAATTTTTGTATTTTTTAACAATTGTTTTAAATAATAGAGTTTGTAAAAAATGGCCCACAATCAACTTATGATAAAATTGGTGACAATACAGTCGCTTTTGATGTCTACAAATAACTTTAAACTTTTGATGATGTTACCTTACCAATAGGCGCTATAGCCCGATGTGGGCCTTGGCTTCCTTTACAATTCGCCTCCAAGCAATGCGGTCCTTGAATTTGGTTCCCCAACCGGATATCCGCATTGCTCTTAGGTCACCCAGTACTTGGTCCATCCATCTGAGCCGTGGTCTTCCTCTTTTCCTGGTAGCATAGATTTTAATGTTTGGAATTTTCTTTGGTTTTCTGGCGTCTTCCATTCTTTGAACGTGTGCAAACCAACGGAGTCTCTAGGATTTTATAAATTTCACAATGTCTTCACTGTTCATAATCTCTGTTATTTCCAGGTTGTTGCGGATGCGCCATTCTGTTTCGTTGATTCTGATTGCTCCATCTATTCTTTTGAATATTTTACGTTCGAACCTTCTTATCTTCTCCTGATTTTGTACCGTAAGTGTCCAATTTTTACTCCTATAGGTTGTTACTGGTCGAACTAATGTCTTGTATATTTTTAGCTTTGTCTTTTTTGTAATAAGTTTGCTTTTAAGAGTTTTAAGTTGGCAAAGTAGGCTTGGTTGCCTCTCTGGAGTCTTTTGCTGACAACCCCCTTAAGATACGTGAATTTTGTTACTCCCTTGAATTTTGTGTTTTCTATCTGAAGGTCTTGAACTGTTCTCCGGTCTTCTGAGGCTGACAAATTCATGTAGACTGTTTTCTGTATATTGACACATAGTCCCAGTTCTACTCCGTTTTTTTTTTATTTCTTTGTAAACTTCAATTAGACGATCCTTTGTTCTAGCGACGATTGCCACGTCATCCGCATACGCACATATTTAAGTGGATTTATTGAAAATGGTTCCTCACTGGTCAAGAGGCCGTATTGCTTTATACAGTGCCATTTTTTTTTTACTGAAAATAGTCACAAAAACGGTAGACCTATCGTGTGTGCTGAATGATGAATAGTGTTGTAGAGAGTCCATCGCCTTGTTGTGTTGGTCATGGTCATCATAGCTAGGTTGATAAGTTTTAAACTATCGAAAGCCTGTTTAAAGTCCACAAATAGGATGTGCAGGTCGATCTCATACTTAAAGCACTTCTCTAAAACCTGCCTCACGACAAAGAGTTGGTCGGTAGTGCCCCTAGATTTCCGAAACCCACATTGATATTCACCAATCTTGTTGTTTGCTGTGACCTTTATTCTGTCATTGATGATGGTTGTGAGAACTTTGTAAGAAGTTTTCAGCAGTGTAATGTCTCTATAGTTATCACAGATAGCTTTTCTCCTTTTTTGTGTATTGGACAGATTATAACGGTGCTCCAGCAGTGGGGAATTTTTTCTGCATCCATATGTCTTTGATTATTTCTCTCATAGCTTCTTCCAATTGGTATCCCCCGTACTTAATCAACTTCGCAAAAATTTTTTTCCCCTGGATGGAGGATAGAGGATCAATAACAATATATGTGATGCTTAATTATTTATCCCATTGGTGCAATATAATTAGGCTTTAGGTAAATATAAACATATCTCCTTACATTACTTTTTCGATAATTATGAATCCGATATAATATCAGTAACAACATTTCACTTCAAAGTAACATTTAAAACACACATTGGTAATATGATTTTTAAATCATTTAAATTATTAGGTTTTATTTAATTGTTTGTTAAATTTTTCTTTTACTCCTTTAAAATATTGTATTGCTCTATAGTTTGATCAGTTATTGAATATAACTATGAATATTCTGATGTATAAAATTTATTATGTTTGAAACATCAAAAAGCTAAAATAGATTTAAAATCTCTGCACAAGGTTATAAATGAAGATAAAAGTTGTCTACATTAAATTAAAACAAGAATTAGAACAAGAATTTTAGAACTGTTCTTTATTAGAGAGCAAAGTATGACCAACATAAGTCAATTGCAAGGGTAGTTATTAGCAAGAAAAATAATATTATAACTAAAATTTTTAATACATTCGTACATTTATGTAAATATCAAATAAGGTGCATTAATTTGTTTAAGTTTATTATGATTATTTTTATGAATAAGGTACAGTGAAATTTCTTTTAAATTTAAAGTATGTTTTTTTTAAATTGGCATATTGGTATATAAATAAAATTGTCATTATTACATATTTACTTATAATTACAATTTTACTTGGATAGCATTTTAAGTTGTAACTACAAAAAATTGCGCGGCTGCGTCAACGGCTAGGAGTAGTCTGGGCGTGGTAAGCTGTATAATGTGGGCAGTTTCACCGCTGGAACCTCTGTTGCCTCAACTCACTCTTGCTCTTCGACGTCGACTTTCTCTGCGTAGATGTTGAATCCTTTGATAACTCAGTAAAGCTGGCTCGATCTGTTTTTTACTACTATAGGCCAAAGGGTTTGCTGCCTTTTATCGCCGTGAATTTTGTTATCACAGTAAACGAAACAACACACTTGTTATCGAGAATATATTGTATAACTTTAATACATGGAGCTTACAGTTTAAAGCCTTCTCTATCTTCGGTATAATTTTACTGGTTGTTAGCTTTAAATTTAATGTATTTTATTTGATTATATTGATGTGCATTTTACCACGTGGTGTTTTAAAGCAGTGCTCTGAACGCTAGAGGTGTTCATGCCTCAGCTGATGATATACGAAAGAGAGATGAATCGGTGCTCTGCATTGCTTGAGGTTCGAAATGCGAAAGAGAAGGAGAAGCCGGAAACTGTTTCCAACGTGGCTTCTTCTCGCGTTAAATTTAGCGTTATTGATTGGTCACTGTATGGTCACGTGACCGTAAAACCGGTTGCTAAAATTGCACGCGACGATTGTTCTGGATTAATAACTAAACGTGTTTTCAAGCTGATTTTTTTAATTACACGGGACCCTTTGTTTCTAGCTGATCCACGTGATGAGGGCGTGATCAAGACATGGAAGATCACAAAACTGCACGAGCTGATTTTTGTCGGCGTTAGGGCTGTACTGAGTAGTTTTAAAAATCAAGGAATTTCTCAAAGAGGAATTATACAGTTGGAAGTTCTGATTTTCAACAAATATTTTAATATACTTATACTGAACTTAAAGCTGGTACTTTAAAAACTTGTAATAAAAAAAATGACTTCGTTATGACTATTTGTGAAGTTTTTGTCAATTTTACATTTGTTAAATTAAATTAAAATAACAGTAATTGGATCCACTAAATACTTCTTTCTTTAAATAGGTATCTGCATTGGTAATACAAATAAAGGTATTTTAATAAACCGTTTAAGTTCATGTTATGTGTAAATTTATAGTTATTTATTTGTTCAAGTGTATGTTTTTATCTTTTATTAACTAAGAATAAAACCTTAACCAAAAGCAACATACGTATTTTAACAAAAAGGTAACAACTTATTCAAACTTTTTGTTCCAATTTAATTTCGGTCGTTAACAAAGTTTTTGTGTTTCTTCCTAAAAAAATGGATTGCTTGGTCTATGATGAAGACTTTAAACCTTTATCAGGAAAGAATTTTGGAGATGCTCTGCGTAAAGATTTTAGACTAAAAATTAAGGTAATATTACCGTAATGGTTTATAATATTTTACACAACCACTCAAAAATAAATAATGTCTTGTTTGTTTTAAATTAGGATAAAATTTTTAAATAAGTTAAATAGTATAAGAATTGTTATAAAAGTTAACACCAACTAGAAGTGGCAGCAAATAATATTTAATATCCAAAAAAATATTTGTAGGAGCGCCTCGTTCGACGCCACTGGGTGGATGCGTGAGGAGGACGACATGCGTGTCGAATACATATCCGAAAATGAAAAAATAAACAGAAAACAGTTAAAAACCGGTGAAGTGTGGAAAAATTTGAGGAACGAGTGATTGTGAATCACGAATAGGAAATGTCTGGGATTTTGTCAGTTTGACCCCTTTTGCGTTCTTTAATCTATTTATGAGGTGAATTGTAAATAAACATGGAGGTGTTATTTGAAGGTAATGCTCGATGAAAGTGTGTTACATATTTATGAGGCTATAATTGTAGTTTATTAACCGCTGAGCGTTGCTGATACGAACTATTTTATCGAGACATTATCAGGTTGTTGAAGACAACATTTTTAAGAAACTAAGAATTGTTTAAAATTCTTTTATCAAAATTTAAATTTAACACAAAAACTCTATTAGAATTTTAAAACATTTTTGGTAATTTATTTTCATAATTTAAAGACTATTTCCATAACGAATAAGCAATTAACCCGAGCTATCGATTATTTCTGACTGGATGATTGAAAAAAAATGTTTTTAAAATACTTAAAAATATTTTAAAATATGAGCTTATTGAAATGCATAAAAAAGTAATTTATATCAAAAGGATAATGATGCAATTGTTAGGGAAGCAATTTTATTTGAAAAAAATAAAATATTGTACATAATGCAAATTATTTGGGTAAAACGAAAAATAATAAATAATTTTTTTATAATATTTATTAGGTCCGCCGTTTGTATAAACAACCATTATTAATTTAACATTATTAATTTAGAAATTAATCAAATAGTCTATGTACAAAGAGTATTTAAAAAATAAATATTGGTCAATTAACATTTACCGCATGGTTTTTTTTATTTTTACAATTTTAGCAAAAATTTAAACATAAAAAATGCTTGAATGCACAAATGTCTCTAATTAAATCTAAAACAGTTATGTTAGAGATATCGTTTTGCATTTTTATTAGATATCTATCTTTTTATTGGATAATCTATTCATTTTAATTTTAAGTGCCATTAGCAAGTTATTATTTTTCCCAATTTATTTGCTATTCTTAAACAATGTTTTTTGTTCCATTTTATAGTAGGTTATTCAAAATTAGTTTGCCCAACTTTCAATTAATGGTTTTAAGTTTACAAATTACAATGTGTTTTAAAGATATTTTATTTATTTAGCTTCAAGGATAACACAAACAGATAATCAATAATAACAGGGTTATTTAAAAAATAAAATTTGTACTTTTTCGACTTCGCGTTGTGATACAATCACTCGAAAATAATTTTATGTATGAATTTGGCACCCTTCAAATTACTGTAAGATTGAGAAGATAATCGAAATGGAAAGTCTTTGAAATAACATAGAGTAAATAGTAGGAGAGTGATGAAAAAAGGGGGTCGTCAATTTAAAAAATATCTTTTTTAATGCAACTTTTTATGATTTAAAAATTTTCACTTTATTTTACTTCGACAAAATGAATACGACTGTTGTATATTATACTTTTATATTAAATGTACTAAATAAAACAGGCGTCTTAATTAAATTAAATACTTAAAAAAATTTAATTTATTATAGCCCGTACAAAATAAAAAAAAGATTTTATAAATAACTAAAATGTTAATAAAAATATTATAATTAATTCGAGCTACTTTTATATAAATATAAAAGCTTTTACTTTTGGACTTTATTACTCACCAATGCATACTATTACATCCAAATTTATATACAATCACCCAGTTTTTATTGGAAATAATTTTTAAAACATAATATGCCAACAAAAGCAAATGTGTTAATTACCTACCAAAAACAGTTATATTTATAAATGTTGATAAACATTTTAACTGTATTCTTGATATTTTTATTCAGTTTTAAAATTAAAATCAAGTTGATACATTAACCTTGTGCGAAATTTGACAAAAATTTTTTTGTTGGGTTATCAGAAGTACAAAGGGGTAGAATCACTTTGGTAAAGTAGGAAAATATTAAGATTTGGGACCTTTAAAATTAGACAAACATGTTAACTTCACACTCCAAGACCTATTTATAGCTAAAAAAACTTATTTTTTCCCATCCAGAGCTTTAAAAGCGACTTTTGCAAGATGCAAGTGTTGGTATTTTTATTAAACCTATCATAAAGAAGCTTTACGCTCAGCAAAAGACAGTTAAGAGTTTCTGAACTATTAAGATAAAATAAAACTAACCATAAAAAATTTGTGTTTGGATCATCAAAACTAAAAAATACAATCTAGTAAAATGTCTAATTTTAAGATAAAACCAAAGTTGGTCTTATACCGGTTTACACATTTGCCAAACTCATTCAAAAAGCGAATCCTACATTGCGAATCCAAATGGTATTGAAGACACATAGCCTTCTTAAAGGGACAATGATTAAAGCCCAATAAAAAATTGGAAGTCCCTTTACACAATAGCAGTGTACTAAAAGAGAATTTGCTTTAAAAGGTAGGTTCAGATGTGCTTACATGTACGTACATGCTATCCATTATTATCTTTGTTTTTACCTCAGCTCTTAATTTTTTCTGATAGGATACACAGTCAGAAAATAGTTGTAAACAGCTAAAGTAATGATTTCTAGATATGCTTTTTTTGTACAAAATCATTTGTTTCTTAATTTGAAACAATTAAATCATTTACTAAAAATTTAAAAGCTGTTTTTTTTGCAATTAAATTTATTTGGATAAACCAACATTCATTTTTTAAAACCTATTTTTATTTCAGTGTTCCAACAGGAAATAATAGGTGATTTTATTTAAGCTTGACTGTGGATATTTAAGTGTATAAGTATGCTCATGATTCATATAGTCCTGGCTCTTTAGTATCGTGATATTTTATCGCTAAACCGTTGTATGGCAAACAATCACTAACTCAAGTATGTAGAACTTTAGCAGAAGCTGAAACAACGACACATCCTTTCTTCGATTCTCCCTGGTGATGCCGACATAATCGTCCAGAAATGCTTTATGGTTCGAGTGTGATTTACGCGCATGTTTGCATACGTAGGTACACGGAGGAAACCGAATGAAACATTGTTCAATGGTTAACTTCTTGGATTTATGTGGCGAACAAACTATTTAGAAATATCTCAAGACTGAATGAATGGACTCAAGTCTAGTAATAAATATTTCAAGATGAATATTTCGTTATACTTTCATGTATAATATATTCGGCTATACTACATGATTTATAATTTAATGCTTGCGTAAAATTTTCCAGTCCTATCCTTGTCTCATTATTAATACTACATTTACAAAATAATTTTAAATTTCTTTTTTGTTAAAAGACTTTAATTTTAGTTTTTTCTGGTAAAAATAAAATCGTGTTTAGGTACGCAATAACTTCATAAAATGGTGAAGGCCTCATTGATTATTATTGCATTAATAAAATGGCAATTATCAACAAAACGACCTATTTTATGTAACAAAAAGGCGGTTTTTGGTGCAATGCAGGGAAAAATATTTTAACGATTTAACTAAAGGGTTGGTCGTAGTTAAACATTAAAAATTAGTTAAACATTTATTAAAAAAAACATTAATTATAGGTAATTCAAAAATATTTAAAATTTAAATATTATTAACATTGCAATTTAAAAATTATTAACAATTATATCTAACAAACCTGCTATGAAGCTGTTTTTGTATGAACGTTTGCACCTTTGTAACTTTGGCCATTTCCTGTTAACACAGACAATCTAAAAGTGTAGCAGATAAGCTTTATTCTTATTTTCGTTTTAGATCATTTCATCCAATATTTGTTAAAAATTGGTGATTTTAACAGTGGAATTTCTGTCCACGTAATTCCTTGATTTAAAACCCCCTTATTACGGCCCAGACACCGACAAGCCACCAGCCTCAATGCACGTGCTAGTAGCAAACAACTATAAACCATGTGCAAAACGACCGTTACGCGTGGAGCAATGAGAACGCTGACTTCAGCACCAAAGAAACGAAGCTCACGCTTGACCGGTTTCCGAGATCTCTTTTGCTTCTAGACTACCGAGTGGTAAACATGTGTAATAAATCAAGATTACCACGACGATGACCCAAACAACCCTCAACAACTTGCAGCAGGTAGAACAATTGAATCAGCGACCTATCTACTATCGAAGTACATTACCATCTCCATCGAGGCGGACGGCGAATAAAATAAAAATTAACCAAAATTTTTCTGAACCTTACATTTTTCTTAGTATACTTAAGTACATTTCTTATAAAATAGTAATTATTTGATATAAAGTTAACAAGAAGACCCAGCTATAACCGTCCTGATTTTAAGACATCTTTGCATGGGTGTTATCAACTGAGCTAGAAAGGTTGGGTTAAAACGTAAAAAACAAAAAAAAAGAAGTAGTATTTTTATATCCGGGCATATCTTTAATACAATAATTAATATTATTTTAATTTAATTCCACGACATTTTACAAAACATAACAATATAATATACCTATATATGTATAGTATCAACTTTTTTTACTTTTATTTATTTACATAATTTTGGGATATTCACCATTATTCTATGGACCCTTTTAATGTTAAAAATGGTCTCATTTTGACATTTTTATTTAATAGTGGCTTATGCGTCTGAAAATGGATTAAAATATTTTTTTTAAAAACTAATACTGTAGTGAAATAAACCAACAAATTTTATTTAAATATTATGTTAACAGCGCTCTGTACCTATATCAATAAAAATAATTAAACTTTGGGTAAAATAAGAAAAAAAATTTTTTTAAAACACTTTATTAAAAGTGTAATACTGGTAAACGGTAAAAAATAGGACGGATAAGATTGTAAGAAAAGTGGTGGTAGGACATATTAAAACACATTCTAAAAATTATCCAAATTAACATGATGATAAAGGTTAAATGCATAAAGCAATACACCGGGCTACGCGATAGAAACAGCTGGGATCAGCAATCACAATACAAAGTAGTAAATTGGGGGTTGGTTTGCAGTCCCTTATCATAATCTCGTAGCCAACATAACGAATAGCCGTTGGTTGCATACATATGTCATAGTTTTGTGTGTGTGTGTGTGTGTGTGTGTGTGTGTGTGTGTGTGTGTGTGTGTGTGTGTGTGTGTGTGTGTGTGTGTGTGTGTGTGTGTGTGTGTGTGTGTGTGTGTGTGTGTGTGTGTGTGTGTGTGTGTGTGTGTGTGTGTGTGTGTGTGTGTGTGTGTGTGTGTGTGTGTGTGTGTGGGTGCGTGCGTGCGTGTGTGGGTGCGTGTGTGTGTGTGAGTGTGCGTGTGCGTGTGTGTGTGTGTGTGTGTGTGTTGTTTAAAGCCTGTTTTTTCAAGTTTTTCATAAATGTATAACTAGATTTATTGGTGGGGAGTCTGAGTTTTGATGAGTACGCGGGTTTTAATTATGAAAATAAAAGAATTAAACTTTTCAAAAAGATTTCTTTAGAGTTAGATATTACAAAGGTAAATTTAAATAAAAATTATATATTTAGCAGCTTGACAGCAATAAATATTAATAGAAATTATGCATTTGAAAGCTTACCTGCATGCGTGCGGAAAGTATTTTGCACGTTTGTGTATTACAGCTATTTTCCGTGGGACTGTACAGTGCGATATACGTTAATTTTCATTTGTGGTCGTGGATAAAGTTAAATCCCTATGATTTTTACGCTCATGCTTATTTTTTTTTGTAGATGATAAATTTTAGATTTTAGATTTAGACTTTTTTCCCGTAGGGGTAAAAAAGACCACTTTCTTTCATTTGCTACGGATCTTACACACATCTTTTGCTTCCTCTACTTTTATTAGCGCTTTCATACATGCTCGTCGGTTGTTGGTACCCTTGACCTGGCTTTTTTTTAAAACAATGTTGATCTGATCGAGATATGTTCGCCGTGGCCGACCTTTACCGACATGTCCTTTCGCACTCGCATTATAAATTTGCTTCGTTAATCTTTCTTCACCAATACTTTTTATGTGTCCAAACCATCTAAGCATTGCTTTATCTACCATAGTTACCATATCATCTTTTACATCACAGCTTTCCCTTATTTCACTATTCTTCAGTTTATCCAACCGAGTCACTCCGGCTATACTTCTCAGACTACTCATATCTGCAGCATTAATCCTATTTTCATATCATTTTTGCCAAACCCAACATTAACTTTTTTGACACTTTCTGGCTAATCATAAAGCATTGCAGTGCCTCATTCATTTGTTTACCTGATAACACCCTTAGTTTAATGTTACTGTCATACTTTTCATCTCTTGTAAACTTTGAATATACAAACTTATTAACTTGTTCCACTCTCTCTCCCTTAATCAGAACCTCACCGTTTGTCATGTTTTCTTCTCTTTTAAAAACCATTACTTTCGTTTTTTTTACATTTATTTTTATTACTTTGATTTTAAGTGCATCATGCATAACATTGCCTGCAATTTTTTTTCAGATGACGCTAATATGACTAAATCATTGTCGTAAACAAGGCATTTGACGATTAAATCATTTATTTTCAATGCATACGCACTCTTTTTCAAATCTTTTAAATCGTCTATGTATAAGATAAACAGCTATGGTGAAGCCACACATCCATGTTTTACACCTTTTTTGATGTTAAACTAGTCCCTGTAAGCTCCGTTTATTCTGACATAAGCAGTGAAATTCTCGTTAAGTGATTTGATTGCTTGTATTAAACTACCGCTTACCCCATACATAGACAATGTCGACCACAATTTACTCCCCACTACTCAGTCATAGGCCCTTTCCAAGTCTATAAAAGCACAGTAGACCTTCTGACTTCTGGCCAAGAATTTTTCGACTATACCTCGTAATGAAAAGACCTGATCCATACATTTTCTTTTCCTTCTAAATCCTGCCTGCACATCCCATATCATCTGTTTCATTCGTCACTCTTTTAATCAATATCTTTGCATACAGTTTGCCGACTATGCTGAGTAAACTAATACCTCGGTATTTTTTACGTTCCTGCTGTGAACCTTTTCCCTTGTAAAGCGGCACGATAACGGCCTTGCACCAGTCGTCTGGTACGCTACCACTCCTCCAAAAAAAGTTAAAAAGGCATTACAGCAGACTAATTACCATGCTTCGTCCAGCCTTCAGCTTTTTAACCGGCATTTTGTCGTACCCAGCAACTTTACCCAATTTCATACCGTTCAACGCTTTTACAATTTCTGTCGTACTAATTTTACTTTTTTTTGAACCTCAACCAACATTTTCTGTAACTTTTATTCTTTTCTTCTTTTACTTACACCACACACTTCATCAGCAATATCCACGATTTCATTCTTAAATGGCTTCTACAATTCTGCAACCTCACATGCTTTATCTAAACTGTTAAATTTCTCGATCAATTAACTAACGCACTCCTTTTTTATATCTTCTTTTTGCAAATTCTCAACTTTTATACGCTCTAGTACACTACTTAATTCCTGCACACGATGCCGCCACCGCTTGAAGAGACCTCTATTCGTCTCATAACTAAGAAGTAGACTGTGTCAATACCTGCACCACGATATGCCCGAGTGTCGTCACTTTCATTTAATCTTTCACCCACAATTACAAAATCAATTATACTTCTCTAGTATTCTTCTTGTTTTGTGTACAAGCGGATACTTTTATGGTTTAACATTGTGTTACCACAAGATTCCACTCCAAACATACTTCAAAACGGAGAAATTTTACTTCGTTTTCATTTACGTCACCTTACATTCCCAGAACACTGTCATATCCATCACGCTTTACTCCTACCCAACTATTAAAATTACCCAATCTTTTATTCTGGTTACACTTATTTAGAATATTTGTCACACCATCCCAAAACTCCCGCCTCTCTTTTTGGGCTTTTGAAGATTGGTTCTACTGCGCATCTTGTGGGGTGTAAACCCCTAGCAAAAAGATACGAGTAAGACCAACCTTTAGCCTCACCCAGAGGGATCTTGGGCTCACACATTGAAAGTCAGTCACACATTTATTCATTTTAGCAGAGAGTATCATTTTACCTCATTTATTTTTTATACCATTAGATTTTGGTAAATATGGTTTGTTTTGATTTTTGATTTTTTGATAAAAAAAATTTTGTTTCGTACTTTTTTTTATTTCTGCTAATTCATTTTCTATGCCCTTTTTTATTTTTCCTGACTAGTTTTTTACATTTCTTCTTTTTGAATATATTGCTGTTTGTCTTTCTGTCTATTTGTTCTTGACCACCCCAATCTTACTAACATACCATTTTTGTTTAGAACTCTTTAACATTCTTCGTTATAACATTCCTTCTTTTTTCCTTTTTGTAAGATGTTTGTTTGTATTTTCCACAAACTCATTTCTTATTTTTTTTTCTGCTAATTTATTAAAGTTCTATTTATTTTTATTTTTTTTTTCACCCATGATTCTTTTTTGTCTTAGTCTTATTTTGGCTACTACCAAAATAAGACGCATGCCACACGATAAATGCATATTATTGTAAGTGACAACCCCTCTTTATTGACCAATATTATGATTCTCCATAGATAGTCGTGAGAGATTTTACTATATATTTTTTGTCTAAGTAATAATTTTTTATTACTTTTATATCCATTAAATGTCTTTATCAAATTTATTATAATTTACTCAAGGAATTTTCATTTTAATGTTATGTTTCGTTTTAATATCCTTTAAACGTGATGTATTACTGAAATATAATTTGTGGCACAGAAAAACCTGAATGTACTGATATTTTTAATAAAATTTATTTTTAAATTATATTAAGCACTTAATCAACAATAATTATTTTACGAAGTTCCAATCAGAACTGTAATTAGTAATGACAACTAACAAATTCAAATCACTTTTTTTTATAATTGCATCCACTACTGCACCAAGATCTGATATTTTTTATTTTTTTACAAAGATTTATTTTAACCGATTTTTGTTATCCTTTCCTTTTACCCATAAAAATTAAGGTTAATATGGACAATTTTACAGAACAAGGCTAGCATACACGCTCCGATTTGTCTGCTCAGGTCAGGTAAACCTCTTCGGTAAACTTAATCGTGTATGCTCCGCTTAAAAGAAATCTGTTGGAATAATAAAATTTAAATTTTGCAAACAATTTCTGTATGCCAATTTAATAAATATTTTCTAATAAAAATGTTTTTATCATAAAATATTAAACTGATTATAGCAAAATTGATTTTGTTCTGTGTGTTTGTGACTGTTTGTATGTGTATATGAACCATTATTATCCAGACTTATTATTTATTCCTGTTTGTTTAAATAATCGATAATTTTGCAATTTTTAAATCACCATGTCAAACAAAATGTTTTATTCTGCCTGCATGTTCATGAAAGGGACATTTACCTTTTACATTACTATAATTTCGCAGTAACAGGTGCATTTACCTTTTGTATGTAGTGACTGGAATAGTATGGCGTGAATCGAATGCGTGCAAGTCGAAACATGTCACAATGTGAAAACATAAATGAATTAAAGGTTTTGCGTTGAGTCTTAAGCACCGACCAAATTACACAAGAAAATACATAGTTGAGTGAAAAATTAAAACATTAATGTATTAACCAAATATTTCGTAAAACAAATGATTAAAGCTTACCTAACCAGATATCAAAGTTTATTTGGGAATTTTTGGGAAATTACTGCAAAACAGACTACACATGGATAAAGAAGAATATTGTAAGATATATTTGGATCCACCCTGTATGCAAGGTCCATCGGTGGAGTCATAAACAGTGGTTACTTGAAGAGAAAGCTCCGTTTGGCTGGGTACCTAAAATAGGAAGACGAGAAAGGGTGCGGGATATGGCAGTTAGTTTGGCAGTCTTTGGTACGAGACTAAATGGTAAAGACGCATTTTATAATAGACTGATAGTTTTGACTACGTTTTACGGTAAATGTTATGCATGATTCCCTGAATATCAAAGGGATGAAAATAAATGTGAGCAAAACGAAAGTAATGGTTTTTGAAAGAGAAGAAAGCATGACAAACTGTGGGGTTTCGATTGAGGGAGAAAGAGTGGAACAAGTTAATGAATTTGTGTACTTGGGTTCAAAATTTACTAGAGATGGAAAGTATGACAGTGACATTGAGCGAAGGGTGTTGGCAGGAAAACAAATGAATGGGGCACTGCATAGCTTTATGAATAGCCAGAAAGTGTCAAAAAAGGCACTTCTGGCGGTGCATAGAGGTGTGTTGGTTCCTACACTTATGTATGGTAGTGAATGTTGGGTTTGGCAGAAGAAGCATGAAAATAGGATTAATGCTGCGGAGATGAGTAGTCTGAGAACTATAGCCGGAGTGACTCGGTTGGATAAAGTTAAGAATAGTGAGATAAGAAAACGCTGTGGTGTAAAAGAAGATGTGGTCACAAAGATAGATAAAGGAATGCTTAGATGGTTTGGACACGTAGAAAGGATGGATGAAGGAAGATTGACGAAACAAATTTATAAGGCGAGTGTAAATGGGCAAATCGGTAGAGGTCGACCTCGGAGAACATATCTCGATCAGATCAACATTGTTTTGAAGAAAGGCCAGGTCAAAAGTACCAACAGCCGAAGAGCATGTATGAGAGCACTGATGAAAGTAGAGGAAGCAAAAGATGTGTGTACGAACCGTAGCAAGTGGAAGGAAGCCTATCCCTATGGGAAAAAGGCGTGACTTTATGTATGTATGTATGTTTACGGTAAATGTTTTTTTGAAATAAAATAGAATATTGTTATTTCTTACAATTTATTAATTATTTATAATAAAAAAACAGATTGTGCAGATCTAGTAGACAAGTTAAATTTTCAGATTAGCCTAAATGTTGTCTGTAGAGTAAATTTAAATTTTCTTCTAGCGAACTTTCGTACTGACATATTATTTTATGTAAGGTCGTGAAATTGTACTTCAATGCAGTAGGTCAGCTAATAATTTTTGTATATAAATATCTATTAATGAACTGAATTATGCACTAATAAGTTAAAACAGGTGAGATTCTTATAGATAAGGTTTATGAAATTTAGTGTGGAGAAGCATTTTCATTACTTTATTATCATCATTATATAATGAGTCTAAGTCACCTCTACAAACTGTTAACCAGAATTATAACCACCCGACTAGAGAACAAGCTCGACTTTTTTAACCTGTAGAACAGTCGAGTTTCCGTAGCGGCTTTGGCATTAATAACCATTAACAGAGCATTAAAACATTGGTTAAAAAAACAATTAAATATAATAGGCATCTGGCTCTGGCTTTTGTTGACTTTCACAAGGCTTTCGACACCGTTAAATTGGATTTGGTTTTGGGGGCACTCCAGGAATGCAGACTTAATTACCGATACACCAAACTTATCCATAATATCTACAAAAATGCAAGGCGATACGTAGTCCCCCAAGTTGTTTATCACAATTATGAAAAGCGCATTCAAGGCTTAAACATCGATGGAAAAAACCTGACTTATCTACGCTTTGCAAACGATATAGTATTGATTTTGGATAGCCTCGAAGACATAAGCCTGATGCTACGGGATTTACAGGAGGTGTGCGAGAGAGTTGGCCTAAATATAAACATGCTTAAAAAAATTACGACAAACCTTGTTGCCAGTGGTAATATAAACATTGGTACAAACAAAATTGAGCTGGTGGATAGTTAAAAATACCAAACGCATGAACTGGAAAAAAGAATCGCCCTTTCATGGGCAGCATTTGGGAAGCTGAGGCATATACTAAAGAACGACATTTCAATCAATTTAAAAAGAAAAGGTTTTAACCAATGCGTGCTAATAATGCTAATAATCTTAAAGTAACGCAAAAAAAAATTGAGAGGATGATGCTTGGTGTAAACCTAAGAGATCACATACGAAATGAGGATCTACGCAAAAGGACTGGCGTTAAGAATGTTATCATATCCATCGCTAAACTGGGTTGGTCATGTGGCCCAAATACAGGATGATAGATGGACTAGAAGACTACTTGAATGGAGACCTCGTACAGACAAACGCAGCAGAGGTAGACCACCAACGACATAAGGATAATTTGTAGCAACAGGATCCAGACGGCTTAGAATAAAAGGGATTGGGAAACAATAGGGGAGGTCTATGTCCAACAATGTACGCAAAGGGGCTGATTGATGATAATGATAATGAATTATATTTTAATAAAATAGTAAGTTACAACCTATTAATATTACGATGAAGTGTACGTATTAATATAATTGAAAAATAAAACGTGTATTTCGTGCAGAAAAAAAACTTTTTATTAATCATCATTATCATTATCATTGCATAGCGCTTTCAACAATTAAATCATCCTCAGTGCAACCTGAAAGATGATAATATTAAGCAACCAGTAAGAAATTTGCTTTATTTGTGATTGTTTAAATTTAAATAATATTACTTATTTGTTAAGTATACAAGAATTTTCAATTTTTTATAAATTCTTGTACATAAGAACATAATAATTCTTTTTTTTAAAACATGTACACCATTGTTATAGGTACATATATAAAAGTTCTAAAATATGGTAAAAAATTTTTTTAATATAATTTTTATATTTAAAAAATGACAGGAGGGTCAATAACTTAGTGATAAAAGAAAAACCTTCATATTTGTTTGTTATAAAAATGGGATGTAAGTTAAATGTACCAAAACCCAAAAACGAACGGTCTAACGAGAACCGGCATTCCAATAGTTGAGAAGTTGAGTAACACAAGGGACAGAGCTAAACATTTGATGCGAAACACTTGGAAAACATTAAGAATAAAATATTAAGAAAACACCGTATTATCGACAAAAAGGGTGGTTCTATCTAGTTGTTAACGTTTGCATTTAAAAGTTAACAAATTTGTGCTGAACATGTAGGATGAAAGTATTTGATGAGTTATGGGGAATTATTAAAAAAATTGTTAATTTATACTGTTTAAATTTAAGCGTTTATAAAGAGGAATGTACGGACTATTAAGATTAACCTGAGTGTTAAAGCAAAGAACGTTGCTATTTTTAGGGTTAAAATTGTGTTATTAAACCGTAAGTGAAGGCCAAAAGCGGAATCTTTATTAGCATTCAAATGCTCGTTAATACGAAATTTCAAAGGTCTACAAGTCCTACCAATGTAGTAGCATCACAGTCCTTACAGTTTAATTTATGTATGATACTTTTTGAAAGTTTGTTAATTTTTTCCTTTGAATTTACCAATGATCTACTGTAATTGTTCCTGGTAATGAAATTTTTTTTAACGCTGTCTAGGCTGTTATTGATGTAGTGGGCTACTTTGTTAAAAAAGTTGTCATTTAAAAAGGGAGTGAAGCAAATTTGTCAATAGTAATAATTTTAGGATATGCCAAGTTTTGTGAATTTTTGTTTCCCATCTTATTACTTAAGTTATTGATTATTTTAGGATTGTAATAGTTGTTAACAGTTATTTGTTTAATAATATTTATTGGTAATCTTCAGTGGAAAAATGTGTATTTAGGAATCTATGAATGTGAAGGAAGACATTTTGTGTGTGGATGGTAAAAAAACTAGGCTTTTTGTAAATGCTAAAATCAAGGCTTTAAGAATTTTAAGATCCAGAAAGTTTAATTTATTATTAGACTCAATTTCCAGTGTAAATTTTATGTTAGGATGTATGCTGTTAATTTTGGATAAGAGATTTTTATGCACAAAATACACGTTTTATTTCTTAATTATATTAATTTTACAGCAACTTTTATTATTTTACACCAGCGAATTAAATAAACTGAATTTTTACAAACATCTTTTAATTTCTACAGTAATATTTTTAATAATTTTTTTATCCTAACCTGTTTCATATCCACACCTTCCTTCTTTTAACTTTTGAGTTGTTGTTTGCATAAGAAAATTTTAAAATTACCAAATAAAGTATCATTATTATTGTATTGAATGTCAAATTAAAATCTTTTAAACTGAAAAAACTAAAATTAAATAAACCTATTAACCCTTTACACTTTATTTACCACAAATATTAATAAAGTCTTCTTATTTTTAGTACATCATTATTAAAGTCTGCAAGAAATGCTCTACTATAATTTTATATAAATTATTGTATCCGTCTCAAAAGACCAAGAATAATTTGTGGTGCAATAATTGTATAGTTGTTTTTGACAAATTAAATATAATTATTGTATAATTGTACGTCGATTTTCGTCACGTAAACGATGTAGTGAAATAGAAACAGATATCGATAGATTTTATTAGTACAAAATTTACAATAAAATGTGACGCAACTTACCGACTTAAATGAATAATTTTCTTCTACTGACTTATTCTGGTTTATTCCTAACGTTAGATAGAATAAAATTGTATCATGGCTACTACCACAAATAAATTCTTAAAAATATATCATTAAAATGGATATGTAATGTGTGTTACCCAGATAGCCCAAGGAGACAGAGTTCTATTAAATTAAATGTTTATTCGTAAAAATAAAAAATATATACAATAAATAAAAGAAAATAAAAACAAGATTTTTTCGGAATTCTGGAAACTCGACGTACTTTACACGACGTGGATGGCTGGACTTCAACGGGAACGGTAGTACGGTTCGAATAAGGACCGAGTTATCGACAGATCAATACTCCATCGGTTTGACTCATAAGACGTGAATATCGTTTATGTCCGGTCAATACCCGGCCTAATGGTGATTTCGTGTCATGGAACTGTGGGTATATTTCATGGCGTCAATACCGCGCCTAAAATTATCCTGAGCCTTACCCGGTCGTTCACAAACTTTCGTTGACACCGAAAGTCGACGGTGGTCCTGGTGGGTGTGTGCAAGGTTAGATCAATACTCCAACCTCGTCCAACACCCGTGTAAAGCGTTCAAGACCAGAGTCAATACCCCTGGTCCATGCCTCGCACAACAAGATGCTTCTTCTGCTCGGTGCACGGTCTTTTATATCCGTCGTGGTGGTCTCCTTCTACCATTAATCCATCCGGTCTGGTGGTGGATATCGTCATCGTGGCAGTGGGGACAACTGGTTTCTCAGATGAAAATTAATAGTAACGTACTTGTATCGTTACAGATTAACATGGTGAATTTAGGATGATCTTGACCATATGTCTCACGTGCTTGCCCCTATTGTCCATGAATTAAAAGATGATTGTTTTGTCAAATACATATATACATATATATATATATATACGCCTTTTTCCCATAGGGGTAGGCAAATACCACTTCCTTCCACTTGCTATGAAACACACATCTTTTGCTTACTCTGCTTTGATCAGTGCTCTCATACATGCTCGTCGGTTGGTAATCCCTTTGACCTTTCTTTAAAACAATGTTGATCTGATCGAGATATGTTCGCCGAGGTCGACCTCTACCGACTTGTCCATTTACACTCGCGTTATAAATTTGTTTTGTTAATCTTTCTTCATCCATCCTTTCTACGAGTCCAAACCATCTAAGCGTTCCTTTATCTATCTTTGTAACCACATTTTCTTTTACACCACAGCGTTCTCTTATCTCACTATTCTTTACTTTATCCAACTGAGTCACTCCGGCTATACTTTTCAGACTACTCATCTCCGCAGCATTAATCCTATTTTCATGCTTCTTCTGCCGAACCCAACATTCACTACTACACATAAGTGTAGGAACCAACACACCTCCATGCACAGCCAGACGTGCCTTTTTGATACTTTCTGGCTATTCATAAAGCTATGCAGTGCCCCATTCATTTGTCTTCCTGCCAACACCCTTCGCTTAATGTCACTGTCATACTTTTCATCTCTCGTAAACTTTGAACCCAAGTAAACAAATGCATTTACTTGTTCCACTCTTTCTCCCTCAATCGTAACTCCACAGTTTGTCATGCTTTCTTCTCTTTTAAAAACCGTTACTTTTCTTTTGCTTACATTTATTATATCTACCAAGAAGAATAAATTAACTCTTTTTTGTCAAATGGTTTTAGGAAAGAAATTTGGAAACTCCCACTAAACTTGGAGCCCTACTCCATAGAGAATTACTTAGAAGCACACCTATAATAGCTTTCGTAGTATATTTGTTTTTGTGTACCTACATACTATTTTTAGATGTTTTGTGATGGTCTTAGTGACCTACAATGTGTTTTTTTTGACGCCCAATTGTGTCTACCACCTTTTACAGGCATAATTGCTTGTACTTGGTTTTTTTATTAAATTATATCAAAAATTTATGAATAATATTTAAAAAAAACCCAAAAGCTGCACAATCATAAGAAAAGTGCTCACTTTAAAATTATTGAGACACGTTTGAAAATTGCTGTGTTATTTTAAAATTTTAATTTATATCAAAAATATTTAACCGTAAAGTTAAACTATTATTTCAAAAAGATATTTCTGTATTTAACGTAAAATTGTGGCCAAATCATTTGTCCAAAAATACATTAACTAAATAACGGAATAAATTGTTTAAATGCCGGGTTTATAATATTTTAGTAAAATGTTTGTTTAATAATAAAGTGAATTTTATTATACGTATATTTGAATAAAGCAGCGTATTTTATCATATTATTGCGAATCTAACAAACAAAAAAGTTTTTTTTTTAATTTTTTAGCCCAGAGCTACGTTTTGATTAAATATCGCATTGAATGAGAATAATACGGAATCATCGTGCTTTGATTTTTAATAAAAGTTTTAAACAGTTTTGTTTTTAGTGGATAACTGTATTTTGAAAACCAGAGTCGAACCGAATATTGAATTAATTACCAATTGTTACTTTGTTTATTTTTTTAAATATTTACGTATACCTATTTAGGTACAAACAATAAGCATGGATTTAATTATTTTATCTAATAAATAAAATAAGTTTAGACAAAATATAAAAAAACTGTCATATTATAGTATATTACGTAACAAGAGTTGTAAGTAACCCATTACGCACGAAATGAAAAAGTTTATGCACGAAGCCGCGCAGCGGTGAGTGCATAAATTTCATGAGTGCGTAATGGGCTTACAACTCGTGTAACGTACTATACTTTTTCTACGCCCATTCATTTTCTCCCATTAAATAAAAAACATCTCAATAATTTAAACTTTATTATAATAGTTGTTAATAACAATTTAATTGAATTATTGTAAATCGATTGTTCCTTATTATTTAATGGTGATGACCGGTTATTTATAATTGTAGTATTGCTCGGTACATCAGAAGACGAAGATTGATAATTGGTAATTTCCTCCGATATTCATAATGCGTTGTCATTTTTATTTTTAAGAGATTAATTTACATAGCCTTCCGCTACTGTAGAAGATTTTCAGCCACCAAGTCGTTTTAATGATAGCATATCACCTCCTGCATCAACTAATATAGTGGCTGATGATCTCCTGTAACAATGGCCAGTATATTGCAGCTCAAGATATTTATCAATTTTACGTGGTCTACTTTCGATTGTGTTTATCCCCCACAACATGTTTTATGCATTTTTCATTCCTGTAATTAAGAAATAAAGGAAGTTCCATTTCAGCAGGACGCAAATTCGGAAATTTTTGACATGTGATATAAAACGTTTCTGGTAGTACTACTAATTAAATTTTGTTCAAGAAATTGACAATATAAATGACATGACATTTATTTTCATAGCATGCTACTTAAGAAAACGTGTCCTATTTTTAAAGAAATTGCATAACGTGCTGTCTACATTTAGGGGCATCACTCTTTCAATCCTAAATATATCTCGCTAATGCTAACAGTTTTTTTTTTAATTGACTTAATTTGTGTAAATAGACCAAAAAAAGTCTTACGTAAATAAAAATTTGATTGTAATTTAATTAAACCAAGAATTTAAGTTTTCTTCTCAAAACGCCCGCGTATGTTATGAGATCTCATTACGTGCATATTATTGTTATATGTCATTTACAAGGAATGTTGACAGTGCGATTTTTGACGTTTACAGACATGGTCGTAGAAAAAATTATTTTTAATATCCAGTGTTAAAATAAAAATTGTGTGTAAAAATGTGAATAGGGAAAAGTGTTCAAATTTTGGATACTTTTTGTTGGAACAATCTATCGTTCAAACCACTAACGTAAGGTTTTTCATATTAATCTTTACTTTTACTATGACCAAAAAATAAGACTATTTTGTAAAAAAATTTGCAATTAAAGTAAGGCTAAATATTTTTGATCTTTTTTCCAAAGACCTGAGATTTCTGCAATTAGAAAACTGGTGGCATAATTTCGGATAGTAGGGTTACCATATTATAAGACGCTTTATTAATTTATTTTGACAATTTAAAAAGAAGAGTAAAAAACAATATTTATTTTCGAAACAATTATTTATTATGAATTTAAAGACTATACATTGCTAAATTTTGTTTCAAAATTAAATAATAATAATAATTTTGAGAATTTTTTTGACGAACTATGAAAAGATAGAACTTTAAGTATTTTATTACCTATATATTATTTTAAGGATATGTTAAACAAATTTCAAATAAAAATCTTTTTTAAATTTGTACCACTCCGAAGACACCTGCCTCGAAAAAGGACGCTAAATTCGTGCACGATTTCGACTGATTGGCTTAAATAAAAAAAAAATTTGATCTAAAAGTGTAAATGCATAAAATGACCTAGAATCAGTTAAAAATATTTCAAATTTTATGCTGGAAAAAACATTTCGAATTTCCTGATTTCTTTTAATTTATTTGTTACGAAAAAAATAAAAATACTTGTAACTTTTAAATAATTTTGGGTCATTCCGTGCGGTTACATGAACTGAGAGTCTACCTTATAAATTTTAAGTAAATCGGTTAAACCGTTTTCGAGTTATGATGAAGAAAAGTTTAATGTTTCAAGTACAATTAAAACTATAAAAATCTTAACTAACTATTAATCTGCGGTGATTGGTCCATAAAAAATTCCTTCCTCTTTCTCTTGAAAATCTTTTACAGTGGATTGATGTGCTCTTGCTTTGATTCTGCGCTATTTACTTCGCGGCCAATGACCATGAATAAGAAATTCGTTATTGTTTTGCGTCTTCGCAAACTTCACAAACTTCGCAAAATCCACAAACTCCACAAACTCCGCAAATTCCACAAACTCCGCAAACTACACAAACTCCCAAAATCCATATTTGTATTAAGGAGTCTCATGTATTAAGCCAAAACGTCCCATTAGGCCCGGCCTCCGACTATCCAATTCAGCGCACTGAACATCTGCTTCTTCTAACTGCTGTATTTCTCTAACGACTACAAATTTTTAAAAATAACCTTACCACTATATGCAACACATGTTAAGAAATTAATTTATGCAAAAAATAAAACAATTTTTTAACCCATCATATTCAGCGACCCACGTAATAAAATTAATATCCAAATTTTCCACCATTGGCTTTAATATTGCATCTGTAATGGAAAGCAAATTTCCTGCATTTCCAAGCGGATTTACATATACTTTCGGGTCAGGAGCAGCGGTGTCTGTACTTGTATTAGTGGAAGCGTCATCGGATGCAAACTCATAGTCTTTAAAAATATTTCTTTTTTTTCTACCAATTCCGCTACCTATCTAATATGACGTTACTAATCTATTGGGATTGGTCTTAAACCACGTCTTAATTTTCTGGGCGTAAGCAATATTAAGAGCTTGCATCTTGTAAGTAGACTACGGTGGTAAGCATACTATTAATTAATTTTATTTTAGTTCTAATTAAATTAGTCTCGAACCGTCCCTGATCGCCGATGAATGTAAAATCACAACCAGCTGTAAGTCACAAACAGCTGCAAACCGCAAACGGCTTTAAAATCCCCTCTTCATTCGAAATGTCAACACGGCCTATTCGAGATGTCTCTGCCTGGTACGACGGACCTTTCACCGTGCTGTTTGGAGTCGACGCGATAGTCTGCAGTATCATTCCTAACGCCGTGACAGCCGATCGTTTTTTCCTATTCATTTACAGCGATCGAAATGATTTCTCTTTTCTGATATTACTTCTACTCAAGATCGAAATGATATTTTTTTCTATTCACGACAATCGAATTATTGTGATATATTCTTCCAATCCATCCAGTTAAAAAAGGTGAATTTACGTAAAAAGGCAATTCATTAGTGGTACAAGTGCATCGTGTATTTTAAAAAAAGAAATATTTCAGTGTCCAATAAACGTCAAAAAACCAGCGATTTATTATTAAACTAGTCCACTATTATCAAAGTTGAGTAGTTAGTTTTCCGTGTACGAAAAAAGGTATTACAATCCCGATCCGTACTCCAGGGTATTACCTTTTTTGTTTAGGTCTATCTTTTTAAAAACGTTATAAGAGAAATGTGCAAGTAACTTTAATAGAGTTTTTTGTTGAAGTAGTAAAACATACACAAAAAACAAAAATTTTTATTTTAATTCCTTAAATTATTATAAATATCATCTAACTAATGGCACACAAATTAGTCAAAATATTCTTCTCTCTTACGTTTTTAACTGTGCAAATGCTGCAATCATTTTCACTAATGCTTTAAAAATACCACACAAAAAGGATTTTGCCTTTTTTATACAGTCTGCACAAAAATTCTATAGATTAGATAACAAATTCTCAATATTTTTAGCAAACGCATTTGCAATACTCGAAGCACTCGTTCGTAAAAAGCCCATGTCACGAAAATTTTGTTATTCTCTCAAATTCTTTATCTGTTCTAAAAGTATTAAACTCTTTAGTTTTTAGGTAGCAAACCCAAATCTCAATGTTACAAAAGTTATTTTTCTGTAAAAAAGACGGATAAAGGACTAAGAACAATGAACACGTAGATCAACTGGCAAGAGGTAGTGTCGAACATGGAAAAACATTGGTAATTTCGTATGTGCAAACAATCTTTTTACTTACTTGAAAATGCACCAGCGTTTAAAAAGTGACACAGTCTGGCTGCTCACAAAATTATTCAAGGCCCCATTCATTTGTTTTACTGCCAACAACGTCATACTTTTTATCTTTTGTAAACTATACCAAGTATACAAACTAATTCACTTGTTCCACTTTTTCTTCTTTAATCAGCACCTCATAGTTTTTCATGCTTTCTTCCCTTACCATTACTTTCGTCTTGCTTATGTATAATAGTAACCTTCGCTTTTAACTCCTCTTCAGATGATGCTAATATGATCTGATCATCGGCATAAAGGAGGCATTTTACAATCAAATCATTCATTTTCAATATTTTAATTTTTTTAAACAATATATAAGTGAAACAGCCATTTTCAAGCCACACATCACTGTTTAACACATTTTTCGATGTTAAGCCAGTTTTAGTGCTCGTATCAAACAACCGCTCACCCCAAAAATAGACAATGTCGACTATATTTCATTTATCACCACTCTGTCATAGGCCTTTTTAAAGTATACAAAAGTGCAGTAGACCTTTTTATTTCTAGCCTTAAATTTTTCCACCATGCCTCGTTATGAAAAGACTTAAACCATACATATCCTTCCTCTTCTAATTCCTGCTTGCACATCCCATATCTTCTCATCAGTTTTATTCTTTACTCTTTTAATATTTTGTGTATTAAGTATATTATTAAATTATTTTTTTCAAAACAAGAGTAGGTTCTTAATTAAAATGGCAACATTTTTAAGACAAAACTTAACAATCTGCCAATGTTGTGCATCGGATTTTGTATTTTTTGTTTCTTTTTTACTTTTGCTTTTACTCGAGCAACTTTTTACTGCATAATTTTTTTTTTTAAATTATTTCTTCTTTCCTTTGACATACTTCACCTAATCTAAAACAGCTAACTTGAGATCTAACCAACTTGGCCATTTTTTGACAGTCAGATAGAAGAAGAAGCTATGACGTCATCTATTTGTTGCTAACGCTGACGTCAGTTGATGCGACACAATAAGTTTACCCCCTACCAAATTTTGCTCAACGCGCCTAAAAAAGTTTTCACCTCAATAATTTGAAATAATAATAATAAAACATCCTCTTAGCGCTTTATTTTATTTCAACTCTGGAATAAACAATTTTAATTATTTAAATAACATACCTTTATTGGAAAAGTAATTATATCATACAGCATAAACAGTAGTGAACAATTGTTAATTTTAACTGCCACAATATTTCGTTTTTCGGTAACAGCAAAAACTTCAATTATATTATTTTGTAATCTGCTTGTACGATTCTGATGATATAAAAGATTTTAAAAAGGTATAATACGATTAGAGCACATATTTGTAATTAACGGATTTCGCTATCAATGGTATTACAACCTCCAGTTTCTCTTTGATGCGATTAATAACATTAAAATGAGTGAGTAGGTAAAATATTTTTCACAACTGTAATCCGGTTGTGAAATTAATTTTGTAAGTTTGGAAATTAATTACAAACTAAAAATTTTTACTCTATTTTTGACATGGATTTTTTTTTAAAATTGTTGCAAAATTAAAACTAACTAGCAAACTTTATGACTCTGAGAAGAGAAAACAGTTTTAATGTGAAATTTTTTTCTAAACACTAAAGAATTTTAAAACTCGATCGTTTTTTAAACTACCACAATGAAAGCCAATCTATGCAAATCCATGAAGAGAAGTCTATTCCCATGCTTAGTCTATAAAAAAGGTCGGGTGGGTCAGCCCCCATGCTTGGTCTTTTAATTAGCAACATCATAAGTTTTAAGAGTATATATTGACTTATACATTAGAGTCTTTTGTAATGAAGCGGTCACAAAGGTTGTAAAGATGGTACTTCGACTAGAGTGGAACATAATGTAACACAGGGGTAGTTTTATTATAAAACGGCCCATACGATAGGTCTACCCTTTTTGCGACCATTTTCATAAAAAAAAACACATCCCTGTCTCACATGCATGTGGCACTTTCATCAGACAAGCATTTATCAACTCTAACCCGTGCAGAATTGTTATCATATAATTATTGTATGAGATACACTAGATGGTCTGGTACACCCATTGACAACATAATAAACCAGTGCTTTTCTTATTTTACGTTATCAAAAGCTTTGCTATAATCGACAAAACATAAATACGTAGGAGTATAGGACTCTCTCGACTTTTTAATAATGTGTCTAATATTCAGAATTTGCTCCCTAGTGCCTTTTCCCTTTGTGAATCCAGCTTGTTCAGGGGATATCAGCCATAGAAGATAGTTTTCCAAACGGGATCGACGAATATACAGGAAAACCTTGCTGGTATGAGATATCAAGGCAAGTAATCTGTAGTGATCACAGTTATTGGTGTCACCTTTTTTATTAAGTGGAACAAAGACTGATGTTCTCCAGTCATTTGGCTATAAACCAGTCTTCCATATTCCCTGACATAACTGTTGTATTATTCTCAAGCCTTCCTGTCACATGGATCTTAGTGCCTCGACTGTTATAGCATCAATTCCAATCGACTTATTAGATTTTAATTTCTTTATGGCAGCTAAAACCTCCGAGATCAGAATATCCGATTTAAATTGGGTGATAGCCAGTCATAGGGAATTACATAAACACCGAGAATTATTCGTGGACTGTACATATGAGAGTATTGCAGTTAGCGTAAATCGGCAAAAAGTAGTGCAACTGGCTTTAATAACAGGAAAATTACCCTAAAATGATGCTCGTCGGTTCTAAAGAAAGATAGTAGTCGGAATCTGAACTGAGAGCTTTTACGATGGACCGTTTACGCTCCAAAAATGAACTTCTGCTCTTTTGGAAGTAACATACAGTCGTTGCAATGTCTTTGCGAACACAGAAATGTTTTACAAGAATTGACAAAGTATAGTTACACAATAGTCGCGTTGGAACAAATTACGAAACTGGGGCTTATACCCAACGCGTAGCGGTTTAACAAGTATGTTTAAAGATGGGATCTAATACACAAAGACGTAAATTTAAAAATAGAATCAATAATGAAATAGAACTTTTCTGCGAATAATGCTGAATGTATACTGAAAATTGGTCTCATTATTAAAAAATGAGAAGGACATAAAACTATTTGTATTAAAATTAAAACCATACGTGTCGCGCCTATTTATTTATAAAAAAAAAGAAGTGGCGCAAAAAGAGTCAATATAAAGAATCAAATACCAAATTTTTCGAGTCCATGCTAGACATCTCGGACAGGCTTTGGAGTTTTACTAGAATAAGCCTTGGAACGTCTTGTTTCTCGTAACAATGTTATGAAAATATAGCACCCCAAATATGAGAACCTTACTTTAAATAAATTTTATTCTAGCTTTGTACCATTGCCACGTATTTTTTTGTTCTCTAAAGAGTACTCTGCCAGCGATCTCTTTACTGGAAAATTATGCCCGAGCTCAGCCGTAGAGGGTAGAAGAAAAAAAAGAAAATAAAAGTGAGCCTCGCCACCGACTTAGACGGTTCAAGCCGGAAACCCCTAGGTCTTATAGGCACTAGCAGAGCCACACGATAAACAACTAAGATTATGGTGAAACAAATAAATAAAATTATAGCAAAAATATATTGGATACTTTACTCACACAATAAATCAAAGTACACAGCTCAATAGCAACATTATAACAAATATAGTCAAAATTAACAGCTATGGTAAATTTTCTTGCTAAAACAAACCAAAAATTTAAAATTTACAACTTTATAAAATAACCATAACAGAAGTAAGAGTAACAGACTTTACCAAGTTACCAAAAAAAAAAAGTAAAACGTATATAAATAAACTCATTAATAACACTAAATCAAACGTTTACAAAAGGCTGCTAATTTACTCATGTTTTTACCATTTACATAAAGATTTTCACTGCCAAAACAATCGAGTTTATTTAAAAATATTTTTACAATGGTTGTCCTTTAAAATATCAAAATTGTAGGATATTTACAAATAAGTATGAAGAAAATATATTTTTTTTTACTTGGACATAAAGAATTATTGAGAAGATTATTTTAATCCAAGTTTAGTTTTGGCATATTATCTAATGCAATAAATAGTTTCCAACAATGTACTATATTAATAAACTAAAACAAAACTTAATCGTAGTGTCAAAATAAGTCACGGCGTTATATATTTAAAAATAAATCACTTATAACCTTTGGGTATACGAATTCACTACTCCTGGCCGGTTTGATTATGGAACGGCACCTGCTAATTAACAATGGCTTCCCTCAAATAAATCCCGCATGCGGTTATTTTAACTCGACACCAAAATCCAAAATATCAACAACGAAGGTAAGATAGAATGGTCAAGTTAAAAATTAAGTGGTTTTTCTTCAAAATCCAATTAAGATGGCCCAAATACAGCCAGATATGAAAGAAAATCCGTAGAGGTTCTGCACACGTGTTAATATCACACCGTCCCAAAAATTCTCACCACACCACTCCCAAGACTGCCACCAGACGACTGACACCAAACGACTGACACCAAACGACTCTACTTCCCAGGCCGGATATCAAGAAATGACACGGAACACGCGTCAACCAACAATATTCGCAAGTCCATGCTCCATCCACACAGAAATGCAAACCAAACAATAATATAACTGACAACACACAACAATCGAGGCCAAAAACCAAAGCAAAATCTAATGACGAAAAACCCCCCACTCAATTTACATCGATTAACGAAAAATGCCACAGCCATTAACAATCGAATCCTATCACTACAAGGTATGCAACACTATTTACAACGAATGATATATTTAAGTTACAACAAAATACGGTACCTGAGGAATACGAAACTATCAGAGACACAATTAATAATGGAACTGTAGAAGAGAAAAAAATAGGCACGTGACACCATGTTAATAAATTAACAAACAAAAGCATTTTATGACTTACTAATAAATATATTATTTTGGTGGCATTGTTTTACTAAATACGATGTTTTACTTAAAGTGCCAGCCAATTATCGTATTCTATTTTATTGTTGTTTGGTTTATGTAATATTTGCATAAACAATTCTACCTCTGACAAATTTAAACTTATTATGGTGTTTAACTTTCATCCAAACTCCTCCCTTTTAGATTCAAAATATAATTTAATTAAATATGCTTTTCGGAAAACAGTATTCTAAATTAAATCAGCTGAGGTATCCATCAAATTAAAAATTTTGCATGAAACGTAACACATTGTAAGTAGTGTAGATTTCATGTTCCGGTGTCATCTAAATGCACATGTAAACCAGCTAGTTTTAACTTTGTCGGAAACGGCCTTAGCATACCATCCGCACTGGGATGCTATTATCCAGGAATGCATGCAGCTTGCATAAAGTCTTTTCTGTTGAAACACGTATTTTCGGACGTTGTGTTAGAGTGCAATATTGTGTAAAATGAGTTGCCTATTTGCTGGATTGTATGCCGTGTGCAACTTTGTGCATTAATGTCGTATCATTGCTCAACAAATTAAATTAAATTTGGTCTTTCTGGAAATATTAGCGCCGTGTCAGTCATGACGTTGGCAACGCTAGCGTCGGTATATTCCAGTGTCGTCCCAACTACATCTTTTAACTTTTTTGCAACAAAAATACATTTTACCTACACAAAAATTTTACTATCCAATAATTACAGTTTATTATTTATTTTATCAGACTAACATAATATAAAATTTATAAAAAGCACTAAAAATATTAAGATTTAAGTACCTATCCAAACAATACCTAACATAAAATAAATGGGCTTGCATTTTTTTTTATATTTTACACAGAAATAACCAGTACCCTAATAACTTCATTATAAATTTAATAATTTTATAACATTTAAAACAATTTTTTTTTATTATTTATTAAAATTGGCAGGTTACATTTTTACATTTGTTTACGTGTTACCATTTTTTACATTGTATGAGTTTAAATTTCAGAAACACAATAATATATCTTGGGACATGTTTTATCGATTGGTGTTAATTTTAAAACAACCTGCCACAAAAAGCTATTATTTGAGTGTTTTACGTTTGACACTGGAGCAGTAAAACGTGTGAAATTTTAGATAGTTGGTGTTTTTACCAGTAAGAAAATAAGGGTAACATATTTTAACCATAAATATTTAATATTTAAATAGACTTTTTGTAAAAAATATATACCCATATCGTGGTTATATCGTGCTAAAGAACTTTAATTATGGATTTGGAGATGATTTATTAAAGAAAGAGACCTGTCAAAGGTCCCCCCTTTATTTCCAACGACGCGGTTGTGCCGATTTAAACCAAATTGGTTACCACTTACATACATATAGTCACTCCTTTTTCCCGTAGTGGTAGAAATTTGCTGTGAATCTTACACACATCTTTTGCTTTCCCTACTTTAATCAGTGCTCTCATGCATGCTCGTCGGTTGTTGGTCCGCTTGACCTGGTCTTTCTTCAAAACAATGTTCGCCGAGGTCGACCTCTACCGACTTTTTTATTTACACTCGCCCTATAAATTTGTTTCGTAAATATTCCTTTATTTATCCTTTCTACGTGTCCAAACCATCCAAGCATTTCTTTACCTATCGTTTTTATCACATCTTTTACACCGCAGCGTACCCTTATCTTACTATTCTTTACTTTAGTCACCCCGGTAATGCTTTTAAGACTACTTATCTCCGCAGCATTAATCCTATTTTCATGCTTATTTTGCCAAACCCAACATTCACTACCATACAGAAGATTAAGAACCAACATACCTCTGTGCACAGCCAGGCGTGCCTTTTTGACACTATCTGGCTGTTCATAAAGCTATGAAGTGCTCCATTCATTTTTTTCCAACACACCCTTCGCTCAATGTCATACTTTATTTTATCCCTTTGATTTTGAGGGAATCGTGCATCACATTAATCAAAGCCTGCAACTTCTCTTTAGACGACGCTAATATGACTTGATCATCGGCGTGAAGAAGGCATTTGACGATCAAATCATTTATTTTTAATCCATACGCACTCTCTTTTAAATCTTTTAAACAATCGTCCATGTATAAGTTAAACAGCCAAGACAAACCCACACATTCATGTCTCACACCTTTTTTGGTGGTAAACCAGTCCGTGTAAGCTCCGTTTATCCTGACGCAAGCAGTGGAATCCTCGTAAAGTTATTTCAGTGCTCGTATTAAGCTACCGTTCACCCTATGCATAGACAATGTCGACCACAATTTACTCCTTACCACTCTGTTATAGTCCTTTTTCAAGTCTATAAAAGCGCAGTAGACCTTTTGACTCTAGCTAAGAATCTCGACTATCTCTTGTAATAAAGAGACCCGATCCATATATCCTGCTTGCACATCCCATATTATCTTCGTCACTCTTTTAATCAATATCTTTGCATACAGTTTGTCGACTATGCTGAGTAAACTTATACCTTGGTAGTTCTAAAAGTCCTGCTGCGAACCTTTTTCCTTGCAAAGTGACACTATAACGGCCTTGCACCAGTCGTCTGGTAAGCTGCCAGTCCTCCAACAAATCTCAAAAAGGCGGTACAGCAGGCTAGTCACCACGCGTTGTCCAGCCTTCAGCATTTTAACCGTTATCCTGTAGTACTCACCAGCTTAACCCAATTTCATACTGTTCAACGCTTTCACTATTTCAGTCGTACCAATTTCACTTCTATTGTAACTTTTACTTATGTATCTGAATAGGGCCTGTGACCTTTTTTAAATATACTTTTGAAGTATTTGTTCCATTTTTTTAAATTTCCTTTTTTTCACCTTACTACCGTCTTGGTTTTTTCCAGTTGCGAGGTAGTATTTTTACCTCAAATACAGAGTAAATTGTGGTCGACATTGTCTATGTATGGGGTGAACGGCAGTTTAATACGAGCACTAAAATAACTTTACGAGGAATCCACTGCTTGTGTCAGGATAAACGAAACTTGCGTGAATTGGTTTAACATCGAAAAATATTTGATCGTCAAATGTCTTCTTTACGCCGATGATCAAGTCATATAAGCGTCATCTGAAGAGAAGTAGCAGGCGATGGTTGATGTTATGCATGATGCCCTGAAAATTAAAGGTTCCTATTATAAAAAATGAAAGAAAAACGAAAGTAATGGTTTTTAAAAGAGCAGAGGATATGAGGTTCTGATTAAGAAAAAAAGAGTGAAAGAAATTAATAAATTTGTGTGATTGGGTTCAAAGTTTACGAGAGATGAAAAGTATGACAGTGACATTGAGTGAAGGGTGTTGGCAGGAAAACAAATGAATGGGGAACTGCATAGCTTTATGAGGAGCCAGAAATTGTCAAAAAGGCACGTCTGGCTGTATATAGAGGTGTGTTGGTTCCTACACTTATGTATGATAGTGCATATTGGGTTTGGCAGAAGAAGCATAAAAATAGGATAAATGCTGTGGAGATTAGTAGTCTGAGAAGTATAGCCGGAGTGAAAGATAGATAAAGAAATGCTTAGATACTTTGGACACGTAGAAAGGATGAATAAAGGAAGATTGACGAAACAAATTTATAACGCGAGTGTTAATGGACAAGTCGGTAGAGGTCGACCTCGGCGAACATATCTCGATCAGATCAACATTGTTTTGAAGAAAGGCCAGGTCAAGAGTACCAACAACCGACGAGCATGTATGAGAGCGCTGATGAGAGTAGAGGAAGCAAAAGATATGTGTAAGAACCGTAGTAAGGGGAAGGAGGTGGTCTCTGTCTACCCCTACGGGAAAAAGGCGTGACTACATGTATGTATGTATGTAATTTTATTCTTATGTTAAGAATTATTTTTTAATTTTTGTTTGATTAACTCTAAAAGCGTGTTTTTTTAAACTATAATTTATTGTGAGGAAGGTTAAAAAAATAATGATACATTGTTCCGTAAAAATGTTTTTAATAAATATTATTTATAAATACAGATTTCACAGTTGATATGATTGAAACTTTGTAAAAGGTACACAAGAAGTTCTTTAATAAATTCATTGTCGACCTGAATTAATAACGAACATCTAAAGTTATAAAAATACAAAATGTGGTTAGCACAAAATTGTTTATTTTGTAAACTTGGCACATTTTCGGTTATCGACGATAAATTACTTTTTATTTATTGATGAAAAAAGGAACGCTACTGAAACCCTTCTGAAGCTCGAGTAATACTTTTTGGAACGTATTTCTCCCATGATGTTGTACAATATTAGAAGGGAATATTTAGGGACTAGCCTGTCTGTTAGAGTTAAGATGCTTCGTTTGGTGTAGGAGATAATTAAATATTGTATCTGTCTGCGTAGGGACACAGCTGAGCTAATCAATGTTCAATTTACAAACGGGAATTTTTATTACAAACAAAATAATAGCGATAAAATTATTTTTTGAGAAAACAAAATTTTTTTAATATTTTTATTCCGGGATTAAGTAAAATAGACAAATAAAGCCATCAGCAGCGATGTTAATATTAGGAAAGTAAAGCAAGAAATCATAGTGCGATGTAGTTACAAAGTGCTTATCCAAAATTTTAGTGTCATAATTCCTAAAGTGTATTTACAAATAGACAAAAGTGTTTATTAACAAACTTATTTATTGTCTGTAATGGTAATAGTAGTTATTTTTAAGAGATTCAGCAAGGGCAACTGTAAGGTTGAAAGTTTCTTGGACTTGGACATGGTTAGAAAACACTTCTGTTTAAGTTAGAGAGAGTTATCTCTCTAACAATAAACAAAATAGTGGCAGGTGTTAATAAAAGATTTTAAAAAAATTAATCAATCAAATTAAGAAGCAGAAATGTGTCTTACAAGAAGAAAATATAGCACCCAAATTGTTAAAATTGTTAAGAAAACGCCTACAGTGCCAAATGAACAAAATAATGACACGAATGGTAACACCATGGGAGACATTTTACGAAAAAAAAATATTTCAAAATTGTTATTTTATTCCTAGTAATTTTTCTGTCTATTTTACCTAAAACTCTCCCCTTTATCGAATCCTTGTATTCAAGCATCTCAAATATAGCTGAGAATTCTGATTTAACTTTATTTAATGATGAACATTCTAAAGCAACCAATGGTTCTGTTACAGTTGGTGATACCACTATTTGTGAACCAAAACATTCTGGATGTGCTCAAAAAATAGTAAGACCATCGTTTCCAAAATATTTTGAATTAAATACTGATTTTGGGTGTTTAAAACGTAATATAGTGTTATGATATATTGTTTTATGCTTGGCATATATAAAAATAAAATTAATATAAGATTGTCCATTTTAGTTTATTAGTATAAACCTAAACATTAGAAAATTATTGATAACTGTAAATGTATGAATCAAAAAACCTATTAACTGAATTTAAATTAAGATTTTGAGAAGTTTAGTAGTAAAACTAAAATTATCAGTTAGACATCTAAATATCTAAAATGAAATAAATTTTAATAAATTGGAAGACAAAAAAATAATGTTTTAAAATAATATTGTTACTGAAGTAATATCCCTTGTAATACTGTAATATTTTCAGAGCTGGTGTATTTCATTTGAAATAAAATTACCCTTTTAAGAATTTAAACTCGCACTCAGTGAATATGTCATAGTCAAAGTGGAGCAAATCATTTTGAAGTTGCATTGGAGAGATTTCGTGTTCTCGCTTACAGTCCCTGTCTCGTTTGTATTCAAACCGTTTTCGTTTTTAAGCCATAGAAACGAGAAAGTCTGAGAATGACGAACAAGTTAGTAATACTCAGAGGCGCTCATAGAATATAATAAATTCAAATCAAAAGATTTATGTTGGAGATTAACCATAGCATATTCCTTAAATTTACGCCTGTGGGTATTTAAATAGACATTTATTAATAAAAAATTTCAACGTTTATTAACTTATACTATGGTCGAGTCGTATAAATATTGTTTGAATATGACCTCAACGGGTTGCGTCGTTCAGAAGTTACACGATCACTAGCAAATATATCGACGATTATATATTATATAAAGTGGTGAGAAAAAATAAGAAATAAATATCCGAGAAAAACAAAAACCAACATTGACATTATTTTCACTTTTATTTTGTTTGCTGGAATCGCCTTTAAAATTCTAAATACCTATTCTGCAAAAAATGTTTTTATATGTTTGTTAATAATGTTAGATAGAAAAAAAAATTACAAATAAATGGGGCCCGACATTACTTTATGAGCAGCCAGAATGTGTCAAAAAAGGCACGTATGGCTGTGCATAGAGTGATGGTTTCTACACTTATGTATGGTAGTGAATTTTGAGTTTAATGGAAGAAGCATAAAAATAGGATTAATGCTGCAGAGATGAGTAGTCTGAGAAGAATAGCCCGAGTGACTCGGTTAGATAAAGTAAAAAATAATAATAATAAATAATAATAGTGAGATAAGGGAACGCCATAGTATGAAAGAAGATGTGGGTACAAAAATAGATAGAGAAATGCTTAGATGGTTTGGACAAATAGAGGGGATGAATACAAAAAGATTGACGAAACAAATTTATAAAGCGAGTGTGAATGGGCAAGTCGGTAAAAGTCGACCTCGACGAACATATCTTGATCAGATCGACATTGTTTTAAAAAAAAATTTTACAGGTTGCACTCTCCATCCGTCTTACGAATTTTTGATCAGGTCACGTGTCCTGACGTGAGTTTAACATTTTTTACCCATTACAAAAAAAGTGTACAACGCCGCTAAAGAAGTTTTCACTTCAAAAAATATTATTTTTAATCTGAAAAATATTGTCTCCAGATTTCCATAGTTTATGAATAATGCATTATTTTTATTAACGCTTTATTATAAATCATTTATTAAACATCAGTACCAGATTTGAATGTTTTCGATTTCTTTCTTCCGATTTTTGCTTAATCTTCTTTCAATATGGCGCTTTTCTTCCTACCTCGACTTTTTCGTTTTCGGCTACCTCGTTTTCGGTTTTGTCGTTTTTGGCTACGTCGTCTACGGCTTCTGCTTCTATTTTTTCTTCGTCATCGAGCCTCCGTTATCGGCAAACCAAAACCTAATTTAAACCTTCCCTCGTTCTCTTTGATCAAACCAGCTGTCAGTCCAGTTTTTAATGCTTTTTTAACACAAATTGATGCATTTTTTAACGGCTTCTTGCACTGATAAATTATTTGATCTAAAATTTTGTCGGGGGGAGAACCATTAGAGTCATTAAGACACGCTATGGTGTCCATAACATCTGCTAAAAACGACACCTCTCCTTGGACCATTTTAATGCAGCAAAAGCAGAACTTAATCAATAAACTAATGAAAAGCACTTAAATTTTGAATTTAGCTACTATATTAATTTGTCAAAATGACATTAAAAATGTACTTGAATTTGTCAGTTTGTTGAATAAGGTTGCCAAGTTACCAGTCAAGAAAAGTCGCATTTTATATTGCTCCAGTGAAATACATCCGTCTTACGAATTTTCGATCAGGCCACGTGTCCTGACGCGAGTTTAACATTTTTTACCTATTACAAAAAAAGTTCACAGCGTGCCATAAGAAGATATCACTTCAAAAAGCCATGTCAAGAGTACCAACAACAGACAAGCATGTATAAGAGCACTGATGAAAGTAGAAGTATCAAAAGATGTGTGAAAGAACCGTAGCAAGTGAAACAATGCGACGACGCAACGCAACGCACTAGTGAGGCCTTAGCCTTATTGTGAATTTTTTAGAATTTACTAAATTAGGATATCTGCATTTTATTTACTTGTTTACTGATCACTTGCACAAAAAAAGTTTTTTTTCCATTATTTTAACAGATGTGTTTCATAACATTGTCATTTTTGAAATCATAACTTATATGAATGTTTTTTTTTTTTTTATGTTCTGGTTCCCACGAAAAGGGATATCCTGTAATGTTCAAAGAACATCGTGGGAACCAAGGGAAAGAAGGTAGGAGTTGGTGTTCTTCTTAAATTTCTGGAGGTTGTATGCCTCGGGGACCACCTCCCTAGGCAATGAGTTCCAAAGCCTCGCAATTCGTTGGATGAATGAGTCTTTGGAAAGTGATGTTCTGCAGGTCTCCAAAGTGACCACGAAGGGGTGTGAAGACTGAACTTGACGGGTTAATCTCGAAGAGACTGCCAAAGGAGGAACGATTGTTGATATTTCAGAAGAGCATCGCCCATGAAAATATCTGTAAAATAGAGACAAATCGCCAACTTTTCTACAGTGTTCCAGACAAGTGAGCCAGTTTGTAAGCGAGGCATCACCGACGAGACGAATTGCCCTTTTTTGGACAGAATCCAGTAGCTTCAGGATATGTTTAGGTGCTGCACTCCAAATATGGGAACAGTACTCCAGTACAGGTCGGATCTGTGCCTTATAGATCATAAGCAGCTGACTGGAGGTGAAATAGCTCTTGGCACGAAACAAAAAACCAAGTTTTTGGGATGCACTTTTGGCAATGGACCTCACGTGATTTTCTCAGGAAAGGTTATTGCTAATAGTAATACCAAGCATCGATATGGATGACTTCAGTGGTATGGTTACTCCTGACAAAGTTATGTTAGGCACAGTGAGATCGGCTTTTCTAGAGAAAAGACATGCTTGTGTTTTGTTTGCATTGAATTCTACCAAGTTATTGGATCCCCATTCGAGAATTGTACTAAGGTATTCTATTATATAAATTTTATGCCATTTTGTTTCATTAAAATTTTAACAAAGTCTAATTATTATAAATTTTAATTCAACCGCCTTAAACCACAAATGTTTACTGAAAATTATAGTTTTTCAAAAATCGGAAATACCGTATTTTCAAAATTGCGTTGCTACATCTTCTTTATGTCTCAAGCTGGGTGTTTCTTTTGTGACTGTCAGTTGTGTTTTTGAATCGTGCTTGCTCAGTCACTTTCAATAATGGTACTATTGGTGCTAGGTTAGGCCGTTAGGCCGTTAGGTCAGGTTAGGCAAATTTATTTACTTTTACTGCCTTAAATAAACAAATGTTTCTAGTCTGTATATGAGTTAACTTGGTCAGTTGGATACTTCACGTCGAATTGACAGTTGTATACTTTACGCTAATTTGTGTATGAGTTAACTTAATCAGTCATTATATTTGATGGCCAACTCCATACTGTCGGATTTACCGTAACGGTGTGCGCGTGCAGCTCTTCCAATTTTACTCTCAACTAAACGCGCCCACAAAGAATAAAAATATTTTCCTTCTCTTTCTCGAATTTAAACCATAAAAAAATTAACATTAAAGTATGAAATACAACAATAAGTTTGTAAACTTTATCTACATCCATTGTTAAATGCTCACTCGCGTTAATGTCGTCAAAAATAATTTCGTAAAAGAAAATAGTAAATAATAAACATAACCTAATTTACTCCCTTACAGATTTTTAAAATTTAATCAAATTAATTAAAATCACACTTTATACAATTTCCAAACATATCAAAACATTAAAAAGGTCATAAAAATTTGGATTAATATGTTTTAGACAATTTATAAAGTTGTTATTTAATTTTTTAATGTTCATATAAATGATGATTTCTAAGACAGGTTGGATTTAGGCTTACAAAGGAATTCGTAAAAGAAAATAAAAAAAAATGAAGAAAGAGTAAGAAGTAGGAAAATAAATAGATGTAGACACCTAGCCCATAAATAGAAACACATTTACTATTGCTTAAAGGTGACAGAAAAATGGAAATAAATAGAAAAAAGTCATAAAATTTTGAATTCTAAATTAACCTTTTAATTTTGACGTCTGTTTGTTATTTAATCATATGTTAGTTTACGCAATTTAAAAAGTTGTGATTTAATTTTCTTATGTCCAAATAAATGATAAATTCTTGGACATGTTGAATTTAGGCTAACAAGGCATTTTGTTGAAAAAAATAAACAAAAAACTAAAAAAGGATAAGTAAGTAAAAAAATAAACAGATGTAGAAAACTAACCTCAAAAATAAAAACATCAACTATTGATTTTTATACTAAGCAATACGCTATCCGGCGGAATAAACTCGCATCAATATCACATGACCAGCAAATGTGATTGGTTTGTGTTTATTTACCTGGAAGCGTGCATTTGTGTGAAGATTATAGTTGTTTAATAGTGACTAATAATTTGTTAAAAGTAAAAATGAACAGCAGATCAAATTGTTGTGTACCTGGATGTAACTCTGTGTATAAAAAAAATCCAACTTGTCTTTTCATCATTTTCCAAATAAGGGTCAGAGAGTTGAGCTTATTGGAGAATCCGGAATGGCAACTATACACAATGGACAATGGTTGAAACATATCCGTTCAAATATCGAAATGTTCACCAAATTGTACACTACAATTAAGATTAAAACTAACCGTAAAAATAATTGTTTTTGTTGATTAAGCTCTTATTTATTAACTTTATTATTTGTAAAAATACATCCTAAACAACTAATGCTATACTTATTCAAATATTAAATTGACCACCGGTATAAATGTTATAATATATCTTTATATTGATTATGAAAATTTATATGCCTGCCAAAGACAATAATCTTAACCTCAGAAAGAGTAGTTAAACCACAAAATTCTTGACCATTTAAAAAGGTTATAAAATTTTGATCTCTAAACGCACCTTCAAATGTTGACGTCTATTTGTCATGTAATTATATTTTAGTTTTAGGGATGCTATACTTAATTAAATATTGAACTGACTGTCGGTATATACTTTTTTATATAAAAATTGTCCTATGTCGACGAAAATATGTGTCAAAGTTTCATGATGATCCGTTAAGTAGTTTACGCATTAAAGCGTAAAGGTAAGTACAGACCGGGCAAAAAAAAGGTTGGCAACATGTTGCCGGGTGTGGTCAATATATTTGTAGATTGATGTTGCCAACACTGTTGCACGTCCACACCAAAGTCAGTGTTGTATTAAAAATGGAAGAGACTATTGCTGTTGGTGCTAGTGCTGCTTTTATAATAATTGCTGGTAATGTTCAAAAAAGGAAAAGACGGTGGTGGCAGAGAGAATTTTTAAAACACGGGATAAGCCATGGGGATAACCTATTGTCTGAACTACGTTTAAACGATGGTACCTCGTTCCGCAATTTCGTTAGATTGTCAAATTCTGATTTTGAACATATTCTTTCTTTGGTAGCCCCTAAAATCGTAAAAAAAAATACAAACTACCGTGCCGTGTACCGTTTTGTGTTGCCAACAGCACTAGCACGTACACACTAAGCGATGTTTTTCATTTGAATGGGGAACACGGATACATGCAACAACCAACAAATTTCTTTGTTGTCACGCCGCCCAATGTTGCCGTGTATCTAGCAACTTGTATCTTGTTGACGGGATACATGTTGCCAACACGTGTTGCCCCGGTCTGTACTTGCCTTAACACACAAACAAACAAACAAACAAACAAACAAACAAACTTATATTTGCATTTATAATATTAGTTAAGATTACATAAAATAAAATCAAGTAACTGCAAGCAAAAAGTGACTCTACTCTAGAACTTTTCTACAGTTGTACTTGTTAAATCAAGTAACTGCAAGCAAAAAGTGACTCTACTCTAGAACTTTTCTACAGTTGTACTTGTTAAGTCTGCAGATAAAGATTTGTGCAATTTATTCAGTTAAAATCTTGAAAGAACGCCGATGTGTCGGTATGTCGTGCTGCTGTCGGAATTTTTTGACTTTATTCAAAGCAGAAAGGAAAACTTTTCAAAGAAAAGAAGCCGATCGTTTATCTATTCAATTTCGGTCTTGGATTTTTATTTTTCTATGCATATACCAGTTAGAGGCGTGATTTCCTGTGTCACGAAAACTACTGCGTCAGCAAAATTGATCATGGAAAACCGATAAATTATTGGATATTTTTATATTAGTAAAATTTTTTTTACTTTTTTTTTTATATTTTCGTTTGTTATTTGTGATGGTTACACATTTTTAGTTATGATCCTTTATCTCTTTAATTTCGGTTTGGGATTTTTATTTTTCTGTGCAGTTCTCAATTTGGGGCGTGATTTCATGTGCCACGAATACTAAAGCGTCAGCAAAATTGATTATGGAAAACCGATAAATTATTTATCGGATATATTTATAGCATTTAAAGTTACCGTATATAAAAAGTAAAATTGTTAGTTAATTTTTATTTTTTTATCTTCGTTAATTAGTCTTAATGCTTACACATTTTTTGGCCATTTAGAGTGATTTACACAAACAAAACGCTCACATTTTCCACAACGTTGTCTTGATTTTCTATCTTCGGTTCTTTCACAGAGAAAACATCTACCTTGAGTTCCCACAGGTCTTGTTGAAGGGATATTTTGCTCCAATTCTGGAACAACTTTAAGAATATTTTCTTGTATGCTTGCTTGCAAACCCTTAGTATTTCTAAATCTATAAATCATATTTTCCTTGGCCAGTTCCTTTCCCAACTGAAGAAGATATTTTCTTCTTGCATCTAAGTGCCCAGACCCGTAATACAGCACAAGCGTTTAATGCATGTGTAATGGGTAGTTAATTATATAGGTTAGAATTTATGCTTATTGGTAAATTATAGGCTATTAACTTTGGTATGTATGTGTTTAGTAATAATTATAAAATATATCGACCAAGCAGTTTGTTTATAAATTGTTTATCGAAGGAAGTAACAATTGCTAAATAAGCAGACACACGCTAAATAAAAAGAATGTGTAGGCTGGCAATTGTTGCTTTTGGGTTTTGTGAAAGAGTTCAAATTAAACATTGGTCAAAGAAATGTGTAATATTTCAAGAACGTAGACCTTATTAAATCGGAACCTGAACCGAATAATTTAACGTTATCAGACATGTACTTAAGCTTGGAAGATCGAGGCATGTCTCCCCAATGAGTTTGTTTGCTCATATTTAGGCTTTGAAGTGTAGACACCTGAGCCAGTTCCTTCGCTGGTTTTTGGTCTATCTGTGTACCAGGTAAGTTCACCAGGTTAATCATTATTTCCTTTGTCATCCCTGAGTTTTGCGTGAACCTCATAGTTTGTCTCAAATGATATTTCTGCACTTATATAATCAGTTGCCATTTCTAGAAATGGGTCTGATTATAATTTTTATGGTTGTATGCCCATGTGTTTTAGTACCTTTCCAACAGTTTTGTTGTTCTATTCTATAAGCGCATTGTCTTGCCTCGCCCCGGATATAAATATCTAGAGGTGGGAGGTTTAGCATTGCTTCCATAGCAGCAGTGGGGGTTGTTCTTATAGCCCCCGTAATACATAGGCAAGGCAGCCTTTGTATACTGCTGAGTGTATTTACGGTTTGGGATCGCCGGATTTTGGTCCACTAGCAAATAAAGTCATATGTTATCTTGGGTCTTATCACAGCCGTGTATGGCCAATGAGCTCTATTCAGTTTCAGCCCCCAAGTCTCTTTTTGTGGCCATTAGCATAATTTTGCTTTTGTTTGAGATTTACTGCAAGTGGGTATTCCATGACAATTTCATGTCCAGAAAGACCCCGTGGTATTTTGTACCCTCACTACAAATAAATATGCATATAAATTCGAACCCTAAGTGTGAATTTTAGTGAAATGTTACAGTATTAATAAACATAAAAGGACTTAGAAGGATCTTCACCAAAAATAAATAGACGTGGTTTTTTTTGCCAATCCATGGATTCTGCATATGCTTTTGTATATTGTCTACATTTTTTGGCAATAAGTTGAGAGATGTAACTTTCGCCATCTCCAAAATATTTGGCGGTGTACAAATTTTGCTGTTTTCATCACTATCACTCGTTAAATTCTCCAACTTATTGTCGTAATCGAATAGTCGAGATGACAGTTCATCAGAATGAACATGACATTCGCGATATAGAGTTAGAGGAGCAGAGCCCACTTATAAAAAAGCTGTTCTATTGCAACTTCCTTATTGGTCTCAGCCTGTTGGATCCTAAATATTGAAATTGGTGATTGGTTGTCATCTGTTGAATAATATATCAGGATCTTGGTAATTGGTTATCAGCTGTTAAATAATGTATCAGGATCCAACATTTTTAAGAACTCATATCCATTTATCAATAGATAATGCATGTGTAGGTAATTGTTGTGGAATCAAATGGTCGTAGAGAATTAGTTTATTCCTCAATGAGCATATAATAATAGCCATTATACGCGAGTAGAAGACTATACTTTCTCTACGAACATCGCAGACCATCACAATCACTCGTTAAATTCTCCATCCTATTGTCGTGATCAAATTGTGTTTATCGGAATGACATTCGCGATATCGAGTTAGAGCAGCAGAGCCTACTTATAAAAAAGCTGTTCTATTGCAACTTCCTCATTGGTATCAGCCTGTTGGATCCTAAATATTTGAAATTGGTGATTGGTTGTCATCTCTTGAATAATGTATCAGGATCTTGGTAATTGGTTGTCAGCTGTTGAATAATGTATCAGGATCCAACATTTTTAAAAAATTATATCCATTTATCAATAGATAATGCATGTGTAGGTAATTGTTGTGGAATCAAATGGTCGTAGAGAACTAGTTTATTCCTCAATGAGCGTATAATAATATCCATTATACGCGAGTAGAAGACTATACTTTCTCTACGAACATCGCAGACCATTACTATTACTCGTTAAATTCTCCATACTATTGTGATCAAATTGTGTTTATCAGAATGACATTCGCGATATAAAGTTAGAGGAGCAGAGCCCACTTATAAAAAAGCTGTTCTATTGCAACTTCCTTATTGGTCTTAGGGATCCTGAATATTAAAATTGGTTGCCAGCTGTTGAATAATGTATCAGGATCCAACATATCCAAAGAATCATATCCATTCATTAATAGATAACGGATATGTAATTGTTGTAGAATACCATGGACGTAGAGAAAGATATAAAACGATTTTCGAGAATAGTAGTAAAAACATTTATTATGTCCCAAAGCTATACTCTCTTGATTAATATTTTATAACGTCACTGCCTAGAGAAGTTATGAGCTTACCTTTTTGAAATGAAACCTTTAGAGCGACGTCTTTTGTTAGATGTTTTTTGTGAATTAAATACAACCATTATTTGGCGACAATAACTTTCAATTTTGGAATTTGCAAGATATGTTTCTCATTTAAATTTAATTCGTTAGCAATTACCGCGTTTCTTTCACAGAGTTGTTCTTTTTACCGTTTGGTCAGGGGTTTTTTAAATAAAAAAATACAAGGGCAACAAAAACATTCACACAAAAAAATAAATTTAAATCTATACATTATTAGATTAAAAAATATACGCGTGCTTTTCTTTAAGTTTGTCGTGTTTGTAGACGTTCTAATCCATCTCTGTCAAATTGAGCCATGTAGTAATTATTTTTTTTTAAATTTTAATAGTGTTTAAAGCAAAAAGTCTAAAGGTGTTTGAATTGTAGCAATTTAATTTATTTAAAAAAAAATTAAACCCTTCGTTAATAATTTATCGATAATTGGATATGGTTTGTAAGTAAAAAGACAAGGCAATATAAAACCTATAGCAGAACAATTTCTTACTCAAAATATTGTTATGAGCGCAACTGCCCAAAATATCACATCTCCGAAGTCGTAATGTTAACAGTGGGAAAATACAAAAGCGATTTCAAAAGAAAAATATCAGCTATGTGTCAATGTCGCCTTTTCAACATTATTTTTTCTTCGCTTGAGGCTGTAAAAATGTCGATAACAATATGCCAAACACAGAATTGCTTCTTATTCGTTCGAATGTTTTACTCTTAACTGTATCGATTTAGTTAGTGGGAAGACCTAAGATCGTTTAAGGTTATTTGTGCCACTGCGTGAGTGGAAAGCGCGTTTTTCACATTTGTTGAGACATTTTACTTCGGGTAAAGTTACACGATTAAAAACTTGCCACGATTTTACTCTTCATTATGAAACAAATGTATTTGTAATATTAATAACGTTGTAAAGTAACTAACGAAAAATAATAATATTCAGGACCCTATTTGAAAATTTTCAAACAGAAAAATAAGAATTCAATTTTAACACAATATCGCCCAAATATTATTTACATAAACAAATAATCGTTGGTGTGTCTGTTAGTATTCATGTAACTTCTGAAAGAATTGGATCAATTGGGGTCATATTTGCACACTATGTTTGGATCATAGCTGTGCTATGCTTGGGTGGCACTGTAGTCAGTTTATAAGAAAATTATTATTAACAAGTTACTAATAAATTTTATAATTTTAAATGGAAATGATTTATATTAACACATGTTTGCGCAGCCAAAAATATTATTCTACTATGTGATACTGTTTAATAGATGACGCGTAGATTGTCAGTAGATGGGGCATTTTATACAAAACGCTGTCACTAAGATAGATTATAAAACCATTAAACTTGAGTTTAGTTTTAAATAACTCCTGGACAGGGTCTTCTAATAAGTTTTTTCAATTTTTTTTATACAGCCAACGGCTGGACCGATTTTGATAAAAATTTTAGCCAATCTTAAGATTAGACTGGCAGGTGATCGCGTGAAGTTTGATAGCAATCCCGCATTTTAAATCCCGCATTTTAAACCCCACATTTTTAAACCCAAAATGTAAACTTTTTTAACTTCTTTTCTATAGCCACCGACTATGAAGATTTTGATGAAATTTTTAGCCAATCTTTAGGTTAGCTCGAAAAATAATCATGTGAAGTTTAGTAGTAACCCCGCATTTTTAATCCCGCATTTTCAACCCCGAAACGTAAACTTTTTTAATTTTATTTTTATAGCCAACGGCTAAAACGATTTTGATTAAACTTTTAGCCAATCTTTAGATTAGACTGGCAAGTGATCGCGTGAAGTTTGATAGCAATCCCGCATTTTAAACCCCACATTTTTAAACCCAAAATGTAAACTTTTTTAACTTCTTTTCTATAGCCACCGACTATGAAGATTTTGATGAAATTTTTAGCCAATCTTTAGGTTAGCTCGAAAAATATTCATGTGAAGTTTAGTAGCAACCCCGCATTTTTAATCCCGCATTTTCAACCCCGAAACGTAAACTTTTTTAATTTTATTTTTATAGCCAACGGCTAAAACGATTTTGATTAAACTTTTAGCCAATCTTTAGATTAGACTGGCAAGTGATCGCGTGAAGTTTGATAGCAATCCCGCATTTTAAACCCCACATTTTTAAACCCAAAACGTAAACTTTTTTAATTTCTTTTCTATAGCCACCGACTATAAAGATTTTGATGAAATTTTTAGCCAATCTTTAGGTTAGCTCGAAAAATAATCATGTGAAGTTTAGTAGCAACCCCGCATTTTTAATCCCGCATTTTCAACCCCGAAACGTAAACTTTTTTAATTTTATTTTTATAGCCAACGGCTAAAACGATTTTGATTAAACTTTTAGCCAATCTTTAGATTAGACTGGCAAGTGATCGCGTGAAGTTTGATAGCAATCCCGCATTTTAAACCCCACATTTTTAAACCCAAATTTTGATTGCATTTTTAGCCAATCTTTGGGTTAGCTCGGAAAATAATCACGTGAAGTTTAGTAGCAACCCCGCATATTTAATCCCGCATTTTCAACCCCAAAACGTAAATTTTTTAATTTTATTTTTATAGCCAACGGCTGAAACGATTTTGATTAAACTTTTAGCCAATCTTAAGATTAGCTCGGCAAATGATCGTGTAAAGTTTGGTAGCAACCCCGCATCCAAAACCCCGAATTTTTAATTTAAACGTGAATCTAACTTATTTAATTGATTAATATTATAATTTATGATTTTTTGTGTTTTTTTTTAAATTAGAAAGATACAGAAAAGATTAATAACAGGGCCCCTGTACAAAAATAACTCATATTTACATTAAAATGTATTGTACTTTTTATTGGGTGTTTTTATATGAAATGTGTTGAATGTATTTGCAAGGCCTCTGCGCAAAACTGTAAAACATTCACCAGGTCTAATACGTCCTTGCATTTTTAAAGTACTTGGTATAATTTCAATAAATATTTATTTTTTAGTGTGTACACTATTACAAACACTTAAGGGTTTTTGAGACAATAAAGATAATAATAATATTAAATATAGACTGACAAACATTGTAGGTATTTACGAAAATTATTACACATAATGTCAATACGTAATCTTTGATTCAATCTAACTTATACTCATAAATAATATAAAAAAATTTCATTGATTGTAAAAACCACATTACATTTTGGTATTTTTTAAACAGCTACATTCTTTACAAGCCGGTAAGCAAGAATATTATATTTGTAAACGAACTTCGTTTGTTTAGGTTTTTAGGTTACTATTTTTATGTTTACACAAAATAATATTAAAAAAAGATATAATTTTTTTTTTTACCAATTATAACGTTTAAAAAAAAATTACATTGTCCAATTTTGTATTTTTACTATTTTAACAACCCTATTCTGCTCGATTTAATTTTTCCCGTAGAAAATGTACTGCTTACGACTCTGTCATTCATTTTCCTGATTTCGGTGAACCTGTTGTGAATCCCCCATTTCTCGATCAGACTATGATTTGGAATTTGAATTGAGTTTGAGATTACACAATGGTAAATATTTAACGAAATCGTAAATTATTTCCGTTGAAAGATTGTTTAATTAAGATAAATTTGGCAAAGCACTGCTTACAGTTGTTTAATTTAATCAGGTTTTAACCATTTTCAAAAGGACATTTTAAAATGATTCATTTTTTGATGTATAAAAAATAATTCAAATGTTTAGATAATAAAAAAACGTACATATGTTAAATGAACACAAAAAAAAGTAAAAAAAAAACGATTGATTATTTGTTACCTACAAAAGGTTTCACAAAGACTTTTATTTACAGCCCAGTAAAGGGTTAAATTTTAAAATAACAGGTATAAAAGTAGACCTTTACTTTTAATTGCATAATCGAAGTTTTAATTTATTTCTTTATAGTGAATAGTAAAATTGAGTGTAGAAAAAACTTGCTTTTAAAAAGATCTATATTTTATGAAAGTATTACATACATAAAGTTACGCCTTTTTCCCGTTGGAAAACTACTTTTTTCCAATTGCTACGGTTTTAGCACTAGTATTTCGCTTCTTTAACCTTCATCAGCGCTTTTATATGTGCTTGTTGGTTACTGGCTGGTTGACCCGGTCTTTTTTACAACAATTTCTATCTGATCAAAATGCGTTCACCTAGGTCGATCTTCCTTATAAATCTGGTTTGTTAATATCCTTTAATCCATCCTCTTTACGTGTCCAAACCATCATTTTTTTATCTATATTTTTTAACAGTCATTTATATGTAATTTAAACAGCCATAATGAAGACACACATTTTTCGATATTAAACTAGTTCGTGCAAGCAGTAATGTAAGCAGTGGAATCCTTGTTAAGTGATTTAAGTGCTTCAAACAAACCATTCCCATACTAACCCCATACATAGACAATGTCGACCACAATTCATTCCTCACCAATCTGTCATAGGCCTTTTTCAAGTCTACTAAATCGCAGTAAACCTTGTGACTTCTCGCTACGAATTTTTTTACCATACTTTCTAAATCCTACTTGCACATCTCATATATTCTCATCAGTTTCATTCGTCACTCTCAACAGTTTGCCGACTAAGTAAAGTGAGTAAACTAATACCTTGGTAGTTTTTGTAGTCCTGCTGCAAACCGTTTCCTTTATAAAGCGAAACGATAACTGTTCAGGACCAGTCTCCTGGTACGCTTCCACTCTTTCAGCAGAGGTTTAAAAGGCGATGCAACAGACTATCTACTACGCCATTTACAGTCTTCAGCTTTTTAACCGAAAAACTGTCATACAATTCAGATTTTTCCAATTTCATACAGTTTAGCGCTTTCATGATCCCTTTTATTAGCTTTTAATTTTTTCACTTATGTCACTTTCATTACAACTTTTTCTAATTTTCCTGAATTGGGCTTTCGTTTGTGTATCTTTTTTTTTAAATAAATCTTCAGAACGCATTCCTGTCCTTCCACCATACTACCATCTTGGTTTTTAATTTATTCTAGTTGCGATATCGTATTTTTACCCCTAGCTGTTTTTATGGAATTTCAGAAAAATTTATTGTTGTTCTTAATGTCGTCAAATAACCTTTATTATTCTTCTTCTTTCTTGCCACAACCTCTTTTGCCGCACCGTTTTATCTTTTATACTTATTCCTTGCCTTGTTAACATCCTCAATCGTTGCCCTTTGCGTTTCTTTTGCTTGAATGCCCGTAATGGAAAGTATGACAGTGACATTGAGCGAAGGGTGTTGGCAGGAAAACAAATATTTGGGGCACTGCATAGCTTTATGAATAGCTAGAAAGTGCCAAAAAGGCACGACTGGCTGTGCATAGAGGTGTGTTGGTTTCTACACTTATGTATAGTAGTAAATGTTGGGTTTGGCAGAATTATTATTATTATTCGTGTCAGAAGCGTCATAAAATAAAACACAATAAGCACCAAATATACACAAAATAGTACACAATACAATAAAATTAGACGTAAACACGTTCACTATAGCAGAGGCGCAAGAGTACAACATAAATTGTCAATATAAAAACTTAAACATTTTTTGCCCAGAAGCGGGCGACGTCGATTGCATTTGGCTTCGCTGCCACAAGGTCCTCTATGGTACATTTGGCGGGGCACAGTGGGCAAGTAAACATATGTTGCGTGGTTTGTAATACACCGCAGTCGCAAAGAGTGGAGCCCACTCGGTAGCCCCACTTATTAAGGGTGTCTCTCGACCTCGCTGTGCACGTACGCAGTCTATTTAGCGCCTTCCAGGTCTCCCAGTCTTCGTCGCTTCCTGGTGCAAGTTCTTCCGTCGGTATCATCCAGTGTTGGTTTGAGGTCTTCCCCCAAAGGTCCACTCTGGTTTTAGGTTCCTCGTAGTCTTCTGTCGATCTGAGGAAGCTTCGCCTTGATTTTAATCGCTGATGCGCCGGTTGGAGACCGTAGAGGGGGTGGCGTTCAGATGTTGCTGCTTTGGATCGTTCTTTGAGTAAAACTGCCTCTCTGCGGATGGCAGGAGGGGCGATGCCAGCTAGGTGGTGGATCTTGTTCAGGGGTGTTGGCTTCAAGTATCCGGTGATGATTCTGCTTGTCTCATTGAGTGCGACATCAACCTGTTTTGCATGCGTTGATCTATACCAGACCGGGCATGCATACTCGCCGGCAGAGTAACAGAGGTCGAGTGCTGAGGTTTTAAGGACCTTGGGTTTAGCTCCCCAATTAGAACCTGTCAGCTTGCGGATTATGTTATTTCTTCCGCTGACCTTCAGTTTGGTATTGAGGCAGAAGAAGTATGAAAATAGAATTAATGCTGCAGAGATGAGTAGTCTGAGAAGTATAGCCGGAGTTAGATAAAGTAAAGAATAGTGAGATAAGAGAACGCTGTGGTGTAAAAGAAGATGATAGTAACTTGTATTATACACCTACCTACCAGAAATACAAAAACATCCACCTATAAATAAATAAGTTATTAAATTTATGTTACTTTGCGTATTGATCAGTCAGACAGTTTGTCGCAAACTAAAACTTTCTTTTAAAGAAAAATCACCGCCCAGATCAAACTGAATGCTGCCGGTTGAATTTTCATTTTTGTTTTCGTATTTAAAGTGTCACACACAAATAGTTCAAAATGTAAGAATAGTGTCGCTTGCAGTAGACATGGATTTCTCTAGAGATACCTTTTCCAGATCACGATGCATCGTTTTATCTCTAAAAAGTATCACCTTGATAGTTGCTGGTAGGTGTCGCATTTCAGAAATCGCATTTCCTATTTGTCGACCTTTTTGTGATTTTGCTGACATTTTTATCAAACTTACTCAAGATATCTGGGGATTATAAACGTACAAAGAAAATGTTTATTGTTGGTGTATCAATTTAAAGGATATCCGGTTTAAAAAAACATATTTTTACGATACTTAGTTCTTTCTTGGGTTCAGTGATTTTAAACTCTCGATACAGTAATAAAACAATCTTTATTCTAATACTTTTACACAATAAACTTTACTTCTACAAATCACATAGATATTCACCCAATTATAACTATTTAATTTCATAGCTCATAAACACTTTTAAAACTAAAACTGTCCTCTTTTCACGACCGCTGTCCTTTTCATATTTCTCAATCATAATTCCAGACTATTTCGCGAAACCGATAAAACCACCTCGAAGTCTTTGTGCGCGGCGAGAGTTTATTAGACGGAGGCCGACAAAGCGCTTTATTAATATACACCCCATCCGTGGTTGACCATCAGACGCCGACGAACAATATTGTTGGTAAGGATATTTTATTAAATAGCGATAATATGTTAATATGTAACTTGTTTTATGTAATATGTTAAAATTTAAAATATTTTAACGTAATTCTGTTAAATATTTATCTATATATACAGTGTGTTCGTAAAGTATGAAATAAATTTGATATTTCCTAAATGAAGACTTTTTAAAAAACTTTAAAACATGTCGATTTCAATGTTTTACATATTACAACAAAATTGTATTTTACAGAGTAATACACATTTAAGTTATGACGTAATCGTAAATTTTTAAACGTAATACGCTGTATTTTGTGACATTTTTAGATCAATAAAAAAGAGCTGATAAAAAGGCATGATACTTGGGGTCTAGCGGAAATTATTTGTAAGATATGTACTTAAAATAGTAGATTATTTTAAGCGGAGGCAAAGTGGGACATTTCATGGCGCGCCTATTTATTGTACGTTTAAAGAAAAAAATAAATTAATGCTGTGGAGAATAGTCTGAGAAGTATACACGGAGTGACTCAGTTAAATAAAGTGAAGAATAATAAGATAATGGAACGCTGTGGTGTAAAAGAAGATGTGGTTACAAAGATAGATAAAGGAATGCTTAGATGGTTTGGACACGTAGAAAGGATGAATGAAGAAAGATTGACAAAACAAATTTATAGTTTAAGTTTAAATGGACATCAACATTGTTTTGAACAAAGATCAGGTTAAGAGTACCAACAACCGACGAGCATGTATGAGAGCACTGATAAAAGTTTTATTAATATCGGTATATCGGTATAATAGTTTTGCGATATGCTCAAACAAAAAGACATGAATCCAAAAGTAAGTGATTTGGAGTCAGAGACACCCAAAAACCGTATCTTAACTTTTTTTTGTAAATATCTTCAATGTTAAGACCCTTTTGCTACAGCTATAAAATAGTACAGAAAAAGAAATGATGGTATATGCTAAACTACTATTTTACTTGTTAATTTTCTATTAATATTTTACAAACAATAAAATCAATACGTCAAGCTGGATAGGTTGCAACTTTTCTGCTACCTACTTTCATATTTTATGTTGTATTATTAACTACCGACCGACTAAAGTATATTGTACAAAATTATACAACTCTATAGATCATCTATGCCATTTAAAAGTGTCTCGCATTGGACGAGACACTGTTGTGTCTGTGTCGTAGATAAATTACCGTAGTTTTAGCTCATCCTGCGAAGTTTCACAACGAATAAAGAACAAGCAAGTACTCTGAATTATATTTTGTGTACGAGTAACATACGACGAATATCCTTGAAAATATTTTTATTACTTTATGGTTTTCGAGTTTGGTGTATTTTGGTAAACAAGAACAATAAAATTTACTAATTTTGATACTTATTTAAGGCACAAATACAAAAATTAATAAATATTTATTATTAATAATAGTCTATTTTTTGAAATAAATTGAAGGGTATTTTAAAAATGATTTAACTTATGTACTGCGTGGCCCATTAAAAGTTGTTAATGTGGAAGTGGACTGTATAGGTACTTTCAAAATAAATATGTGAATCTTACGTTTAATCTTAATAGCCAATAATAGATAATGCAAAATATAACAAAAAACGAATACGTCGTAGCCTCTCAGGATTAACTTTCTGTGGGAATGTTTTAACTGCACACTATACTTTTACTTAAAAACATATACGGTCAATATAATTTTCAAATAATAAATAATATAATACAAGTTTAAATACATTGTTGAGTAGCGCAACCAAAGATGTTCACCTTAAATACTTTTAACAAAAATTATTTTTCTGCAAAACGCTGGTTGATTTTTCTTTCGAGGGGCATATTTTTTAAACTTAATTAAACTATTCAATTAAGGTCATCCCCCTTAACGGTATGGCAAAATCTTCAAGGATTAGTGTTACTCAAAATCGGTCTTATTCTTGCAGTCTTGGTCTTGTTCTTGCATTTTTGCATGATAAATCATTTTTAAATTTTATCGTCCTACCCAAAGTCTTTCTAGAATAAGTTAATTATAACCTTGGGGTCCTTTAAGTCGACCAGCGTTTTGTAAGCTTAATTATTAAATCGAAGATATCTCTGATTAAAAAAAGTAACGCTTGGTATTTTTAGTGCATGACTACACTTAAATCTTATTTAGTTTTAAACAGTTTTCCTCCTTTCTTATCCATTTTAATATTTTGTTCACTTTTCTTTTATGAAGACACTAAAGCTGTTGTGTATTTTGGTCCTGATCTTTATTTATTACATACTTTTCCCATTCGAATATTATATCAATTTTTGGTATTTTTTCAATAAAGTGTAAATGGCAGTATACGCCTAAGAGAGCAAATTTTTTCGTTTAAAAACATTTTATCAGTTTTAAGCTGATTACACTTTTCACCTTAAAAAAAAACTAAAATTTCGCCAAAATGAAAATATTATAATGAATCACTCCTGAGGGATATGACTATGGCTAAGTAGTAAAAATCTGATCCATGCAAGTTCTAATTTTTTTTTCAATACGTTTTTTAGTTTGTCTGTTATTTATTATCAGAGTAATCAGTCAAAGTAATAATAGTAATCAACGCAGTTTTTGTGGTATATTTTTGTGCTGTTATTTGTTAGCAATGTTATAAAATAAATAGTTATTTTCTTTATGCCTCGGTCTAAAATACGCAATTCCTGCTTCGATTTCAAAACATAAACTTATACACAATACACAATAGCAGGAACGAAATTTTTTTTATGCACGCTGACGTGTGAGACTCCCAAGACTGTCGCTTCACTCGTCATTAATTGTGTTGTTATTTTAACCGGTTATAAAGCAAAATAGTTCATCTACTACTATTAAATTATATATATTTATAATTTAACTGCTTTTAAGCCATTAATAGTATCTGTAAACATAAAACGTGAGTTATAATAACTCACTATAATAAATCGGTAAGGTTCTTGGAATTATTTACGAACCGAATATAAAGGTGGCTCTATGCTTCTGTACAAGCTGGTTGACTGAAAGGGAACAACAGTCCGTTATTGTTATTAAGGGGAGTTATGTCACTTGAATAATTTTGACGTTTTAAAATTAAGTTGATACCAAATTATTGTTAATGTTTTGCTGAAAAAGATAAATTCAGATAGTGCAGATGAATTATTATGTACACTACCAAAAACAAGACCATACAGTCACAGTATGCACCAACTCATTTTAGGCTGGTGTATTCTGTGATATAGTTACCATACAGAATTTATTGCCCCAAAAATCGCAAAACAAATAAAAAAGTGTACACAAAAATTTTCAAGATTGTTGTAGCAGTAATAACATTAAGTCATCGTTTAGAGAAAATGTTCATTTTGGCATATTTAAGTAAACTAAATAAAAAGCATCGTCTCTATGGACTTTCTACTCCATGCTTAAAAGCACAGTCAACATAAATAATGGAATCAATATAGTAAAAACAGTTTTACGCCAGAACATTTTAATAATTTTATAAATAAAGCTCCTGATGAGAAATATCTGCCGACAAAGGTAGTAGATCTCACAATTTAATCGTTTTTAGTCAGTTACATAATTACATACAGTTACATAATGCTTTAATAATGAGCATTATGGGTGCTTGTTGGGCAGCAGAATTGCACTATATGCAAATTACAGATTTAGAAGAACAAGGATCTATTTTTCAGGTAAGTGTACAAAATAAAAAAACAAAAATTGCCAGAAAATTCACTTATACTATAGTTAAAAAATATTTATATCTTCGTCCCACCGATATATCGCAATCAATATTATTCTTTAAATTTTAAAATAGAAAATATCACTCACAAAGAATTGGTATTAATAAATTTGGACCAATGGGGAAAGACATTTTTAAAATTACCAAACTGTAATTTATTTACAGGGCATTGTTTTCGCAGCTCGTCGTCAACTTTGTTAGTAGATGCTGAAGGGGATATAACGGCACTGAAACGTCATGGTGGTTGGCGATCAACTACTGTGGTTGAGGGGTACGTTGATGATTCCGAAAAAAATAAGACCATATACTGCAAATAAAAAATAGAGTTCTTTAACACCTTAACCAGTTAGTACATTAACAACATATATGCAACAAACACAAAAAGAAACAATAAACTTTCATAATTCGGCCCCACATTCAGTTTACTGGTTGTTTAAACTTTACAGTTAATATTATTGATAAACAAAATGGGCAATCACTACTTAAATTTTTATAGCATTGTTATAGGTAACTATTAAGATTTGTCAATAAAGTTCTTTCTTTATCTTAGTATTTATTGATATAGTCGTAAATAAAGTTCAGTATTTAACTTTCGGTAATGGTCATAACTCACTTAATGAATTACAGCACTCGCCTGTGGTTAGTGCTGCAAACTTCATCTGCGTGAGTTATGACCTACATTACCGCTCGTTAAATAATATACTAATACACTAGACGAGCAGAAGTTTGAAAGCCCTGTTCTGCGCGCCATGATGCGTGCAGTGGAGGAATTTTATACTTTTTGCCCTAGTAATGTAATATACTATTTCCTCACAAGTTCGGAAAGTGATACTATACCGTATGCGACTGCCGTTGACCCGAACAACGTTGAGCGGAGTTTGAGCAAGCAGTCAACGGCGGGAAAGACACTTTACGCATGAGTTGGGAACATAACGACCGCATCCGAATTTATATTTAATTTTAATGTACAAATCTTTAAATGAAATCTAGTAATTATTATGAATACTAATCTTAAAAGCACAATCTGTTGCATTTTAAAAATTAGTTAGAATAGCCGGTTCAGCGGAGTTAGTTGATGGTAACTGTATGTTCAGGGTAATACTAGTAGATTGCAAAGAGCATGAAGATGATGATGAATAAAACGGCACGGTTACCAAACACAGTTTAGTTAAATTTTTATGTGAATAGATTTAAAAAAAATGTATAGGGTAGATATGAAAAAGTATCCCAATTTTTACTTTGTTCCCATAAATAAAAAAAGAAGAACCAAGAAAAAAAATCTTGGTAAAGAAAATATTGAAACCCAAATTAGTAAGAATGGTAATAACTAAAAGTAAAATCAATGAAATATAATAAATAATTTAATTTAATATACATTACAATTGACATATTCGTATTCTTTTTTTTTTATGAAAATGGTCGCAAAAAGGGTAGACCTATCGTGGAGATGATTTTGAACCCGCTTTTTGAAAAGTTGCAGGTCATAGTTCTCTGGAAAAACTGATTTTGAAAGCTTGTTCCATTCTGTAGCAGTCCTGTAAAGAAGGATTCTTGATGGAGATTGGTCCTTGTAGTGCCAAGCTTGAGAGAAAATGTGTGAGACTGATCAGCGTGCCGAGTTCTTCGGCCGAATGTGGCCAATGGTGGTACAAGAGTTTTTATTTTTCTGGAGCATCTTCCATGGAAATATCTGTAGAGCAATGACTGGTCTGCAACTCTTCTTCTATGTTCTAGAGAGTGAAGGGTATCTGTGAGAGTTGAGCTGTTTATCAAGCGAATGGCTCTTTTCTGAATGGAATCTAGAAGACGAAGAGAATGCCTTGGTGCTGAACCCCAAATGTGCGAGCAATACTCCAGTATTCACATGAAGTAGAATTTTTAAAACTGAAATGAGTGCGGAAAAGTGGGTGAAAACACACAGTCGTAGAAAAAAACAATTTAACGTATTTTATTGAAACTAACTTTACCATTTTTTTGACCATATCATTATGAAGTCTAATAAAACAATAACGTTATAAAAAACCAAGTAGCGTATAAGTAAAAAGAAATCTATGAAAAGGGTATGGCAACAAATTTATTAAGATCCGATAATTCAAAATAACTGTAAATCTACGTAAAAAAATGAAATTGTGTGCGGTTTAGGTTGGCGTTTCATCGTTACGTTCATTCGATTGGTCTCGAATTTGTGTGATGCGGTTAAACAATTTTATCCCGCTACGTGTTTCGCCCTATATATGCGACAATACAGAAATTGCCGACACTCGCCAGATTTTCACTTTACTCTGGAATTGTTTGATCGAATAAAAGGGACCGTTTCGACAGAAAACCGAAAAGAAAGAGATTTATCTCTTTGTTTCGTGATGTCACTTGACCTCTAGCGATTTACTGCCTTTGCTGCACTTCCGCTTTGCGATATTCCAAATACGTCTTTTAAAAATCTCTTCGGGAAAAGGTAGTTTTAATTTTACGCGGAAATACTTAAAGGTAATAGAGTTTTATTTTAAATTCATAGTGTATTGCAATCTTTCGAGTTTTTTACTCAGTCTTAGTCTCAGTCTCAGTCCTTAGCCGATCAGCGAAGACTACGCATTGAAAATGCCAAGTGAGATCTTGGCGAAACGTCTGCCAAAAACCAAACTGTTTTTAACTAAAAAACAGATGCAATCCCGGATCGATATTTCATCACATTTCACCATCCGTGAATCACTACGCTTAAACATATATGTATATATATTGAGATAATATAATATTGAAGTAAGAAAGTTTAAAACAAATTACATGAAAATAATCACTATTACATTGAAAGAGCTCTGATCGAGAATCTCAAAAGATCCATTAGAAAGGTTTTTAGACAAAGATAAATAGAGACATGAAATATTAACCTATTTAATATCAAGTCTATGTATTAATTTAATATAATAGCTGTAAATTTTATGTATCTTTGTAAGAATAATGTTAATTTGGGTGATTTAATAATTTTTTAGCATCAGAAAACTTGCTTGTCAAAAGGTAATATTGTAGAAAGGATATTTTCTTCAATTTGACCTCTACAGAGACAGGAAGTATACAAAAAAATAATCCAGGTGGTCTCCTTTATCTGAAAATAGCAATATCGGTTACTATTAAAAAAACAAATTTTGAAAGAAATTAATAGTACAGATACCCTGTATTATCAGTATTCCTAAGAAGAATACCAATTTAAAAAAATCTTCTAAAACTTTGGTAATTTATTGAAAATTGTCATTGGTAACCCAGAATTAACAATGTTTATTAAACGAAATATGTAAATATTATAACATAGTTTATCGAGTAATCATATTAATTTAATTTCTATTTAATTTAAACTTATAATGTAAAATACAGAAGTGTTAAACTTTACCTAATTAAGAAGATTTTGTAGTTTAAAATTAATTACCAAAAATCCAATGATTTAATTGGTTTTCATAATTTGAAGTCATAGCCTTCTGAGATTTTAAGATTCATATAAATATGTTAGCATCAAGGAGATCGGGGTCAGTCCTAGGCATTCCATGACCCAAATAGTGTAATTCTTGTGTGTTTTCTTAACAAAAAAGGACGATTATTGTTTGCTAAAAAATTAACTAATTTGTGAAGTTTATCATCTTGATAGTAACACAACTGTTATTCACATGTTTGGATACAGTTATTAAGTATTTTTATTATATTTGAATAGTATAACTTTAAAAGAAATTTTTGTGATTAACAAACCTCTCCAGAAAAGAGACGGCCATTTTTGAAATCACCATATTTGAAATTTATAACAATGCAGTTATAGTAAAAATTAATAAACTCTACATTTTAAACAACAGTGTTAGTGAGCAGACCTACCTTTGATATGAAGATATGGAGTAATTTGACCAAGGTAACATTTTTAAGTCGCCTGTGAGTAGCACTTCACACATAAATTATAGATCATTAATATTGACATATTTGACACAAGACAAATATTCAAGCGTTGCCAAATCTTGTGATACACAAGACAGACTTTCTTTAAACGTTGCCACACTTTTTTTAATTTTTATATATTTCTTAATAATTTTGTGATTTTAAGCAGCATCGTCTTGAAAATTGGCAACTTTATATTTTTTGGCATAAAAATTACGAATTTTATGCTGATGCAGTTAGTTCAATTTTGAATAAAAATGGTACTCCTGTTTATTTTATGTTAATCTATTATTAAGTAATTTGCATTTTAAACATTCAATGAATTTTGTTTATTGTAAAAGAATTTATTCCTTTAAATTATCACTATACGGGGTAACAACAGTAAAGACAACAAATAACAATCAGTTACAGTAATGAAAAAAAATTCAAAGGTAATGCTTAAAATTCCCGCCTTCCACGTCAATACACTTTGTAACGCATCTCCTCAAAGATTTTTGAATAATAAATAACATTTGTCGATTATTTTTAATAATATTAGCAGATTTTTGAATGTTTTGTCGTAATTCTTCGATGGAATTAATTGTATCTTTGTAAATCATGTCTTCATTTGTGACCATATTGAGAAGCCTAGAGGGTTTAATTCTGGACTTCTAGGTGGCCAAACAAATTTATTTATACGCCCAATCCACCGGTGAGGAAAATATTCATTAAGGTATTGCCGTACTGGCAGAGAAAAATGTGGTGGCGCCACATGTTCCTCCTTATAGCTAGTGGGACATCTTCTAGTAGTGTGTTTAAATGTTGTCAAGGAAGTTTAAATAGAGGTGCCCGTTTAGATTAGGAGAATGTTTAAAAGGACCAATAAAAAAACCAGATATCACACCAAACCAAATATTTACCTTGAATTTATGCTGAAAATGTCATTCCTTTAGATCATGTGGATTTTTGGAGTCCCACAAATGATTGTTTTTCCAATTTAAAATACCTTGTCTAGTAAACGTCGCCTCATCGGTGTACCATGCTATGTATGGTATAATGCTATGTGCGGTGTAAGGTATGCTGTCAGCCAATATGGACATACCCTAAGACTGCCTGTTAACATTTTTGATAATGCAAGCAGGTATTGTTTACATATAAATCTCGAGCTTCATCCCTTATTTTTTAATTATGACACAATCATATTAAAAAGACGTAATTTGTTTACAAGAATTGCAAAAATATCGAATTACCCACTGATTTCACAAAAGAGAATCAGAAATCTGAGACAGCAATTGCGTTTGGCGTTGTTTTGCTTGATTTACGTTTTCGACAGCTGTCTCGTTAAAAGAACAGAGACGGTTTTAGCGCCCTAAAGTTAACATAATATATCTCTTTTTACAATTAAACTCACAGTTTATTTTTGTGGATACTTTTCTCAACGTTTTAGCTGTTTTTTATTGACTAATAAAAATAAACAGTCTGTTTATTGTAATAAATAAACTACTTAAGCGTTGGTGTTTATGTTAAACGAAGTTAATAGACAAAATTATTTTAAATCAGTGTTTTCTCTAAACTAAAATAAAGATGACATTTCAAATTTCTATAACTTCTTGGTACGAAAAGGATTTTTTTTAGTGAAATCTAATATTTTTTATGGAGTAATAAAATATCATTATTTTTTTTTTAAAATATGTTTAAAAATAAACGTACCCACTAAATATACAATCTTATTTTCGTCGAAAATCATAGCCACTAATTTACCTAATTATACATATCTAGTTCACAATATTATTAGAATAATGGTTTCAAATATTCGCTTATTTTTAATAAAAGCTAATAAATAAGTTAGACCAGTACTAAACCAGCATAATTGAGGCAGGAAATAAACGTATAGCTTCCTGTATAACTTTACGAGTAGCCAGAACGTGTTAATAAGGGTACGATTGCATAAAGGAATGCTGTTCCCTACAATTATGTATGGTGGTAAGTGGGCTTAACAATATAAGCATAAAAGTAGGATCAACGCCGGGTCAGGCCAGGTCAAGAGTGCCAGCAACCAACGAGCATGTATGAAAGCGCTAATGAAAGTAGAATAAGCGAAAAACGTGTGTAAGAACTATAGTAAGTAGAAAGAAGTGGTCTATGCCTACCCCTATGTGAAAAAGGCGTGACTATATGTAAGTAAAAACATTTAAAATGTTTTATGACATAATTTTAATTATTAGCACTAAAAAAACATTTTATTTTTAGTAACATATAGGGTTTTTTTCTATAATTAAATACGATGCAATCAGGTGAATACCCTAGCATTTAATATGGCTAACAAATTATGAATTAAGTTTTCACATCACTAATTTTTTAATTAATTTTGTATCCTTTTAATTACAAAAAAATAAGACTTAGGTACAGATTATATTTTACAACACTTTTAATAATTTACTTTTCCTGTAAAATCATTAAAAACACAACTTTATTACAACAAATCACAAGCAAGGTTACTTGTAGGTAAAACTAAAACGGACTCTGCCTTTGACATTACTTACATTTCTTCATATTTGTTTATGCCCTGCAGCATCCTTTATGTTTATTAAAAACGCAGATAGAAAAAAAGTATTGCATAAAAGTTTTAGATTATGACTGATTTTTTTTAAAATGCTATCAAAAGTATAGTTAGGGTGAATATTTTAATAAATATTAATTTTGTTTTTAAATGTGATTTGTTTTTCATTTTAAAATATAATAATACCTGTTATATTATATAACAATTTTGTATTTGAATGTGATACTTTAAATATCACAAATAACTTAGAAATTCACAACTGTATAACACTTTATAATTACTTCAAATACTTGACTTAAAAACTAAACTTTTTCGCGACCGCTGCCTTTTTTTTATATTTATTCAAACTGTTTATAAAAGGAACGCGAGTTTTCGACAAATCGATGCCTCTCTGGACGCTTTTGGACTTTTCGAGAATCATCCAATATCTTATATTATACTTATTATGCATTTCCTTTAATTGTGGTCGATGCGCCGTCGCCTTAAGGCAAGGTCGACAGAGACGGACTCAAAAAATTCGTAACATTATTCCCCTTTCAAATTTGATCCTGATCAAATACTTGTGCAACCTCACCATTGTAAGACTTTAACCTCTCTAATTGCACGACTTTTATCTTGGCTCTGGTACTGCGTTGGATTTTATTGTTCTTCCCAAAAACAACTTGGGAGACACACATTTATTTTGTTTTGGATTATTTAGCCATTCTTGATCTACTTCCTTGCATCTCTTCAAATTTGCTTAAAGGTCATAGCAAGCCTAAATTTTATTAATTGTTTACTGTTGAATATTCCGTTATTTTTATTTGTAGAATGTTTCTCCAAACCATTCCTTGATTTAAAAACCTCATTATTACAGCCGATAGACGCGTGCTATGGGCAACTAATTATTCACTTAGTTCCCCAGATACGCGCGTGCTATAGGCAACCAATTATACATAAAGGTCACAAGCAAACCAATAGATACGCTGACATCAGCAAGGCTATTACTTAAACTAACTCTTGACCGCTTCCGTTTAAGGACTTCGTTTTGGTCTTCGTCGGGAGTTGCTTAGAATATGCACGCGGCGCCATGTAGCATTAATTTTTGAGTTTTAACAAAAATGTTCATTTTTACTGCAGTAATAGAATAAAATGTGAATCCTATTAAATTAAAGATAAAATACAGGTAAACAGCCAGTGACAATATTCTATAAGATAAAAGAGTCCTGAATTTGTACAATTGATCATATTTCAATAGACGACAAAATGGCATCTCCATGTATAAAATTGTAATATACTAAACAGGGTAATTATAGTGTTTAATTTCCTTAAAAAACAAATCTTAGTAATGAACAGGATGACTATGCTATGACCCACAATTTTCGGCAATCGAAGAATCAACATCTTATCGAGGCACGGTGAGATTTAGCAGGGGCAGGAATTACTCATCATCCTACTACAACTTCACCTCATCTTACTTCTTCTTCTTCTTATTTCTCCCTGTTGCTTGCCGTCGCGTCGACACTTACCTTAATCTCGTCCCAGCTGTTTCATAAATTTTGTATAAGATATATTGTAGCTCATCTACATAATATTGAGCTTCTTTCTCCTCGAAACTTGGTGACCCGAACGACCAAACGAAGTTACCTTCCGAAGACTATGCTGGCTGAAGTGAGCTTTGTAAAATCGTAAACAGCTGCTCTAAAGGCCATCAGGAATAATGGAAGACGTCGATCCCAGTATTTCTAATGTTCTTTTACTACTTTGGAAAGATGTTCTTCGATAGTTCGATTAAACCTTTTAACCATGCCGTCTGACTGTGAATGTAGTAAAGTACTTCTTGTTTTGCTGATTTCCATTAATTCGCAAACTTTCTTGAATAAATTTGATTTTAAATTCCTTTCTTGATCGGATAGGTACTCCGAATCGTGAGAACATGTTGTCTACCAGGACTATTGCAACGGTAAATGCCTCTTGGTTTGGCAGGGCATAAGCTCCAAATCACTTACTAAAGTAATCCATGGCAACCAGTATGTATTTGTTACCGTCATTTGTCATTAGAAACCTCTTGCTGTTTCGTAAATGGTAGTTGTCTTTGTGGTTGTCAAATTGAATGAGCTTTGCCGGTATTAATTCTGTGTTGGACCAAGTCGATTCGTCCTGCTGTTATTAAATTAAAGATGTCACTTTCAGATCTAATGAATTCGGGGAAGTCTCTTTGATCCTAATAATTACTCGCGTCACACCTTGTTATCAAAGTCACAGGTTTACAGGATACAATCATGTCATCTTCAGCCTCTCCTCTTATTGGTGCATTATTTTCAGTAACTGTAAGGAGAACAAGGTTAAAAGAGGCAGGTTTTACACATTCTGGCCTAAGAATGCCGCTGCGTACCAGGGAAACTAATGCACCGGTGTTTATGGTGTGCACAATGTCTTCTTGATTTAATTTTCCTCTAATGGTAAGACTATTCATTGTTCTTATTTTATGTGAATGTGCAAGTTGGAAAAGGTCTACCTAGGCAAACTTATCTCAATCAGATCGAAATTGTTTTGAAAAAAGACCAGGTCAAGAGTACCAGCAATCAACGAGCATATATAAAAGCACTAAAGAAAATAAAAAAAAAACGAAAGACGTATGTTAGAACTGAAGCAAGTGGAAGGAAGTGGTCTTTGACTACCCCTACAGGAAAAAGACGTGACTATATGTATGTATGAAGCATTTAAATACAAAAAAATAAAAACTGTAATTTAAGTTTACATAGCATTTTAAAAATAAAAACAAAGAAAAATTAATTAAAATTACATCTAATTAAAGATTAAAATAAATTAAAAGACTTCTTGTACAGGTATCTATTGTCGTCAAAGTACTTGCATAGGTTTATGGCTTCACTTTAACAAACAACCCATAAAAGAATTACTTTTAAAATTAATGTGTATTATATCTTAAATAGTTATGGTAATACCGATATTTTATTAAAATAATAAAACTTTAACAGTGTATAATTTAAAAAATAGCCTTGTATATCTTTGTGATTACACTTTAATTTTAAATAATATTACAATAATTACTTCAAAATTACGTTCTCCTTTTTTATAAATTAATCTTTTTTGTTGTCAAAAAAAAGGTGGAAAATAAGGGTATTAAGAAGGTAATAAATGTAAAAACTCCTATTACAAATCAAATTGTGTAACATTATTCTTCTCCTTAGCAAGAAAGTATTCCATTATTACAAAAAACAAACACGAAGCGTTGGATTTCTTTCGTTCATTGATTTAGTTAAATGAAAATCTTCTTCGAGCCATCTTATTCAAAGAAAATAAAAGAATTCTTTACTGGATTGTATGCTTTTCTTTTTTTTTAACAAGTGGCTTAAACATCGTTTGCTTTAATGTAAATGCTTTGTTAAATAATCTTCAATTTAGTTAGCAAATAAGTAGGTAAGAGTGTTTTAGTTTCGTTACAAAATGGAATTTTAATTAACTCTCGTTCAATTAAAAGCACATTTTTAAGACGATTATGTGTGAATAATAAAAAATAATACCCGAAAAAATAGTTCTATTTACTATTTAGGATGTTTCTTTGAAATTTAAAGCCAGCCAGGAAGATTTTTATACGACACAAACTGTTTTGTTTGTTTTGGTTTGTATACTTATAATCTAATTTGAATCGCTACAAATATAAAAGAACTAAAAGTGTATGCAGTAAACAATATCTCGTTAGGATTTGTTCAATTAACTTCGAACAAGTCATTAGTTCAGTTTAAAACATTTTTAAAAACTCACCGTTGGGGAAAAATTAAAATTAATGTTTTTAAATAAGTACTCTTATTTTAAAAATGTTAACAATAATTTTTATAAAGAAACAATTTATACAAACAAGAAATTAATCTAATGCTATTTTTGGAACAAAGTTCCTCATCGCACGGTCCGGGTGGGGGCTAGGCGAAAGAAAGTGTAAGATTTTTCCAATACAAAACTCGAATTATCAAATGCGTATGTCATGTACAATTTACTTGCGCAGCCGGAGCGTGCTTATTGACTGCCTTGAACCAATAAGCGCGCACCTATGAATGGGCACAACCAATAGCATAGGCGCTAAGAATAACTCTTGCTAAGTATTTCTATGCTACGCGTCTCCTCTATAACCTAACGATCATGCACGTTATTTTTGCAATTGTCATTTTGACAAACACGTGAACTATTTATTTTTAACCTAAATTTTTTAAATTACGACTCTCTAGCTTTTGCCCGCGACTTCGTCTGCGTAGAAGTCGAAAATTTATAATTGGTTTTTCTATGTTATTTATTTTGTTATAACATATAAATTATTATGTTAAAATGTTTAAATACTTAAAAAATATAACAATCTTTGTCATAGTGTAGGGATTTAAAGGTTAAATAAACATGAAAATAAAATAAAATTTTGTTATATTTTCTGAACACGAAGCTCGGCCTTTTATCTGGTGAAAGTGACACAGGGGTATTATATTTTTACAACGAAATCAAAATACTACACCTATCGCAGTATTTCTTTGTAAACAATATTTTTTTTTTCCTTCGGGTGCTAGAATCACCACGCTACTCTGTGCGCTTACTCTGTAGTATGTCATATACAGCTGGCCATGGAAAAAGCAGCTTTTTTTTTTTAATTTTTTTTTTTTTTATGAAAATAGTCGCAAAAAGGGTAGACCTATCGTGTGGGCCGTGGACGCGCACTGCGACTATTAGAAGGGGAAGCGATTATAGAAAGGAGATGATTGTGGACACGTTTTTTAAAAAGTTGCTGGTCATAGTTCTCTGGAAAAACTGATTTTGGAAGCTTAGTTCATTCCGTAGCAGCCCTGTAAAAGAAGGATTCTTGATGAAGATTGGTCCCTGTAGTGTCAATCTTGAGAGTAAATGCGAGAGACAGATTTTTTGACTTACTTTCAAAAGGTTTTTATACCGAACGGTAAAATATCTTCACGAAAATAAGTCTCTTATTCCAAAGATAAGTTAAAGCATTTCCTATTTTATTTTTCGATAATCCTTACACGTTTATAAAGTTTGTAAAATTATCACTTGACTCCTTAGTCTATTTAGTACACCAACAAAATATTCCTTTTTTTAAAGTTTTAAATATGTACGCAACAAATTTCCAGGAGGATGCATTGTTGACAGCCGCTCTTGTAACCGGATATATAGAGGTTTTTAAAGTTAAAGTTACACTACATATTTATGTATGGTAACTCGTAGAAATATTAAGAATTAACTCAAAAAACAATATAAATAAATTTTCTATTAAATATAAATAATATTAAATATATTTTTAAAAAAATTCAAAGAGCATTAACCAGAAAAAGTACAATTGGTTAGTACATTTCTTTACCAATTAATTGTACTACTTCTTGTTTTTGACCTGTAAGTAACGACTTAAAAATATTTTTTTTAAATTGATGATCAACTCGTATCTTATAAATTCACAATTTCATTCAATTTAACGTATATATTTACTAGCAGGATGCACTAAGGATGACGAAAATCAATTTTAATTATTTAAAAAAGTTGTACACATTATACAATTATTTTATTTTATTTTTTTTTTTTTAAGAAAATAGTCGCAAAAAGGGTAGACCTATCGTGTGGGCCGCGGACGGCCCGCACTGCGACTATTGGAAGGGGAAGAGATTATAGAAAGGAGATGATTGTGGACACGCTTTTTAAAAAGTTGCTGGTCATAGTTCTCTGGATAAACTGATTTTGGAAGCTTAGTTCATTCCGTAGCAGCCCTGTAAAAGAAGGATTCTTGATGAAGATTGGTCCTTGTAGTGTCAATCTTGAGAGTAAATGGGTGAGACTGATCAGAGTGCCGAGTTCTTCGGCCGAATGTGGCCAATGGTGGTACAAGAGTTTTTATTTCTCTGGAGCATCTGCCATGGAAATATCTGTAGAGTAATGACTGGTCTGCAACTCTTCTTCTATGTTCTAGAGGGTGAAGGGTATCTGTGAGAGTTGAGCTGTTTATCAAGCGAATGGCTCTTTTCTGAATGGAATCTAGAAGACGAAGAGAATGCCTTGGTGCTGAACCCCAAAAGTGCGAGCAATACTTCAGTAGAAGTCGGATTTGAGCCTTGTATGAATGAATCAACCTGTTCCTGTCTGAGTCTATTTGTATCATTCACCGAAAGTGATCGATAGGATGTGAAAGTTGAGACAAGTGTGGTATCGTCTGCGAAACTGTAAATGGGGTTCGCGGTGGTTTTCAAGAGGTCGTTGATGTGTAAAATAAATAATGTGTGGGCCAGAATGGTTGGGAGACCGTATGCAGATAATTTACTTAACAATGCCTGGTGCCAAACGCGGTCAAGCTTTAGATATATCCAAGGCTATTGCACGGGATTCACCAAACTTCTCAATAGTGTTTGTCTCTTAAGTCTACTCTCTCAAATCTACTCCTACTCCCTTAAGAGTTTAACCTTAAGCTTTGTCTATGGTTATTGCAAAGCAGACTTTGATGGGAAACTGCACTTTCCTGAATTCAAAGGGGTAATTTGATGGTTTTAGGAGAATCCTAGGAATAAATACAGACTCTTCTCGAGAACAACTCAATTGTCTCAATTACATTACGTTGCAATGTTTTCACTTGCAATCTGGTGCCATTGCATAATTTTGGTGGATTTATGTTGCTCAATTTAAATATGTGAGTTGAAAGACCGAGAGGCTTCAGTGTATTTAGAAACTCGACCGGATAATGAATGACATTATCGGTGTTTATCACTGAGTAGACGGATTTATATTGATATTTGACTCCTTCAAAAGTATTTCATTTATAACTGAGACTTGTTTGTACTTTTGGTGTTAGAATAGTATGCTCGCATCACCATTCTGCAGGTTTATCGTAAATTGTTTGGGTAAATTTTAGCTATAAGTTCTTTTACAGTAAAAATAATTGTCCCTAACTCTGTATAAAGAATTATAATATTATCCATTAAGATGGACTTTCATATTTTTGGTAAGGCTCACTTTTGTCATTGAAGGCCACAAATGAGACCGCTTCACGCACGCTTTAACTTTGTCCGCTCGCGTTCCTCTGGGGACTACTGGTAAAGTCTGTGTGTTGGTTTCTACACTTATGTATGGTAGTAAATGTTGGGTTTGGCAAAAGAAGCAAGAAAATTAGATTAATGCTGCAGAGATGAGTAGTTTGAGAAGTATAGCCGGAGTGACTCGGTTGGATAAAGTAAAAAATAGTAAGATAAGAGAACGCTGTGGTGTAAAAGAAGATGTGGTTATAAAGATAGATAAAAGAATGCTTAGATGGTTTGGAAACGTAGAATGGATGGATGAAGGAAGATTGACGAAAAAAATTTATAAGGCGAGTGTGAATGGACAAGTCGGTAGGGGTCGACCTCGGCGAACATATTTCGACCAGATCAACATTGTTTTGAAGAAAGGCCAGGTCAAGAGTACCAACAACCGACGAGCATGCATGAGAGCCCTGATGAAAGTAGAGGAAGCAAAAGATGTGTGTAAGATCCATAGCAAGTGTAAGGAAGTGGTCTCTGCCCACCCCTAAAGGAAAAAGGCGTGACTATATGTATTTATGTTATATCTAAACTATTTTAACTATTCAGTCATTTTGTTATTTTTCAACTGAAGGGTAAATGATTAAAACAAAATTGACACAAGCGGTATTTTTCTATGCTTACTGCTCAAAGAAACTAGTCATATGTCTCACCGACTCCATCTATAATATCTCTCTGGTTTTTTACGTATATACAAGTTGCGCTTTTGCCAGATTTTTTAAGAAAATTTAGTAATATTTTTGGACATTACAATAATTTACGAGAGTAAAATAAGATAAAATATATTTTTTTATGATGGTATGGACTTATTTTTTGGGTTGTAGAGTTGCAATCCTGACAGCTTATAAAACCTGTCCGGAAAATAAGTGGGCAACAGGTAATGGCAGACACCTGGGCCAAAATAGATCAATTTAGTCTTAGTTACTTGTATCGAGAAATGCTTCGTTTAGCCGTCAGAGGGTTTGGAAGATTAACGAAAATTATATTTTTTTTATTACGTAAAAACGTGCTAATAGATTGCCACCATTTTTTGTGTGCGGTTTTGTACTAGAAAATTACGTTTTTCAGTGCTAATTGGGTTCAACTTTAAAACTAAGAGTTATTAAATAATGACGTCAAAAAAAACAATTATTTATAAACTTAACACCATCAGGGTAAATACAATCCAAAAGTTGAACTTATTGGAAAACTTTTTTGTCTCCTAAAAAAGTTTCGTTAAACCAACGAAAAAAAAATAATTTAATAATAATAAAAAATTTAATTCTTAAAATAAATGTTGGAAATAAAAATTTGACAATAGCCTATTAAAATAACTATTTTATCAAGTGTTCGATATGTTTTCCATTTTGTAGAATACACATAAACCGCACACAAAAAATGGTGGCAATCTATTAGCATGCTTTCGAGTAATAAAAAAAAATAATTTTTGTCAATCTTTTAAACCCTCTGACGGCTAAACAAAGCATTTTCGAATATAAGTAACTTAGGCTAAATCGATTTATTTTTCGCCCTGTTGTCCACGTATTTTCGAAACAACCTGTACACTGCGTAAATGGGCACAGCCCCGCACCACTCGAGTGACAATCCTTAAACAGTTAATATCGTTAGACAAATATCTTTAAATTTAGAACCGAATTTTTTTTTATTTATTAATATGGTTAGGTTAGGTATCATGTGAGTGGGGCGTGGTCGCCCCTCCGCCGCGTCCCTTAGTAGGTCTATTGTGGCTCACCCCCAGAGGCTACAGTTCACCGCACAATCCAGCCCTTTTTACGAAGTTCATGGTTGTATAGGGTGAGATTTTTTTAAAATCGGTAGGTTCTAGGTTGGTGTAACCAAATATGTTAAACCTTATTCTTCCCAGGCCAGGACATGAACATAGTATATGTTCAGCAGTTTCGTCTTCCACGCAGCAAAACCGACAGTCCGTTTGTTGGTTCAGACCTATCTTTCTGAGGTGGTATCTTAGACGACAGTGTCCTGTAAGCAGTCCCGTTAGAATACGCAGGTCATTTCTGCTCCATTCTAGGATCTGCTTAGTTGTGTTTCTCGAGGGTTTAGATAGAAACGCCTTCGAGTGAGTTAACCCTGGTATATCGGACCTATTTATTAATATAATGATGAATAATTAATAATATATTTATTAGTATTAAGTATTAAAATTTTATTTTTACTACAAACGACGTTTTTTTTTTAAACTGCTAAGATTCTGAATTCAAATAAATAAAATTTAAATTTGCAGGTAAAAAACAATTGATCTTTCTGATAAAATGTGCGCTTTTCGCTTAGCGTGCACTAGTAAATCAATAGTGTATTAGACGAAAGTATTAATTAATTAATGATGTAGTTGTTGTCCCGATTGTTACAGTTAAATATTTTTTTTTAAAGTCAGCAATTTTAATAAAAAAAATTGTATAAATTAACGAAATAAAAAATGGGGTAGGTATTTCATGTTAAGCGAAAAAAATGCGAGGTTTCAAATTTCGTTCACATTAGATCTAAATTTACTTTTAGATGTATAAACGTGAAGACACATTTTTTAGCATGAGGCTTCTAAAAAATTGACGGTTTTATTGAAAGTGTTATTTGGAAGCTGTTTTTTGAATAAAAAAAATTAGCAAAAAAAATAATAAACGTGGTGATTGGTATAAAACATTAACTTTTTTTTTAAATTTCCAGTAAAATTCAAAATTTAATTTTTTTTCCTTTTTTGTACAAAACCGGAAGTAAACATTCAAATCATAATTTTAATAATTTTAGCCATTTTTTTATTTTAATTACTAAAATTTTAATAAAGCTAAAAGCATATTCATTTAACCAAAAACGTTTCAAAATGGGATCTACATTAGTTTAGGAGATACATGAATTAAAGTACATACGTGTCGTAGTGAGCGTGGTACCTGGTGCTTGCTTAGGTCGGCTGGTTGAGATGAAACATTAATATGTAACGTTGATACTGTTACGAGTTGGCAATGGCAAAGAGTTTAATAATTAATTAAGTAAATAAGTTTTTTTTTTTATTGAAACATATAGCTAATTTCTACTTTCTTTAAAACTATAAGTATTTAGTTAATGTTTTGGATGTATAGAACTTGTAGTGGGTACCGTTCGCCATTTTAACCTAATCAATCAGGTTTTCTGGCCAGGATCTTTTAAGCCGTCTGTGCTCTAACGGGACTGGATAAAGTTGTCTTATTATGTCACTATCGTGTTCAGCATTTCTCTCTTTAGCTTTTTTGGCATTGTAGTAAATGAGTGAACATAGACTTTTTGTTAAGTAAAAACGAAGAGGAATATCTGTTATATAAACGTGACTAACCTTTTCTAATGCGTGGAGCGTTGAATGCTTAGTCTGCTGAAAATCAGGTTTATTCTTTTTACTAAATCTTCTTCTTCTCATGCGTATCAATCACCACATTTTCCATTTTATTCCGGTCTCTTAATGTATGTATTAGGTCATCTATCGTTCTCAATCCGGTCCATTGTCTTACATTGCGTAACCATGACATCTTTTTCTTCCCATTCCTCTCTTAACATCGTACCTTCCTTCGATAATTAGCTGTAATAATTGGTATTTTGTATTACGTATTATGTGTCCTAGGTACGCTGTTTTTTTTTTTCTTGATTGTTGTTAGTAGTTCTCTTTCTTTCTACATCCTTTTAAGAGCGTTCCCATTTGTTTCTCGTGACGTCCATGGAATTTAAAGTACTCTGCGGTATATCCACATTTCAAAGGCTTTTAGTTTGATCATTGTGGTCGCTTTCAAGGTCCATCTCTTCGTTTCATATAAAAGATGTAACACTTTATAAATCCTACTCTGAGGATCAAGTCAAAGTCTGCGTTTGTGAGAACGCTCTTAAATTTCACAAACGTACTTTGAGCTTATTTAGTCCAGTCTTTATTAAGCCACGTTCCAAAATATTTGAACTTGTTTACACGCTCAACTGGCTCGTCTCCGTGTGTTAGACTGGAGTTTCTGAAAGTATTAGGTCCACGTGTCACTATCATGTATTTTGTTTTTTTCGTGTTTATTTGAAGGCCCGTTTTTTTACAGTGTTTTTCTATTACGTTGACTAGGTGTTAAAGATCATGCATATTATTAGATATTAGAACGGTATCGTCCGCATATCGGATGTTATTAATTCACACCCCGTTAACTTTGATGCCCATCTAAACATCCCCAAGTGTTTCCTGAAAAATATTTTCGGAATATAGATTAAACAACAAGGGTGAGAGAACACATCCTTGGTGTACCTCTTTACGAATTTCAACTGTGTTAGTTAACTCACCATTAATATTAAGTTGGGCTGTTTGGTTCAGATATAGCTTTGCAATACATCGGATATCCTTTTGTTCAATATCCATTCGTCTTAGAATTTGCATCAATTTTTGATGCTGTACCCTGTCAAAGGCCTTTTCAAAGTCTATGAAGCACATGATTACATTTGTTCTCTGGTCGTAACAGTTTTGCAGAAGTACTTGCTTTGCAACCAAGGCTTTTCTCGTGGTTTGTTCGCATTATCTAAATATTCTCTGGTGTATAATCTTTAGGAATAGTTTTAGAGTGTGACTCATAAGGCTAATAAGCCTATGCTCATCACATTTTCCTGCATTGTTTTTTTTTGGTAAGGGTATAAAAGTTGATAAAAGCCACTGGGCAGGATACTGGCCAGTTTCATATATTTTGTTAAGAAATTTTTAAAGAACTGCAATGCCTCCGTCGTCTAGAGGTTTAATTAATTCTGCCAGAATCTCATCAGGTCCTGGTGCTTTATTATTCTTGAGATTGTGGATGGCTTTTCTTATTTCAGATTTTGTTATTGAGGGGCCAGTCATTTCCTCTTTTGTGCTTTCATTTTCCGTTGGTGGTCTGAAAATAAGTTTCTAATATAGTTTTCCCAGATGATTTTTCGTTCTTTGATGTTGCTGGCGATTTCGTTGTGGTCATTTGGTATCATGGAGGAAGCCTTCTTTAGGTATATTCCAGCTGTTTTTTTTACCTTTTTATGTAGGTTTATAATATTGTCTGAGTTTAATTTGCAAAGTATATCCTTAATCGTAATTTATAAAAGTTTTTAATTTTTTATTATATTATGACTCACTATAAAAAAAGTGGTGTATGCAAATCATACATTATATTTACCATGCGGCTCATGTAATACCTAATCTTTATGTTTTAATAGCCATCATTAAAATACTTATTGCAAAATATATTATTATAGTAACAACATTTTTTCTGTTAGTTTATGTGCGTTTTTGGTATTCCAAATCCTTCTAAATGTTCACTTTGGGACGCCAGTGTTGACAATCGACACTTACGAACATTTCGGTTTTCTGAAAATATTTAATCGAATGAAACGAACCGCTGAATGGAATGTGACAGCTATTTCTTTGAGTTGTCACTCGGAATAGAACAGCTCTATGCCGTTCTGGATTCCCGAGAAATATATTTTGTTGTTGAAAGTATGGCTTTGTGTTAAATATCTATTTTCAGTCAAGGACGTTAAAAAAAACTTATCCATTAAAATGTCTTGAAAAAAGACTATGGACCTGTGTTGTTTTGTAAGTTTGTGTACATATACTCCAAAAACTTTTCGTAGCTAGTGAAATATTGCCTACACCAGCTATTAAATATTAGAAAATGTACTAAAAACTTTTAAAGGTATTTTATTAAAAGTCTGTTTTTGTGATTTCGGGAAAAAAATTATTTGTACAATTTATAATGTCATCATCATCATCATTCAGCCGTTTGTGTCTACTGTTGAACATAGGCCTCCCCTATCATTTTCAACTCCAATCTATTTTGTGCTGTTTGTATCCAGTTGCTGCGGGTCCTTTTAATATCGTCCGACCAACGCGTAGGCGGTCTTCCTCTACTTCACTTGTCCGTTCTAGGTCTCCACTTAAGAAGCCTTTTGTCCCATCGATCGTCCCGCATTCGTGCAACGTGGCCAGTATAGTTCCATTTAAGCTTCACAATAGCTCCAACGACATCGCTGACACCGGTTCTTCCGCGCAAATCCTCGTTTCTTATGTGGTCCTTCAAGGTCACACCAAGCTTGGATCTCTCCATCTTCCTCTGTGTAACTCTAAGTTTCTTAGCTGTTGCTGTTGTTAGTGTTAGGGTTTCTGAGCCACATGTCATCACTGGCAGCAAGCTCTGATCGAAAACCCTTCTTTTTAGATTGACGGGGATGTCACTCTTGAAAACGTCTTTAAGTCTTCCGAAAGCTGCCCATAAGAGAGTAAGCCTTTTCTTTATGGCCAAGGTACACATATCTATCTACCATTTGAATTTCAGCTCCGCCAAATTTCAAGCCACAGCTGGGAACAAGGTTTGATATTATTATTATTAATAACAGGTTGGTTTAGCTCCGTCATTCTTTATTTAGTTCCATCTATTTCGTTATTGTTTCAATTAAATTTGATTTATTTTAAAAATAACTATCTACCTTTCCAATCTGAGACCGCAGCGAGTTTACTATTACAAAAAGCAGTTGTAAATGGTAATAAATATATTTAAAATTTATCTTTGTCTCCTGGTAATTTAAGTTTCGATTAATTTTGAATATATCTGGTAGGTGTATGTAGTTAAAGTTAAAATTTTTTTTATTAAAGTTAATTTTGTTAATAAATACACGCTTTATTTTTAAAATTTCATAGGTAATTTTTATTTTAGTTTAGTTTTTCTGGTTATACCTTTTTAAGAAAAAATGAAAAACCTTTAGATGAAAATATCTCTTATTTTACATTTACATTTTTTTATTTTAAATTTTTGTGTAGCTGTCGGCAACGGACTTTCAAAATATTAGGCACGGATTATCAAAATATCAGGTACCATAAAATATTAGGTACGGACCGATCAATGTTTGCTTAATTACTCTTAATTCGTAGCCTCTACAATCCTGGGTGGGTCTTGGCTGTCTTCACGATTTGTCTCCATTGTTGTCTATCCATGATCCTGTGTTCCGGATTGTCGAAGTTTAAGACCTGGAGATCCGCCGCCACGTTGTCCCTCCAGCGCAATCTCGGTCTTCCCAAAGGACGCACACAAATTTATTTTTCTGGATCTCCATAGGAACAGCCAGAGGTACCTAGCAACTAAAAAAAATCAGAAAGTAAGTATGGTGAAAGGATATAAATGCGTTTTAAAGAGATGAAAGGAATACTTTGAAAGTGTATTTGTAAAAGAGGATACACAAGCGCAGGCCCCATTTAAAGACATAAGTAAAAGTTGCAATGTAATTAAAATTGTGGAAACATTGACTGCACGCTGCAGGGTACGATATAAGTAGAATTGAAATGTTGAATATTGGACAGGGCGTGGTAGCTATTCTGCAGTACCTCCTTTTTAACCTTTGATGAAGGAGCGATAGCGTACCAGACGACTGGTGCAAGGCTTTCCAAGAAAACAGGTTCGCAGCAGGATTCTTAGAACCACCGAGGCATTATTTTACTTAGAATCGTCGGCAACAAACTATATTTAAAGATATTAATTAAAAGAGTGACGAATAAAACTAATGATAAGATATGGGATATGTGCAAGCAGAATTTAGAGGAGAAAGGAGATGTTTGGATCAGGTCTATTCATTACGTAGTATAGTCGAAAAATTCTTGCTAAAAGTCAAAAGGTCCGATGCGTTTTTTTAGACTAAAAAAGGCCTATGACAGAGTAGTTTGCGGATTTATACAACCGTATTTTTTGCTGAACATATCAAACTAACTAAAAAACTAAAGTAACTAACCACGTGAGGAAGACTTAAAATCACTAAAAAGAATAAACCCCAAACAAATCCAATCTTAAAATTTTAATTTAGGCTGGACAAAACTTCATTCTTATCTCTCAAAAACAATTAAAAAAAACCTAAAGTGTTGTACATACAGGTTTGTTTTAACAGGTAATTGGTATTGGGAGAAAATGTAAAATTTAAAGATTATTAGAAAGAGATTTGTCAGAGCTTTCAATAGACATCTTATTCGACCATCAATGCCATTAAAAATGTTGGGGTAATTCTTACCCTCGCTTGGAGTTGAAAGGACTGGAGTCAAAAATACTAGAAGAGAGTGTCCCTCCTTAATCAAAAATCAACGGGTCTGAGTGTTTTTCTAAAATGTTGACGAGGTTCCTGCAAATGGCTCTGTTTCGTTTTCGGTTGGCCACCCTGTATATTTGTTTGCTTTGTAATTGAAAATAAAAAATTACCTATAAATTCGGATATAAATTTTTTTGTGTAAAACTAAAATGTCCCGTTTATAACATAAACAATGAAACATTGATAAGACAACTCATTAACGTACTAGGCACCGTAGAGTCACAATAAAAATCAACTTCAGGTAAAATCTATCCTTTCTTTAAAGCAATTTAAACTGTTTTTATTTCTATGGATATTAATTAAAAAAAAATATATATATATATATATTTTTTTATATATATATATATATATATATATATATATATATATATATATATATATATTTTTTTTTTAATTAATATCCATAGAAATAAAAACAGTTTAAATTGCTTTAAAGAAAGGATAGATTTTACCTGAAGTTGATATATATATATATATATATATATATATATATATATATATATATATATATATATATATATATATATATATATATATATATATATATATATATATATATGTATATATATATAAGGAGTAAAAATGCAAAAATAAATACAACGAATTTATAATTTTTTTTATCATAATAAAAAAATCTATCAGCATCTAGCAAGCATATTCGGTACATTAATAAATTCATATTCATTATATTTTTTTTAAGAATTTTTGCAGACGTGTGTAGTAAACCAAGATATCGTTAATTATTTTTTTATTTTTTTGTTGACTTGAGAAATTTAAATTTGTGCATTAAAAGCTCTAGTCATACGCCTTTAACAAGAGTGATGTACGCTTTACATGATAGAACAATATTTTTGTTTATATTTTACCAAATATTTGTTTTTAGAAGAAATTTGCTCTGTTACATTCTGAAATTGACATGCTTACAAAATCAATTTCAGAGACCGTCATCAAAAATACTTTAACGTTAAAGACAATTTCCTAAACAGTTCCGTTTTGTGAGCTTGATCGATTTCCTCACATTTACGTAGACCTGCAAATGATGTTTACTTCTGATCTAAAAATAACAAAATTGAAAAAGAATTTCTTTTTAGCTTTGAGGGATGAGATGCGGTGGTTTATTCGGACCGTAATTTTAAAAAAACATGTAGATAAGAGGAATTATATTGAATTTTAATAAAATTCATAACAATATTGTTTTTATATTGCCACATTTTAATTTGTTTAGGACGATTTTTAAAATTTTGTATTGGACCGCCGTAAAATTAAAAAAACATGCTCTCGTTTTTTCAAATTATCTCTTTTAAGCTTTTATCCATCCTTTTAATTGTTTAAACAAATGTTTACCCACACACACCACAACCACAGTATTTTTTTTTGAGCTTTTGTATATTTAATATTTTTTTTACATAATATTTGGTAAAAATTTAATTTGGAATTGGATTTTCACCTTTTAAATGAATAATTGAAATTGTCAGCTAAAGAAATATTTTTAGACTTATTCCCTGCATAATCTAAAAAAAAGATAATAAATTTACGGAACAATTTTTCCTTTTTAAATTTTTATTAAATTTGATAAATATCGTAGAAAAATGTGGTTGGAATATCATGAATGCCAAACACAAAGACCACAAAAATCAACGTATGGGCCGGTATTGTAATAAATTCTGTTACAAATTACGAATACGCCTCTTACCGATTATTTGCCTTGTTGCCATAGTTGATTATAAAAAGATTGTTTTTTATGGTAACAATAAACCTCCAAAATTTTAGCTATTGATTTATAGCAGCGAGAGGTAATTGGAGGTCCATGATGTATCTTGAAATGTCGTTCGGGAAACCAAAATATTTCCAAAAATATTGGTTGTATATATTTAAGATCGCGGGATCGCAGTTAGTTAGTCAATTAAAAAGTGAGATAGTTTTAAAAAGATTTTTTAAGAAGTTTAAGTAAGAGTATTAAGTTTTGTTAATATCTTAGTAGTTAATAAAATAAAAGTTTATTGTATTGCAAGAAGAAAGTTTAGAACAAATAGTTTAGTTTTTGAGCTGAGTGTTTTAAATTATCGAACCCAAGACTAAATATCGTAACAATACAATTATCGGTTCATATTTTTTTGTTGAAAATTTAATAGGACAATTCTACTATCTGGATTTTCTGCAAAATACATTAATTCCTAATTTGACCCAGCTTTTCCCTGATATTCAAATTTCCAACACATTAAACCGCAGATTATGGTTTTAACAGGATGGCACACCGCCACATTTCGCTATAGGGTTGTTTAAAATCTAAAGTCTACATACCTGACAATATTCATGACCTAAAAGCTCGAATCAGGCAGGAAATGCATAACGTACCACCCACTATGCTACAAAATGTTAAGAACAAATTTCTTACCAGGTTACGTCATTGTTTAGTGCTCAATTGAAATTATTTGAACATTTACTGTGAATTTTTCTTGGTTTGTTTTTGTTGGAGTGTACGTTTGATTTCATTAATTATTTTGTAAATAATAAATTGTCCCAAACATCGTTTGCATTTTGTCCACCTTGTACCAATTAAAATTAACTCTTGAGGGGTGTTTTATTTAAAAAACTAGTGCTGACGTCATCACTCAAAGGGTATTTACCCTGTATGATAGATTATTCTTTTAAAAAAAAGTAAATTAAATTTAAAAATCACCTGTTTCGGGATATTTTCTTATATAACTGTTAAGCTAATAATAAATATACTTATGTTTAACTTTATGGACGCACTGTAAAATCCAAGTTTATGTATCCTTGCAACCTTAAATTTTCTATTTTTATGTTACCTTAACTAAAAATTAAAAAAAAATATATTTTTGGTGAAGTATGAATTGTTATCATGCATTTGTGTTTATTGTTTTTCAATTGATTTAAAAGATGTTAGTTCTAATATTAAATGTACCAGCCTAATTTAAATAAACAAAAATTTTAACAGCTGGTACGTAATTTTTTTTAAATCTCAAATTAACCTGACTTATTTTTAAACAAGCTATTTTATGAAAATAGAAATTATAGCAAATTATTATACCAATTATACTCGTATTATTTTATCTTATTAGTATAAAAAAAGTTTTGTGTCAATGCCAAAGATAAAACATTTGCAAAGTTGGTAAGTAAAAGGAGTTGGGCCCTCTTTTCATTTTAGTTTTTTTTTTAAAAAATTAAAATAATTAAAAAAACTGAAAATTTGTTGTTTTAATTTATTAATTACTATGTTGCGTACTTAAAATTGACCCACATTTTGTGTCAACGACTTTTTACTCATTACTTTTTAATTTAACATGTAATTAAGTATCTATTCTATCTCCAATTTTACTTTCTGTTTTAAAAATACACCCAGTATACTTTTATTGCGTTTTATTTAAATTTAAAAACAATTCTCCTGGCCTATTATTGGCAATCGAGAAAAAAGCGAAAAGAAACGATGATATTAAAAAAGCTAATTTAATAGAGTCGTAAAAGCGACTCATCGTGAATTGTATATATAGGGAAATGTGTTTCCAAGTTGCTCATAAAACTCTCCTTAAGAATTCTCTATTTCAAAAGACTCAATTTATATCCGAAAAAAAATAATTGTAAATTTATCAATGAAACCAGAATAACCGTAAATTTAGTCAAAGATATAAAAAAAACAAATTTAACTTTACAGATTTCAACCCGTAGACAATCGTCAAAATTTTATTAAAAACCTTGCATATGATTACAGAGAAAAATTTATATCTTTTAGATCGCCAATGTTTTAAATAATTTAAAATGCTGCGAAGATAAGTAGTCTAAGAAGTATAGCTGAAGTTACTTGGCTGAATAAAGTTAAGAATAGAGAGATAAGGAGACGCTGAGGTGTTAAAGATGTGGTTACAAAGATAGATAAAGGAATGCTTAGATAGTTTGAAAACGTAAAAAATATGGATAAAGTAAAATTAAAAATGTCGATCTGATCGACACTGTTTTGAAAAAGGTCAGGTCAGAAGTACCAACAACCGACAAACATGTATGAGAGCTCTAATGAAAGTAGAAGAAGCGAAAGATGTGTATTAGAACCGTAGCAAGTGAAAGAAAGCGGTCTCTGCCTACCTCTAAGGAAAAAAGGCGTGACTACATGGAATGTTAAAAAAGTTTCAGTCCTTTCATGGTAGATCAACAAAAATATAATGCCTTAATACAGTATGACACAATTAGTATTAGATAAGCCACTTTTCTCTTTTTCTTCTCTTTTATTTTATGGAACAATTGGCAGTTTATTGAATTTTGTATTACTACAAAGTATCTCTTCCTCGGTCTTCCTCTAGTTTTCTTTTCTAATTTTTTTCATTTAAATATTATATAACATTATGTTAGGATAAAAATATATATCTTTTTTAAACCAAGAAACGAACGACCACCATTCATCAATCAACCATACGAACTGATTCTTTATTAAAAAGAAAATAATCAGATTATGTGATGACAAAAAATTCCTAAGTCAATTTTGGAAAATCAGCTGTTGACGGAACACAACTTCGCACTTATTTCTTGCTTATCATTTCCTATATCTCGCATTTAATAGAAAAGAATATTACTTTATTGTACTGCTTGCACGGTATTCAACAAAAACATACATTGGTTGTGGTAAAAGGGGCAAAATTATATCGAACTCTGGCAATATTTTTTCATTTATTGATTTATAATTAGCCGAATTAACGGCTTGGGTCAAATTCTAATATATACCCTTAAGTATTCCTAAATGTTTGTTTTTGAATTGAAATTCATTTTTTAAATTTTTTTAGTAAACATAAAACGTATCTCAAATGAGAAAAGGCGTGGTTCACAACGCCAACGCTTCTTATTAGGTGCACCAACCGCACTCTATAATATCGTGAGCTTCTGGTCTAAAAAACGCCATTAAAGACCCACACCTAAAAATTATTTATTTTTATTGGCCCTCTTTCTTTTTCTTACACTTTTAAGACCATCGTTGAGGTGCTCATTATCTTAGAAAGTTTTTCTCCCCCATGATTAGGAAACAAAAAGTTACATCATTTTAAACATTCACTCTATTTTTAAGTATTTTAACATGGCCTTTGTGGTTTAAAAGAAACCTTGAAATAAAAATATAAATGAACTTACAAAAAAAGATTCTAAATTTTTTTTTTTTAATAACTAAACTTTTATGTTCAGGAATACTTTTACTTTTTACTAAATGAAAAACTTTTATAAATAACTATATACATTAAAAATATAATAGAAAAGAAAATAATTGAAAAAAAAAATAAACATTTTCGAAAGCTTGACTGAAAGCCGAAGAATTTTTATTGAATTGGTTACTCCTAACTGCTTCCCAAATAAATTAAAAAAAAAACCTCTAACGTAGATTCACAGTTAATATATTTTTATACCTTTTATACCGTAAAATTGTTTATGGAGAATGTACTGCAATTGTTCAAACGTTTATGTATTGTTGGAAAGTTTATTTTTGACATATTAAAATTTCGATGCGTTTGTCCAATTACCAGTATTAAAAAAAATAATGCAAACCTACTCCGTTTTCGTCAATCACACATAATAATGTGTGTGATTAATGAGAAGTCTGGGAAACGAGAAGACCATGGAAGTGAAGTCACGTTGCATTCTTGTGAGAATCTTGTAGAAACGTTGTAGGAACCCTTGCGTTGTTTTGTTAAAGAAGTGGTAGGTTTGGCAGTGCAACAGGTTGCAGGATGTTTCGTATGTAGTCATTTGCCTTCAGAATTGTGTAATTTAAATACTAGAGGTGACATGCTACCGTGTTAGGTGCTGTTTGCCCTTTTACAGTAAATTCTTAATTTTTGCGTTTTATTTTTTTAAACTATCTTAATTAATTATTTAATCTGCCGTTATACCCCTCAAACCAAGCAGCATGATGTCAAGGTGGTGAAACACATAAAAATGGTCTATACGAAAAATTCCCAGGAGCATGTTTTCTGCGATATATCGATGTAATAAAGATTATTTGTTGTAAAACTCCAAACCAAGTATTTTTAATTTACCCTGTTGTAAAAACTCTGTCTTGTAAACCTGCAATCCTTAAACTACGTGCTAAATTTGCTTGTGGTCGTCCGGATCCATGACAACGGTTATGGATTTCTTCTTCAGAACACCTGGACCAACACTTGGTTCTCGATTATTTTTTTTTGCCCAGTATGTGGTCGATTTTTGAATAACTTTTATTTCTATATTTTCGCGAACCAATGGCAGGTCTCGAGAATTTCCATTGTTATGTACCTTACAAAACTGCATATAAATGACAGATAAATTAACAATAAGTCAACGTCCAAAACCACATGTTCAACGTGGAAGATAATGTCAGAAGAATTAATTTTACCCCATTTAATTAAGCTAAAGTTTTATTATTTTAACTTTAATGAAATCTTTATTCAACGAAATTAAATTTCATAAAAAAATCCATATCTAATACAATTGTGCTTTGTGTTGCATTTCAAGTATAGAATAGTGATATTTATGGTATCCGAAGTTACCGGCAAACTGATGTATTTTTGTAACCCAAAGAAACAGTTAGTTCATTTGTGTAAGAACCAAAAGAATAAGAAGGGACTCCGGCTAAACCAAGATGGCTTTAAGGTTTTTTATATGTACCATTTCAAATTTGCCATTGCCAAATAATTGTTTACATCTTTTAATAAAAAATACACTCCATTATATTTGCTTTAAACTAAAGAAAAAGTAATTTTAAAGACACTTTTTTGATAAAACAAAGTTAAAAAAGTGTGCACCTGCGTCCTTATTGTTATTATTTTTAATTATAGTCCAAGTATCAAAATTTTTTGCATGTCTGTTTCTTGGATTTTTTAAAAAATCAGTTTATTATTAGATATCCAGTTCATCGAGACCCTGATAGATTTATAATGAGTTCTTAATCCTTCATATTTAAAAAAGTCCTTACATTTAAGATCTGTCTGTTTTTCTGCTCCGTGTAAAATAATAAAATAAATTGGAATATTGTACAACCTTTTAAATGCAATTATAAAAAATAGTTGGGTATTTTTTCACGGTAAATTTCGCATAAAAAATACAAAAGAAGTATAGTTGAACGATTATCGTAGATTAAATTTTGAAGGAAATAAAATGGAATGCTGATTTTTATAATAAATCCTCTACTTCCTTACTGTTGCACCTCGTCCGGTTGTTCGGGCTCAGATTCATAACACGAAACAATAAAATAACAACATGCATAACCAGTCGACATGTTATTAATAATGTTGCCTTTGATCTAGATACGAAATTTATAAATCTTTAACACGCATAATCCGTTCGCAGAAATTAATAAATTATTTTTTAGGAACGGTTAATCGATCAATATGTCTTGATACGATTTACGTGAAATATCTTTTACTCACGAATTTACCCATAATATTTGTCAAAATTCCAAAATTTCTTTTACCTACAGGACAGTTTTTTCAATGGAAATTTTTGTTAATTGTTGAAGTTTATTTATTTTATTAAACGTTTTAATTAAACTGTCATTGTTTTTCAAACGGTCCTACCCATAGAGGAAATACCACGGCCCAAGCTTGGCCCATATATAAAGAACTCTGGGCCAAGCTTGTAAGCCAGGCAAAACTGGGCAATGCGTAAATGCCATACTTAAATGCCAGGACTGGGCCATGACCAATTCCCAGGACTGAGCCAGGCCATTTTTAATTGCCAATACTGGCTCAAAATAAACGCCGAGTATTTTCGATAAATTAAACGATGGGATTAATAATTATACACACATATTATTTTATTTATATTGATTTTTTATTTTATATAATTACTTTAACTTTTCACACGTAATTTTAAACACGTATCATATTTCAATAATTATTACACATAACCTCACTTACAAAGCTGATGTTTACTCTTGGATTATTGAAACTTTGCCCGTCAACAACTGAATTTGTTTTTTTATTAAAATAATTTCTGTTTTATTTAAAACACGCCACCTTTGAACTCTAAGGTACGCAGCAGACATAATTACTTTTAATAGTAATAAATAATAAAAAATGTAATTTAAAAATACACTTACTGAATAACTGAAGCTCGAATTGACCTGACACGTAATGAAAACAAGTATGGCTGGCGATGGGGCGATGAACAAAAATACTCGAATCACGCTGTATGTAACAGAACAGCTTTAGTTTGGGTCCCCTTAAACGTCAAGGTTACCCAGACCTAGCCCAAGCTTGGGTAATCATTGGGATGGATAAGTCTGGGTTAACCAGTCTTGGTCCAAACTTGGGTCCTCAATGAATGGCCAAGGCTCGGTTACCCAGGCCTGGCCCAAGTTTGGGTTATCATTGGCATGGCCAAGGCTGGGTCAGCTAGTCTAAGTCTAAGCTCGGATAATCATTGGCTTGGCTGAAGCTGGGTTAAGTAGCCTGGCCTAAGCATGGGCCAATACAGGAACACCAAAGCGACTGATTTATTTGTTTAAATGTTGACCAATTGTCATCCATAAACGTTTTCTGGTTGTTTCTCTGTTTAATCTCTATTATTATTAGCATTAACATATTAACATTTACCTATTAGCCTATTTGTCGCACAAAGGTGCGTGGGTATTTTTTTTTTAAGTACATTTTATTATAATATTATATAATTATATAATTTATTATAAACTACATACATTTAAATGTAGTGGTATTTTCGGCAGAATCAGAACTTAAGCCAAATTTCTAAGGCTACTCGCGACCACTGTATGTTGGAAGATAATTATTTTTTCTTTAATTTTTCTACATGCATATATACATATAGTCACGCCTTTTTCCCGTAGTGGTAGGCAGAGACCACTTCCTTCCACTTGCTACGGTTCTTACACACATCTTTTGCTTCCTCTACTTTCATTCCTTCCATTTCTTTAGTACGCATTCCTCTTCTTTTATCATACTACCATCTTGGTTTCTGATTTTTTTTAGTTGCGAGATAGTATTTTTACCTTTGGCTGTTTTTATGGACTTCCAGAAGAGTTTAATATTGTTTTAGCAATCGTCAGATAACCTTTTATTTATCTTCATCACTCTCTTTTTTTTACCACAACCTCTTTTGCTACACCTTTTAACCTTTTATACATATTCTTTGCCTTGTTTACATCCTTAATCGTTGCCTTTTGCGTTCTATGATTGGCTTTTGTAGCTAGCCAATCCAGCCAGGCCTTCTTTTTCTCTGATTCTGTTTTTTGAACTTTTACGCTTATTTTCTGTAACTTGCATCTTTTCCTTCTTTTACTTACACCACACACTTCAATAGCAATATCTACTATTCCTTCCTTGAATGGCTTTCACAATTTTTCAACCTCAGATGCTTTATCTGAACTGTTAAATTTTTTTGTCAATTAACTAACGAACTCCTCTTCTTCTTCTTGCAAATTCTCAACTTTTATACGCTCTAGTACACTACTAAATTCCTGCACACGATGCCGCCACCGCTTAAAGAGACCTCTTATTCGGCTCATTACTAAGAGTGTGTCAATATCTGCACCGCGGTATGACCGAGTGTCCATTACTTTCTTTTTCAATCTTTCATCCACAATTACGAAAGAATAGGTGTTTTAGAAAGTAATGTGCCTTGAATATGACATCATTAGGTAGGTATTATTTGCAAGAGAGACCTAGAAAAAAAAGGCGTGTTTTCAGCAACAGCAGAAGCAATATATAACATTAACCATTCAAGGACATCGTATTTTGCTGATTCCACTGCTTTAAAGGATAGTTTTGCATGCAGTTGGAGTTTACATTTTTTATCTGTACACTAAGAAAACTGATTTATAATTTCGGTTTGATACCTTAGCGTCTTATAAAAGTTTCTGATTAGGAAGTTGAAAAGTACATAGGTACAGTGTCACGTGCCCATTTTTTTTCCCTTCTACCGTTCCATTAGTAATTGGGTCTCTGATAGTCTGGTGCTCGTAAATAGTTTTGCATACCGTTTTTTGTTTTAACTTAAGTATATCATTCGTTGTAAATAGTGTTGCATACCTAGTAGTGATAGGATTTACTTATTAATGGCTGTGACATTTTTGCTAATCAATGGAGATGGAGTGGGGGTTTTTGTTATAAGATTTTGCCTTGATTTTTGGCCTCGATTGTCGTGTGTTGTCAGCTATATTATTGTTTGGTTTGCTTTTCTGTGTGGATGGGCTGGCTATCAACACGGACGAGCGCGATTATGAGTTTGGAACATAGATTTGCGAAAATGGTTGACTGACGCGTGTCCCGTGTCATTTCTGATATTCGGCCTGGGAGTGGGTAGTTGGAGACAGTCGCTTGGTGTCAGTCTTGGGAGTCGGTAGTGAGGATTTTTGTGGTCGTCGTGTGATATTAACAAGTGTGCAAAACCTCTACGGTTTTCTCTTCATATCTGGCTGTATTTGGGCCATCTTAATTGGATTTTGAATAAAAATCATTTGATTTTTAACTTGGCCATTCTATCTTACCTTCGTTGTTGATATTTTTGGTGTCGAGTTAAAATAACCGCATGCGGGATCTATTTGAGGGAAGCCATTTGTTGGTTAGCACGTGCCGTTCCATAACCATCATCCATATCGACGATAAATTTCAGTGTTATAAAGACTTGCTTGGTGTTTTTAGCAGAAATTATTATGATAATACTACTTGGTGTTTCTGTTTCTTGGATCATCGATGTAACAGTGACGTCTCTATGAAGTTTTCAATTGGTTACATAGTATTGAGTTTAATTTTATCAACTTATCAGTTATTATGTGCTTGATCTAAGTGTTTTCAATAGTTTAAAAGTAACAAATTATTTTCATTAAATTTGTACCTGCTCCAAGTTGAATCTGAACGTATACATTACTGAATATACATTATGTAATTATTGTGATGGTTTCAAATTATTATTTTTGTTGCAAGTCCATTTATTTTGTCTTTTTTTTAATCTTTTGCTATCAAGAATTCTATATAAAACCAATTATTTTTGAAATTTTAAATATTGTGAACATTTTTTTTTGTTAATTCTCTTTTGTACATCATTAGGTTTTTATTATTGTCTAAAAGATTTTTATAATTAATTTAAATATTATTTTAAGAAAAGTGTATTAAATTCGTTTAATCCACTTTACCAAAAAATACAGAATTTGTTGTAAAAAAAAAAATATCAGAACATCATTTTTACTTAATTAATATATTGCAAGAATTGTAAATATAGTTTTATTTATTTAGTTCACCAAAATTGTTTGTTGTTTATCGTGTGGCTCTGCTAGTGCCTACAAGAGGGGTTTCCGGCTTATACCGTCCAAGTCGGTGGCGCGGCTCACTTTTATATTTTTTTCTTCTACCCTCTACGGCTGAGCTCGGGCATAATTTGCCAGTAGAGAGACCGCTGGCAGAGTACTCTTTAGAGAACGAAAAAGACGTGGCAACAGTTTACTTGAAGGATTTTGAAATTCCGTTATATTTTCTGATAATATCAAAATATGTCTGATAAATAATATTTACCGAAAAGAACCACCAGAGCTGTCTTATTTGCCCGCGATCTTCCTGCGCCCCCTTTTATGTAAGGCAGTGCCATGTTGTGGACAGGAAATATCTCTGCTTGACGTACTAAATTAGTTCACGTTTAAAGCATAATTACTAGTGAACAGTATTTTAGAAAAATTCTATGGGCTCACGTTCAACTGTGAATAGTATATTGTTAATAATTTTGTTGTCATGAAGGATAATACCTGATCTTAAACTACTGAAGTAGTAAATGACATTCTTGAAATGAAGGCAATCAGCGGTTTGAACTGGCCTGCTTTGTCTCCGGATATGAATCCCATAAAGCATATTTAACGTATACTTTCGCGTAAGTAACGGTTTAAACTAGCCTGCTTTGTCTCCGGATATGAATTCCATAAAGCATACTTAAAGTATACTTTCCGAAGCAATTCGTTCTCAAAGATGTCCTCCCAGATCTTATCCAGATCTTGTCGTTACTGCTACAAAAAAATAGCAAATATTTTCCAAGAATAAATTTAATGGCATCTTTAAGCTTGCATTAATGTCAAATGTTAAAGTACATTTTATTAAAAACAATTTTCTTATTTACTTTAAATTTTTTAAAAAAAATTTATTTTACATTTTTTAATAAAAAATATTTTTTGTTGTTTAATACTTTACAAAAGAATCAGTATTTTTAAAACTCATTGATTTTCTCTAAGAAGTAATCAATTAATTAGTTTTTAATTAAATTTAAAATAGACATAACATACAACTTATTACTTTAGAATCAAAGTATTGTAAAACTTTTAAATCTACGTGTACTTACCGATTTAGAGCGAGAAAAAGCCAATTTAAGTTTTTCGATAGATAAGTTTTTGTTTCGGAAGTAACTGTCTCTGTTCGGACACTAATTCTTTCAATCTTTCCAAACTTTAAATAAAAAGGTAATAGGTACCAGTAGAAAAAAGGTTATTACTTTAAAATTACTTACATTAAACGCAAGTGAAAACACATTATAAAGTTTCTGGATATTGTAATAAATAAAACATTGCCATTGGAATATTAGGTTTTTTTAAACACCCTCAGATGGATGTTTTATGTTATTACAATTTAATAAAGAAGAGATCAATAAGTAACTTTTTTAATTTACCAAGACAAGAAAGTATAAAACTATAACTAACTAATAGACATAAGAGTCAAGTCTTTTCTTCTTCTTCTTCCTTCTTTAATGTAAGCAATTTCTTGTTTTTCTTCGTATCCTCTGCCGTTCAATTGTTAGAAAGGTTGCCGCTCCATCTCTTGCGGGGTCTTCCAACGCTTCGGCGTCCTAAGGGCGACTTGTCTCTAGTTATTTTGATCATTCTGTCGTCATTCATCCGGTCTATGTGTTCGTTCCACTCTCTCTTTTTTCCCAGTATCCATTCATTAACATTGTCTATTTTACATGTTCTTCTAATGTCCTCGCTTCTTTCCCTGTCAAAAAGTGTTTTTCCAGCGATCCTGCGCACTATTTTCATTTCGGTGGTTTCTAATATTCTCTTTGTGTATGTGGTCTAGTTTTAGCTGTGTATTTTAATATAGGTCGAATGACCACCTTGTAGATTCGGGATTTTGTTTCGATTCCAATATATTTGTTTCGGAGGATTGTATCGTTCAGGTAAGCTGAGGTTCGTGCTGCTTTTGGCGCTTGGTTTCTTACCTCCGCCTCGATGTTACCGTATCCTGATATTTCTATGCCTAGATATTTAAATTTTATCTCCTGTTGTATAATTTTATCATCCACAACCAGTTTGCATCTGATAGGTGTTTTTGAAGTGGTCATGCATTTCGTCTTTGCTGAGATATCTTCATTTTTAGACTTTTAACCGTTGTGCTGAATTTGAATAGTAATCTCTGTAGGTCATCTTTGCTTTCTGCAATCAGAACAGCATCATCGGCATAGCATAGGGTTTTAACGTCTTTGTTCCCCATTTTGTACCCTTTCAGGTTACTTGTGCTTTTTATTATTTCGTCCATAACGATGTTGAACAATAAGGTGCTAAAGGAATCTCTTTGTCGAATACCACCATTTACAGAAATTTCTTTGGTAGTTGTGCCAAATTCTTTTAATATCACTAACTAACGTTTTACATTTGTCCCAACCATACTTTGCTTTTTCACTGGCTCTGCACTGCACTTACTCTAGGAAGTTTGTCCTCTTAAGTCTTTTGGTCAAGTTCATAAAGTGAAGCAGCCAATGTTTAGGGCTACTTGCAAGTTTTATTGCAGTGATTCTTAGTCTTAAATTCTTAGGTCACTTTAAATGTTACTATTACTAAAATAATCCCAAGGTTGTATGATATAAGTTAATATAGGTCTCAATATTTGGTAATACAAAAGCAGTTTGTTTCACGTGGAACTTTGTCTCATTAGATAATGCATCTTTTTATTTAACACCAAACTCTTCACGTTTTTTTATACGTAAGCTTTCTAGGGAAGTCTTACTTTAAGGCTCTTACCTAAGAATTTTGCTGTAACATTAAAAATGTTAGTTTTATTAGATTTGACTGGTCAGTACCTCTCTCGTTGACGCGAAAGGATTTAATAAAGTTTAACTTGACACGCCAATTTTTGATCCAAATACTAATCTGGTCAATAGATATTTGTAACTTTACAGTACCTACCTTTTTCGTGAGTATCTCCCACGGCCAAACCTGCTGTGTCATTAGCAAAAGTTGCTTCTGTATGATGTTTAGGTTTAGGGATATCGCTAGTGTACAATAGATAGATCACTGGGCCAAGTACGATATCCTGAGGTACTTCTGCCTTTATTTTTTTGTAACTAAGAATCCGAATCTTCTTGCTTAACTCTGAATGTCTTTCTAACAAATAAAACTTTAAAATTTAAAACCATTGTTAGAGCTGATGTTATTTCAATTTTTAAAGGAATCACTTTTGCCTTATCTTATCAAAGGCCTATGCCTAAAAACAATTTTTCAAAGAGCTTCGGGGTGATAACATATCATGCATAAGGTTACGCCTTTTTTTACTAGGGGTAGGCAAAGACCCTTTTCTTCCTGCGGTTCTTTTACAAATCTTTTGCTTCTTCTACTTTTATCAGTTCTCTCATACATGCTCGTCGCTTATTGGTACTCTTGATGTAATCGCGATATGTTTCCCGAGGCCAACCTCTACCGACTTTCGTTCATCTTTATTTATTCATCATCTTTACGTCTCCAAACCGTTTAAGCATTTCTTTATCTGTCTTTGTAACCAAATCTTCTTTTACACCACAGCGTTCTTTTATCTCACTATTCTTTACTTTATCCACCCGAGTCACTCCGGCTATACTTCTCCGCAGCATTAATCTTATTTTCATGCTTGTTTTGCCAAACCTAACATTCACCACCATGCATAAGTGTAGTGACCAGCACTTCTCTATGCACAGCCAGACGTGCTTTTTTTACACGTTCTGGCTGCTCATGAAGTTATGCAGGGCGGGGTGATAGGCAGTAATGAAATGTGTTTGTAGGATAAGACTTTATAAGGAGGTTTTTCCTGGCTTGTGAATCATAATGACCCCTGATTTTAAAATAAAATTATTATTAGTGATAGTACGTAAACTTTTGAACCTTTAGGACTCTTTCACAAAAACCATATTTTGATGAATAGAAAAATAAAATACGAATAGTCACTACCAATAAATTTACTGTTAAATACTAGACTGGTTGTGTGTCCAAAAATAAAAAAAAAGTATTTTAAAAATTTGTTGCAGAATTAATTGGTCTAAAGTAAATACGGTAAAAAATAATCAACCAATGTAAAAAATTAATTTTAAAATAAAATAAAGGTTAATAAGTAACTATAATTTATAAAGCAAATTAATTAAATGTATTTTTTTATCAGATTGTAAATACAAAATGCATTTTTTCTTTTTTTTAATATTTTTTGACGCTGAACAAAAATCTGTAATAATTAATAATATAAATCTCATGGGAAGCGAGACGACCAGCTTTTTTTTATTAAAATTGACTTTTAATCCATTAGGTAAGGATCTAACAAAAATGGACGCATGTCACGCATATTGTGTAGATGCTTTTAATAAAAAAACAAATCATTATTTATTATTATAACGACTCCATTCTAGAAAAATATTTTTTTAAATTTCCTGTATTATACGCATCAAAGTATTTAATAAAATTGTTTTTGCTCGAAATAGGTCCATTTTTTGTTAGTTGACTGACTGTGCGTGACTGCGAATATCAAAAAAAAAAATAAACGAAAATTGTTTATTTAGTTTGCCTCGTAAAAATAATTATAAAAGAATTTTAATCGAAAATAATTTTAATAAATACAAACTTTTAACTGGTATATTACAAATGAAAATAACACTTGAGATCATATTTAAATAATTTATATTATTTTGTTAACGAAAATATTGTATAAAATTAAAATACTTGATAATTGGAACTAAAAATTGCTTAATATTGTATCTGTTTATTTGAAACATTGAGATTTATTTAAAAAATTTGTTTAAGTTTTGGACCATAATATTGTTTTGATTTTACCTAAAAGCAACCGACTATGGACCATTCTCTAATTTAAAAATAATAATATTATTTTTATTTTATTCTACATTGGCAGACAAGAAATAATACGGCAAGTGCAGCACTAGTAAAATATAGTACAACTCTTTTAAGATAAACTTTAAAATTATCTGCCAATTTAATAAAAGTTAACAACCATTAACAAATTTTTTTGTTGTTTCAATCGCTGATTACAACAATTTATTGATGTTTTCTTTAGTTCTAATTAAATAAGTCTCGAGCCGTCCCTGAGCACCAACGTTTGTAAAACTGCAACCAGCTTTAAACTGCAAACGGCTGCAAACCGCAAGCGGATGTAAAACGCGATGTCTCCATTCAGCTCTACCTGGTACAAAGGGTAACCAAAGATCTTCTCTTACCGCGTTTGTCTCGAGTTGCTCGCTAGTGACAATAAACACAAAATAGTATCTTCCAACCCACCGTTAATGACGGTCGACAATTCAGCTCATTAGTGGTACAAGTGCATAGTGTATTTTGAAAAGATAAATATTCAGTGTTCAATAAAACTTTAAAAAAACTAGCTATCCATGATTTAAATCCAGTCCACTGTAATTGAAGTTGTTGAAATGTATCCAGAATATCGTGGTTTGAACCTTATTTGATTTGAAATAATCTACTGAGTTGAACTAGAAAAATATATTTATTTTGAAGTATGATGTCGAAAAATTGAAATTTAGTCCATAATAATAACAACAAAAACATGGGTGATTAAATAAAATGAATACAATCAAGATTACCATATTTCAACATCCCCCCTTAATCAAGGTAGTAGAAATAATTCATTTAATAATACCAAAACATTTCAAGTGTTTCATTCGATTTAATTCTTTCGTAAAAACACCTGCAATCATTTTTTTTGTTGCAAGATATTCAACCTCAATATTTTCTTTCTCTATTTGTTCTCGAATGTAATGATATTTCACTTTAACACGCTTCATTTTGTTATGGAATACTGGATTTTTAGCCGATTTTAGAGCAATCTGATTATCTCCATAGATTTTTATTAAATTTTTTTTATGAATGATTTCAGCGAGAAGATTCTGAAGGTGTACTGCTTCTCTAGTCGCTTCTGAAAGCGCTACATATTCAGATTTACATTACCAACAAAGCAAATATGGAGAACTAGTAGCTGCACTTGATTTGAAGAGCGGGTATTGGCAAGTGGGGATACATGAAGATGACAAAGAGAAGACTGCTTTTTCAACTGAAAATGGACTTTACCAGTTTAATAAGATGCCCTTTGGACTATGTAATGCCCCAGCAACATTCGAAAGGCTAATGGAACTAACACTACGTGGGATTACGTGAAAAACTTGTCTAGTATATCCCGACAACAAGATAAACGGCCAAGAAAATATTACGGTTGGCAAGCAATAAAATGAAGGCTCGCTATGACCTAAAAGCAAATTCGACGGGATTAGGGAAGGAGATCAAGTATGGCTGTATAATCCACAACGAAAAAAAGGTGTGTCTCCCAAGTTGACAACATTTTGGAAAGCGGCGCATAAGATGATAAAAAGGATACATGATGTGGTGTATAGAATCCAATGCAGTTCCAGGGCCAAGGTGAAAGTCGTCCACATAGAGAGTTTTAAGCCTTAAAATGGGTGAGTATTGCGCAAGTATCAGGACGATCAAATTTAAAAGGGGGATGATGTTACGTTTTTGAATCCGTCTCTGTCGATCTACCTAGAGACGACGGAGTCGACCGAATTTGCTTTGTGCTTTGTTATGCTGGCCTGCGATTTGCCTGGAAACTTCTCGCCGCGCCTAGAGATGTCCAGATGTTTCGATGGATCGTTCGCGAAAAAGGTCGAAGTATAATTTACAGGTATTAAAAGGACAGCAGCTGGGGACAGTTTAGTTAAGTTTTAAAGTGTTTATAATTTATGAAATTTAAATCGTTATAAAAAGTTGTTAAAGTTGTATATCTAAGTGAATATCCAAGTTATTTATAAAAGTAGAATTTATTGTATTGAAATAAACATGGTTTTATTACTGTATCGAGAGATTTAAATCGCCGAACCCAAAAAAAGGACTAAAATTCGTAACAATACTAAACAATATCGTATGACACAATGCATAATATACTATTAAAGATTACAAAAATGTGATGCAATATTTTTATTTATAATAAATGCATTGAAGATAATCAATATTATTTAATAATCTTAAAAATGTTTGGGTGTATAAAATGTGATTTAGGATACCTCAAAATATGCGTGACGCATGTGAAATGAGCCATAACTCCGGTTACGTGTTTCTCAAACAGATTTAAGCCCGTAAAAATGTTTCAGTTGCTTCGATGGTTCCCCTTATCAAGTTCGACCCTCTACTGGATTTTATAGTAGACGGTGCTATAAATTTCACAACACACGATCATTAAACGGCATTGTTGAACAAACAACTGTTGAAAAAGAGTAATTTTTAAGATGGAGGACCAGCTGGTTTGTTGTACTCACTTGCCGAGTGTATTTGTCTATAAACTTTTATGATATTCAGATGCCTTCGTAAAGAAAAAGAAAATTTTATGGAGATTGTTCGGCTTTTACGAAATCAGGCACTAGGAAAATTGGTATGTACTAAATTTCGCAGGGGTTGATACTAAAAACGGTTCGTATAAATGTTATTTATTTACTGATCCCTACTTTTTACACAAGTTAAAGATCTGCTACAACGAAACTTGTAAATTAAACACACCTTAAAAAGGGACAATCATTATTTGAACTAAAATTGTTTACTATAATAGGCCATATTGTCTATACAAAATAAAACGGGAATTTTTTCTTTTCGATATAATATTGATTTATAATAGCCGGTTTTGGTAATTGAATTAGATCGTTTTTATTTTAAAGACGTCACTGGTTGACGTAGTTGGGTTTTTTCAAATTAACGACAAGCTTATAGCCGATTAGTACAAGTTTAGTTTAGTCAGTGTTATAATTTCGAATTAATGGAGTGTTAGTTTAAATTATAATAGTGACTTACTAAATACCAAAGTAACCAAGAACCGTCGTAACTAAGTACCGACGTAACTAAAATATTACTAAGTATAAGATAAGTATCCTTTAAGATAAGTTTTCGGATTGTAAATAAGGACATGGATTAAAACACGGAACATTTATAAGTACCCAGATCTGAGAGTTTTTGATTTTCTTGTATTTTTGCACCGGATGCCGCACGAAGATCGTTGAGTTTTGTTCCAAAAGATTTGAATATCTTCAGTAGTTTTTTTAATTAAATTTTCTTATTTTGTTTTATAAACGATTGTTTCGACACGTTTGGGCTGCTCATAAAGGTATACAGACCCCATTAATTTGTTTTTCTGTCAACACCCTTCGCTCAATGTCAAAATCATACTTTCCGTCTCTCGTAAACATTGAACCAAAGTATTTTACAAATAAAATAAAGTAGGGTTTCTATCAGCATTTTACGATTAAATTATTTGTTCTTAATTCATAGGCACTCTCTTACAAATCTTTTAAACAATCGGCTATGCATAAGTTAAACAGCTATGGCGAAGCCACATCCTGTCAACACATTTTTTGATGTTAAACCAGTCCTTGTAAGCTTTATTTATGCTGACACAAGCAGTGGAATCCTCGTAAAGTGATTTCAGTGCTCTTATCAAACTACCGCAGACCCATACATAGACAATATTGACCACAATTCATTTCTCACCACTCTGTTATAGGCTTTTTTCCAGTCTACGAAAGCGTAGTAGACCTTTTAATATGGCTTTTAGTACGTAAGAGAGAAGGTAAGTGGGGGGATTGCCAGTGGCATAGTATTTACGTTATTTACAGTTATTGTGCACACGCACTTTCCAAAGAAAAAACGGATTTCGTGAGTCTCGAGGTCTTAAAATGTCTTCAAAAATGTAAAAATAACGTTGACTTTTTATGCTACATTTGCGGCGAATACATTAAAATAAAAGCCAAACATTTTACTGTGACGACAAATATAAAGCTTTGTGAAGCCTATGAAGCTTTTTTTAAACTCTCCAATCCAAGATGCAATATGGGAACCTAATTTTTCATGTAGAAACTGCAAACTTTAAAGTGTGATAGGAGATTTCAAGATAATTGGTTTTCTGGTAGGAATGCAAGGCGGATACACTTAATATACATGCTATCTTTGCTTGTATGATAGAAGAGCAATGGCCGAACAGGACTGAATTCCAGATGAAAAAACAAAATGTTAGGCCCGGAGCGTGATACAGCCTTAAAGCAAAAACCAAAGATTTTTTTTTTCGAAATAAAAAGCTGAGAATTACCACTATACTTGATAAGTTTAAACTTATGGGTTGCATAATGTCCCTTAAAGTACATGCTTACTTGTACCAATATAAAGATATTGGGGGCATATCCAGAAAAGCAAAGAAAACGTTTTCACCAGGATCTAATGGACTTGAAAAACAATATAATAAAAACATAATGGGTGATTACATTCGGGTACTAAAACATGTGTTGTAAATTTATTTAAACTCTGTTTTACTAATAAAAGTAATGTAAATATAAATGAAAGTTTTTTTCTTTATGTATAGTAAAATCCATAAAAATAAACAATGTTAGTACCCTTAAATTTGAAATCATGTTCTAAAAGCTACAAAAGCAAACTTAAATAGATAAAACTATTTTTTTTCCATTAGTTAGTCAAAATTATACTGAACTCATACTTAAAATTCGTGTTAACTTGTGTAATAAATAAAATGTGAATCAAATTATTTATTTTGAGATATTGGCAAATATGTGTTTTAAACATAACTTTTTTAATAGCCAGGATTTACAGACAATTTCGTTGATAGTTGAAAATTTTGTTTTGCGAGACGTTTATTTCTATACAATTACTTACGACGCACTACTAGAGATAGCTATGGTTGATTTAATTACACACATGGGGATAATCTAGGTATATTTTATTCTGAGCTAGTTATTTTAAACTAAATTAAACTTCTGCCGGTAAGAAATTAAAACAAATTAATTTTGACAAAGCTCATTTAAACCACAACCTTTAAAAAAATATATAGGAAAACTTGAAATAAACGTAAAATTTTATTTAAAAAGAATCTTTATCATCTTTGCATGAATAGAGCTCATTTATTTTTTATTGATGTACCATGCAAAGACTTAAATAAATATTGGGGGTCCTTAAAATATTTGTCAAAATTTAAACTCTTTGTTAAAGCATGTGTCCCTTACATTCACTATTAAAATTAAGTCCAGTGATTGGGCAGGCGACGAAAATATATTAATTCTATAAACATTAAGAAAGTTAACCACAACATGTCGTGCATTATTATGCATCGGTACGAAATTTTCTCCGATGGTTCCGACAGGTGGAAGAACAATTAGGTTAGGTTAGGTTAGGTTTTATGTGAGTGGGGCGTGGTCGCTCCTCCACCGCGACCCTTAGTAGGTCTATTGTGGCTCACCCCTAGAGGCTACAGTTCACCGCACAATCCAGCCCTTCTTACGAAGTTCATAGTTGTATAGGGTGAGATTTTTTTAAAATCGGTAGGTTCTAGGTTAGTGTAACCAAATATGTTGAACCTTATTCTTCCCAGGCCGGGGCATGAACATAGTATATGTTCAGCAGTTTCGTCTTCCACGCAGCAGAACCGACAGTCCGTTTGTTGGTTCAGATCTATCTTTCTGAGGTGGTATCTCAGACGACAGTGTCCCGTAAGCAGTCCTGTTAGAATACGCAGGTCATTTCTGCTCCATTCTAGGATCTGCTTAGTTGTGTTTCTCGAGGGTTGTAACGGTAAAAACGCCTTCGAGTGGGTTAGCCCTGGTAAGTCGGACCAGTACGTGAGTATTTTCCTCTTCGCCCAGTCCGAAATAATTGTTTTGGCGGCACTTGCGGTGACTCCAAAAACCGGTTCTGGTCCAGTGAACGCAGATTCGGCCCCCTGTTTTGCAAGGGTGTCGGCTTTTTCGTTTCCTTCCACCCCCTGGTGCCCAGGTACCCACAGTAGGGTCACCCTGTTGTTCGCACCAAGGTACTCTAAGGATTCGATGCAATTCCATACAAGTTTAGAATTTATCTTGTTGGAGCTCAGTGCTTTTAAAGCGGCCTGGCTGTCTGATATTATATTTATGTTTTTGTTTGCTAGAGGTCTGTTGGTCAACTCTCTTGCACACAATTCGATAGCGAATATTTCAGCCTGAAAGATTGTGGCATACCTGCCAAGACTGGTGGATATTTCAATCTTTCCTGCTGAAAACACCGGCCCCAACTCCATCAGGGGTTTTTGAGCCGTCTGTGTACATTACGTATTCAGTCTCTGGGAAGAGGATTTCTCCCCTCATCCATTCGTCTCTCTCCGGAAAGAGGACTTTGAACGACTTTCCTACGTGTATTTTTGTGGCTAGCAAGTCAGGAACCATCCCGAGAATTTGGTGGTTTTTTGTTTCACTCAGTATCCCGGAGTGATCTCCGAGTTGCTCTCCATTTATTTGCTTTTCCAAAGACAGGAATCTATAGGAAGCTATCCTGGCCTCCCTCTCTAAGAGAATTTCTAGGTGGAAGAACAATTAGTAGAATTATTTAATCAGTATAGCAAATGGTATTTTAAAAAATTTGCAGTAAAACGTCTCGGTCCCACTTTTGATGCTAACTCCGCCACAAATAATTAATATGCTTCTTTATAAGAGTTAACACCATACGTACATCCCATACATCCCCTGTACCTCATGTACAAAGACTAACATCTTGGCAGTCTTTCCGATCTTTAGTGAGTTTTGCTAATGATGTATGATGGTGCCTAAAAAAGCTTGTGTTCCATGTGTTTGCTGCATTTGTTTCTAAGATATCGTTACTATAAGGTTTCTTTTTGCAGCTACTTGTTATTACAAAAAACAATGTTTATTATGGATTGTTAAGGAAAAGTGACAGTAGTGGACAAAAAATTACTTGTTTTGGACTTTTTATAGACGGAAAGTAATATTATTGCAAATAACATAAAGAAAAGTATATTCTTGGGCTTCCATATAACCTGATTTTAAACAATATAATAATCATTCCAACAAAAAATATTAAAAGAAATTCTAGTAATTTTTTTAACAATTTCTCTGCGATAACTTTGAAAGTTTAAGTTTTAACATTAATACATTACATTTAATAATTTATTAATTTAATAAAATAAATCTTAATAAACCATTATTTAGAAATCTATTGCTATCAAAACATCTTAATTTTATTTGAACGCTGATGACCTTTTAAATGCTTAATCCCTAATTTGTAATATTTTAGCTATGGATTTCATACATGTAACAATTTAATTAACAAATTCTTTTCAGATATTCTTAATCATACTGGTCATTGTTGTGAAACTCGTTTGTTATCCATCTCGAGAGACGCCAACCCAAAAATGTGGTTTCGCAAAACGGTATACAGAAATCTAAAAAAGAAAAGTAGTGTAGTGTTTCTTTAAAAATAAGGCTTTACAACTACTTTACAATTAATCAAAATTGGTTTTTTTGACAAACCTCGTATAAGACTAATACAATTTAATATTTGATGGTTAAATTTAGGGTTTAAAAACATGCAAAACTTTTTATAAAAAATAAATTATTTTGATAAAACGAATAACAAAAAAGTTTTCCATGCGTAGCCAACTTACGTAGACACACTGTATGTTTAAAATAAAATTTTGTTAGTTTTTTAAATAAAGCGGTATAATCATAAATAACTTTGCTTCTAATCTTTCCATCAAGAAAATATTATATCTACCACAGACGTTTTCTGAGTCGAAGAAATACAATATAGTAAATACATCAGAGTACCATATTAGTAAATTAATTAATTGGAAAAGAAAAAATAACATTCATGGAGAATATTTTGCACAATAAAAACTTAAAGGGAAAATTTTGTATGGTGCACTATGTAAACGTTTTATAGGTAAATATCCTCTTTTGTTACTTAATGACAGACAACGAAGTATGGTAACTTATTTTTCAAAGTAAATTTCGCTGAAGCTTGCGCTAGCAAAGGTTTCAAAAAATATTAATTTTCTAGGCAGAGGGGTAGGCAGAGACTACTTCCTTTCATTTGCTACGGTTCTCACACACATATTTTGCTTCTTCTACTTTCATCAGTGCTCTCATACATGCTTGTCGTTTGTTGGTACTCTTGGCCTGGTCTTTCTTCAAAACAATGTTGATCTGATAGAGATATGTTCTCCGAGGTCGACCTCTACCGACTTGTCCATTTACACTCGCCTTATAAATTTGTTTCGTCAATCTTCCTTCATCCATCCTTTCTACGTGTCAAAACCATCCAAGCATTCCTTTATATATCTTTGTGATCACATCTTCTTTTATCCAAAGGAGATAAATAATTTAAATCTTTTTGGAACGAAGTTCCTTATCGCACGGTACGGGTGGGGCTAATCAAAAAAAAGTGTCAGATTTTTTTGTCACGAAACACGAATTATTAGACGCATATGCCATGTACCAATTATACCTGCAATTGCAATTGTCATTTTGACAAACACGTTGACTACAAAAATGGACGTCGCTTTGCTATACTACGCGTCTCCTCTCGCATATGCGTTAAGAATCGTTACACATTTTCGTGTGACCTTGAACTTTTACTCCAAGCGCGCTTATAGAAGTATCCCTTCAAAAATTAAATTACAGGAGGAAAATGTTGATCGTCTTTAAAGGTAAAATATATTATTATTTTGTCACTTATTGGGATTATTACTATAGCCCATTAGTTGACAAATTGACTAAAAAAAAGCAACAATGCCGAAAAATGCAAAAACAAGCATGATAGAAAATACGTTTATCAATAATAATATACTACGAAAGGAACTTCGTTTTAACTAAGTGTTCCACGACACTTACGCACTTTTTTTAGTGTAAATAGTTTGCTCACAAGTTTTTAGACACGGATATTCGTGATAATTAATGCTGTGTGCTTTTATATCCAAACGACAATCAACAACTACATAGGTATCGATTAACATTTTTTCCTGAAAAAAGATTACCTGTCCAAACAAAAATTGACTCTTTGTTTTTCCAACTAGTTGGTCTACATTTAACGTCAATCTCCTGTTATTTTAATTAGCGCCAGTACACCCAAATCGTTTTTAGATGGAAATAAAATCGACCTTCCACTTGTTGACATATCATTAAAATTTTCGTGTTGCCTCTGGAGAAGCATAAACTAAGGGCACATTTTGCCGGTTTCATGAACAAACCGTTTTACACGAATTATTAATTCGCCGAAACATTTTGGATTTTCACCAGAACGGATACAACGTTTTGTTTGATTAGAGTTCTGGCTGTTATTCGAGTGTTAATGCATACAGGAATATCGATTTGTGACACGACCGAAACGTTGCGTGTCACTGAACTCTTAACGTTCATCGTTTTGAAATATTACAATTAAAAATAGCGATAAATAAATTTTGTACTTTCTTTTTATGATCGTAACGAGTGACATTTCATTTTTTTTTCTTTAAAAAACAAAAGGATTAAAAGTGATTTCTTGCGCTAAACACCCATAAAAGGTAGTATTTAATAAAATTTAAAGGGTTAAAATAAATTAAAGTAAACCACAAACCAAATTACTATAAATACTTTTTGTTTTTTCGTTGATATCAAACAAATGACTATACCTTTGTATTACCTTTTTTCACTAACACATACCCATTACTATTTTAACTTATTTGTTTTCAAATATGTTAAATACTTATTATTTAAACAATAAAGGTCAATAAGCGTCAATATCGACCATAAGTATTAGTGTAGATAGTGAAAATAAACGTAAGTTTGAAAACGAAAAGGTAAATTTGACCAGTTTATTAAAGTGCACAGTATTATTTAATAACAGATTTAATTAATAAGACGTCATCTAAGAATTGATTTTATTATCTAAAATTAAAAAAAAGGTTAGTTAATTTCATACTGAAAGACATCGATGCCGGAATCAAAGTAAATAGAGAATGTATCAATAACATAACGCAGACGATACGGTGGTTTTTGCAAGCAGTTTGGAGGAACTTCGGGAGATATTGGTCAAAGTTGCCAAAACCAGTCAGAAATACGGGTTGTTACTGAACACTAAGAAAACAAAAAGCATGATAATTTCCAAAAATAAAATCCAAACGAAAGGACTCATCGTACACGATCAACGAATAGAAATAGTAAAGTCATATACGTATCTTGGAACAACTATTAATGAAGACTGGGACCACACGCTGGAAATAAGGTGCAGGATAGAAAAAGCAAGAGCCGCATTTCAGAAAATGGCTAGATTTTTCAGATGTCATGATTTATCTATGCCCTTAAAAATAATATTATTGAGGTGTTATGTTTTTTCTGTATTGTTATATGGGATGGAATCCTGGACTCTCACGGACGCTGCATGTAAATAAATCGGTGCTTTTGAGATGTGGCTATATCGACGAATTTTGAGGATACCATGGACCGCTCATGTAACTAATTAACAAGAACTACTATTAAAGATAAAAACATCCAAAATTGAATATTTTGGACACATAATGAGGAATAGCCAAAGATATGGAATCTTACAGTTGATTTTACAGGGAAAAATAAACGGTAAGCGGGGTCCTGGAAGACGAAGAATTTCGTGGCTAAAAAAATTTACGCACATGGTTCAACACAACAACTGTGGGTCTGTTTAGAGCAGCTGCGAACAAAATACAGATTGCCATGATGGTCGCCAACATCCGAAACGGATATGCACTGTAAGAAGAGGAAGAATTTCATACTAAGTGCTGTTTTTAATTAAGTGTTTTGTTTTAAAAATGAATTTATTGTCTGTTTTTAAATACATAATAAAAGTAACTCTTATTTATATTGTTGCATTAAAAAGTGTATGGTATGAATTTAGAAACAGAGTGCGTCTTTTATTGGTAATTATAATATGTCGCATGCTCCGGAATCGGTCAAATAATAATGAGTTACAGGAGGCCAATGTTATGAACTTTTTAAGGGATGTGAAGTAGATCACGTAGAAAAGAATTTAAAGGTGAAAGTTTTATATATTAAAGGATCTTGGTATAAAGAAATAGAGAAGATACATATGACTTATTTTTAAAGAAGGCAGCATGAGCTTTCGTGACATTATATCTAAAAACTCAGGATAATCAGCAAGGGAGTAGTAAAATTTATAATCTTTGTAAATTTTTCTGAACATTGTTAAATAAATTATTATACCTTGTTACAAGAACTTTTGATAATATTTATCACCGATTCGTATGCCTTGATTTGTTTAAAATCTAACTTGTTTTCTTTTTCTTTTCTTTTTGAAATATTCGCTCCTATATTGTAGATTTTAATCGCGTCTACGATTTCGGCTAAAGATAAATCAGAAGTATTGGCTGGCGGATTCACCATTTTCGGTAGATATTCTCTAGTTGCATCTATTTTATCGAAAACCACTTCTGCTTTTATCATTATTGCACTAGCTTTAATTATTTACAAATTATACCACACAAGAACACGATAAATGAGGTACCTACTTACTGTTATTAAGTATTTTGTATTTTGACTGCGTGAGCCCAAGTGATGCTGCTGAGGTTTCCTTTTATTTGGGGAAAAAACGTTTTGACGTCTGCATTTGATGGCATTATTCCCGAAATAAACAAACCCAAAAAATCCATAAAATATTAAAATAATTGATATCTACAATTAATGTTACAAATAATAATGTAATGATATTGCGACAAGCCACTGGAATATGCTATGGTGACATCACAGCCAATTACGCGAATATTCCATAAGCGAACGACGAATCGCGATTCTTCCATGGAAAGACCTAGAATCCGTGATCGAATGAAGACTACCGTTTTTGTGCTCACCAGTTAGCGCCTCTAGCGGCAAATTCATACTCGAAAGCCCTTATTCCCTTAAATTATCTAGACCTTACCTTAACTTTTTTTATCACAAAAATGTTTACTTGTATTTCAACACATTTTATTATAGTCCTTACGATACAAAGGCATTAGTTATGCATCTACATTTAGTTTTATATAACTATATTATTAATTTAAACGAATTATAATAATGCTTGCCGCGATACAGGTTGGGTTCCAGAGAAAGTTATACTTATACAGTATATGTCACGACGAGTTTAATCTATCTGGTCACACCGGAAGTAGAAAGCAATTTTATTCATTTAAATGTAGCACCCTGTATATTAACATTATCGGTGATTTTGTGCAGAATATCCTATATCTAAAATGTATACTTTTCGAGATATTAAAAATTCCTTATGAACAACCCCTAGACAAAATAAAAATATCTTGATGTAGTCGTTATAAGAAAGATCAAAGTTAGTCAGTGTTATGTTAAAAGCTTCTTTACAGTATACAGGGTTTGAAAAAAAGTGATAAAAAGTTCAATTTCAAAAATGTCAAATATTTATCTTCATTTTTTAAAATAAATCCACCTATTCTTTCCTGTTTTACAGCATAAGGCGTCATCATTTTTGGGATATTAACATACATTTAAAAAAATTCATTATTTCTGCAATTAATAATGTGAACCAGGTAGCATCACAGTTGACACCGATAGATATGAAATCATATTTCCTGAACAAGTTACGAGACATTTGGAAACTAGGTGGCAAACCTCACGATCGAAACTCAAGGAAATTAAGCTAAATGTTGGACCATGGTAAAGCAGAAGAGAACAGGTAATAATGACTCGACTACGCTTACACTCATCTATGACACGCATCTAAACAAAATGAACCATTATGTGACATTTGTGAAGTTAAATTTATTATTGTGCAATGTCCCATGTTCCAGATTCAAAGAGACACGTTACATATACCCCACAACTTTAAGGAATTGTTAGACTTTAGTAATAGTAACAATATAATTTGATTTTTTTTATTTAATTTAATTTATATGACGTTAACAAATCATAAGCTTTTTTTTTATTTTTAAAATTGTTTATCCAATAATAAGTTTTTTTTTGTAAAATAAAAAATAAAGTTAAGGTCACAATAGAAATCATGTAATTTAGACAGTGGGTAAGTATTATTTATTATATACAAATAAATAAAGCAAATCTTACTTAAAAAGAGTAATAACTTAACCTAACATCCATCATATAAAATTAATTTGGGACGAAAAAAATTTGTTAAAAAATTGTGCATCAAGAAATATTTTAAAAGCAAGAGCTAAATAATTTCATAAAGTTTAACGACAGTTTATATCATAGGTACAATTCCAGAAATAACTCCAATATAAAATGGATTAGTTACATCCATCTCTACAATATTAGAACTCTCCTATGCAGGACAATTGATCCCTTAGCTCTTCGTGGGGTGCTGGCGGAGTAGACGGTAATAATTGCTCGCTATTGTTAGTTGTTGTCGAGGGCAGGTAGAATTTACCTGTGGCTATAAAATTAATTAATAATCATTTTTTCTTTTTCGAGGATCACACATAAAAACACAACTTTGCTGCAATAAATGTTGGGGCAAATTTATTTATTTTCTTACCAGGTATGATTTTACCGGTTAAGTAAAGTGGACAGAGATATTATACAGTATAGTTTGCTGATGTATCATATCACCAAAAGGGTTTTAAAAATAAAAATTATACCAATATTATTGTAATTTCTATTTATATTTACTGTAGATGATTCCAAAGAATTGTACAGAATTTTTTTTTTTTTGTTTTTCTAATTTAAATAATAAAGAGTATTTTAACAGTCATAGCGAACGAAATTTGGATTTTGCGGTACAATCACATACGTTGTTAAATATTTTCAAAATTAATATAAAATACCCTGGAATTAAGCTACTTATTTTATTTTAACATTTTTTTAATAATCTTAATTTTTTTTTAAAACCACCAAAAATTATTTGAGGCTTTGCAGAGAGCATGGATAGCTATACTACAATAAAAAAATAAACAACCTGATTTTATTCATTTATAGATAACGTAAAACAGTCATAAAAAATCAAGAAGGACACACCACTTAAAATATTAGCTGCAAACCTTTATTTATTTGAAAATTTTGAGTTCGGAATAGATTATTTTCATGTTAGAATCTATATTTCCAAATGTAGAAAAAAAATTATACAATACAAAATTAATTATTTTAAATTTTTATTTTTACATTGTATTTATCATGTATATATATTTTTTGAAGTGAAAACTTCTTTAGCGGCGTTGTACACTTTTTTTGTAATGGGTAAAAAACTCGCGTCAGGACACGTGTCCTGATCGAAAATTCGTAAGACGGTACCAAGGTATTTTAGGTCGGACGGAAGACTGACCGGTTTTAACTCGTGAAAATGTTACTTTCATAGCTCCGTAATTTTTTGTTTAAAAAAGACTAGGTTTTTTATACAATAAACTCGAATACGTTTTAAGAAAATATTTTCTTTAACCGTTGACGCATGTCATGGACTTTATTTACTTTGTTTATATATTTTTAATAGAAATAAAACGTACCCGAAGCTTCGTAGATCGCGTTTAAAAAAAGTATTCGTTGATTCAGCGATATTATCGTCGATTAACCGATATAATTTTCGATATTCTTTTTAAGTTACTGTCATATCGATAGCCGTACGCATTAACGGAAGTATCTTTTATATAAAAAATATATCACAAACGAACAATAATCATTATAAGAATGTCTACCTTGTTGCTTCGAATAAGTGTGTATCGTGTATAAAATACTAACAATATTGTGATAAAAAAGAAACAAACATAATTTAAGTAATTAATATATCTTTATATTAAATTAACTTAAATATTAATGATTCATTCAGTCAGTCAGTGTCCGGCCGTCCGTCAGATCGGTCGGTCATGATTATATTTAAATAATCGACAATACGTTAATATATTATACACTTGGAAATTGTACGCACGAGAAAGTTTTAAATTTACATCTATTTTTTGATTTTTGTAGTACGACAAAACGCACAACATACTCATAATTCGATGCAATATTTATCTTGTATGTAGGTAGCAGCATGATTTATTCGCCAAAATACCCTTGTGTATTCCCTCATTATATATAGACGACATACTCGGCTTAAAATTTTCCGCAATACTATCATTTAAGAATTTGCAAGTTTATTCTTAAAAGGGATAAATCATCTCGATTTGTTTCGTTATGTTTATATTTTGAAGTAAAAACTTCTTTAGCGGCGTTGTACACTTTTTTTGTAATGGGTAAAAAATGTTAAACTCGCGTCAGGACACGTGACCTGATCGAAAATTCGTAAGACGGATGGAGAGTAGACAGCTGGCGTGGCGTAGGAGAGGGAGTATCCCCCTCTCTTTCTACGGCGCGGCGAAAATGTATGCCTGTGCCGGCTGTTTCGTTTAGGCGGCGCAGGGCGCACAACGTTAATACTTAAGTTTTCACTTCTGCCGGCACTCCCAGAGTGCAACCCGTAAAATTTTTTTTGAACAATCTACGTATTATGCTCTTGTAAAACATTTTTCTTTTGTAAAATAAAAAATGTTGATCGTATGAACAAAATTAAATTTTTGTTACTGTTAAACTATTAATTATCATGAATTTTTATTTAATAAAGGTATTTTTTATTTTTTTGAGCTGCTTATTTTTTAAATGTTTAATAAGAAATGTTAATCGTATAAACAAAATTAAATTTTTTATTAACATATTTTTTATTATTTTATATATATTTATATTTTTTTGGTGAGAATGTAGGAGGATTTTTTTTAAATCCTCCCCACCAATTATATTTTTGGTTGATTATAGAAAAAAAAAATTCAAAGTGGCATTCTCTTAAAAATTATATCGTGGCACATAAAAAATCCGAACCAACTTGATGTATTACTCGCATATATTTAATATTTCTTCCTATATTGCTAGTGCCCGTAAGTGGAAGTGTTGCACACCAAGAGAGACAGCTACTACATTCTTCTATCTCACTTATTCATACTCGATCCGTTGTGCGCAAGCATTGCGACTGTAGTGGGGAAGCTTATAATGCAGTTATAGTAAATATTTTCTTGTTTTACCCTTAAGGGGTAAGATTTTCTCGTACTAAGAGACAATAGCCCACAAAAACACACTCAAGAGTTTTTTAGAGGGTAACGTTGAACGAGCGTTCAATAAGTCCCACACTATTCAGCGCCGAAACGCGCTCTTTTCAGAGCAGTTGAAGCGTTGAAGTGTCTATAAAAGATTTTTCTCTTGTAAAACAAAAAATAAAAATATTTTCTTGTACGCTTTATAGCCTAGCGGTAAAGCTCTATTCTCTGGCATGCGCATGGAATTTCAGGTCTAAATGACGGAGACAGATGTATGTATGTCTGCACCGTTGGGTTGTCATCCTTTTCCAGAACCCTACTAGCAATACAGGAGTATTAAATATATGATTAGTCGAGTTTTTTGTAAGCTTGTCGGGTTACTGTCAAATAAAGTTACCCATAATTAAAGTAACGAAAAAACAAATTTTCCTGTTACAATTAACACTTATTCTTTAAAACTTTTGGTGTTTTTGTGTAGCTATGAATTTTTAAATAAATCTGTCAATAATCTGCATTTAATTTTAATTTACTACAAAAACATGAGTATTTTTCATCAAGAATTTAAAAGTTCAAATGAACATTTAAAAATGAACAGATTCCTTAAAGTCTTGGAGCTTACAATTTTTGCGTTGAATTTCGTAAAATTTTCCATTAGTTGGACCGGCACTTTACATCTCGTTCGAATTAAAACTCTTTTAAGGAAAATAATCGCTAAATCTCACCGTTAATGAAATATTTGTAAAAACAAAATCAAAGGAGAAACAACCAACGAAATTAAAGGGCATCACTGTCGTCTCTAAATTAAAATAAAATACAATTCAACAAAGCATTAGGGTCAAGAATCTTCTCCGTTTTACGCTTTAAACATTCTTGTTTCCATTTTGAGAAAAATTTAATTAAAAAGAACAATCATGTTTAGGAATTTTAATAAACAATTATTTTCGAACTTTATTACTTCTATTTGTTCATTGCAAAGATTGTTTCGGAACAAATTTTTAAAATATACATTTCTGTATAAAAGAGTTAATATCTTTATACACCATTCTCCACTTTAAATATATTGTAACAGGCAAATTTCGCCCTTAAAGTTACGCAGTTATGGGTGATAACTCATCAGGCTACTGGCTAATCTCAGTCGAGACACGAAGGTGGTTAGGATCTTAACACAAGGAAATTACAAAATTACTGGAACGCATGGAGCAATTTTAACCAAAATTTGTGCATACAATAGCTTACTTCCTGGCAACAAATACTCTAGAGGTGACCCACCATCAGCACCTCTGCGAAAATGATGTAGGGGAGATGAAATATAAAAACTATTAAAAACGGTCGAAATAAGTGTTAAATTTATAGTCTTGTGATCACTTAGTTTAATAGTGTCATTTCCAATTACCATAATTCCAAAATGTTTCACCAGGGTGTCACGTGCCTATTTTTTTTTCCCTTCTACCGTTCCATTAGTAATTGGGTCTCTGATAGTCTGGTGCTCGTAAATAGTTTTGCATACCGTATTTTGTTTTAACTTAAGTATATCATTCATTGTAAATAGTGTTGCATACCTAGTAGTGATAGGATTTAATTATTAATGGCTGTGACATTTTTGCTAATCAATGGAGATGGAGTGGGGGTTTTTGTTATTAGATTTTGCCTTGATTTTTGGCCTCGATTGTCGTGTGTTGTCAGCTATATTATTGTTTGGTTTGCTTTTCTGTGTGGATGGGCTCGCTATCAACACGGACGAGCGCGATTATGAGTTTGTAACATAGATTTGCGAAGATGGTTGGCTGACGCGTGTCCCGTGTCATTTCTGATATTCGGCCTGGGAGTGAGTAGTTGGAGAGAGTCGCTTGGTGTCAGTCTTGGGAGTCGGTAGTGAGGATTTTAGTGTCGTCATGTGATATTACCAAGTGTGCAAAACCTCTACGATTTTATCTTCATATCTGGCTGTATTTGGGCCATCTTAATTGGATTTTGAAAAAAAATCATTTGATTTTTAACTTGGCCATTCTATCTTACCTTCGTTGTTGATATTTTTGGTGTCCGAGTTAAAATAACCGCATGCGGGATTTATTTGAGGGAAGCCATTATTGATAAGCACGTGCCGTTCCATAACCATCATCCATATCGACGATAAATTTCAGTGTTATAAAGACTTGCTTGGTGTTTTTAGCAGAAATTATTATGATAATACTACTTGGTGTTTCTGTTTCTTGGATCATCGATGTAACAGTGACGTCTCAATGAAATTTTCAATTGGTTACATAGTATTGAGTTTAATTTTATTAACTTATCAGTTATTATGTGCTTGATCTAAGTGTTTTCAATAGTTTAAAAGTAACAAATTATTTTCATTAAATTTGTACCTGCTCCAAGTTGAATCTGAACGTATACATTACTGAATATACATTATGTAATTATTGTGATGGTTTCAAATTATTATTTTTGTTGCAAGTCCATTTATTTTGTATTTTTTTTAATCTTTTGCTATCAAGAATTCTATATAAAACCAATTATTTTTGAAATTTTAAATATTGTGAACATTTTTTTTTGTTAATTCTCTTTTGTACATCATTAGGTTTTTATTATTGTCTAAAAGATTGATATAATTAATTTAAATATTATTTTAAGAATAGTGTATTAAATTCGTTTAATCCACTTTACAAAAATACAGAATTTGTTGTAAAAAAAAAAATCAGAACATCATTTTTACTTAATTAATATATTGCAGGAATTGTAAATATAGTTTTATTTATTTAGTTCACCAAAATTGTTTGTTGTTTATAGTGTGACTCTGCTAGTGCCAACAAAACCTAGGGGTTTCCGGCTTGTACCGTCTAAGTCGGTGGCGCGGCTCACTTTTATATATTTTTTTTCTTCTACCCTCTACGGCTGAGCTCGGGCATAATTTGCCAGTAGAGAGACCGCTGGCAGAGTACTCTTTAGAGAACTAAAAGACGTAGCAAGGGTTTAAAAACCTTCCTGAAACCCTGATCCACACCGGGTAAAGCGGCTAGGAACTCTATAAAGAAAACAAAGGTTTGATTTTCTTTGATTTGTGCAGAAAGAAAATTAATTCTACAAAAATGGTACAGTAAAAAATCAGAAAAAAATTAATCAAAAAGTAATAATGCTTTTTAAATACCTAGTGAAGTAACAATCATAAAATAATAATAATATTAATTAATGTTGATCTAATACTCAAATAATAAATATAATAGCTGACAAAAATTCTAATGTTTGATAAAATAATCTAACCATTGCTAAAAAAATGAACAAAAAATATGAAATAAGAATAATATACAAAGATAATACAAGAATGATTCTATAAAAAAATTCTATTAGCAAAAAAGACAATAAAGAAATGATACTATAAAATAAAATTAGGTATGTTTTTTGTTTGCCCTTTGCCGTTTACGTTTCAAAGCCACTGGACTGATTTTGATGAAACTTTATACAATTTTCAGATTAACCCGGTGGGTGTTTCTGTGAATTTTGGAACCGATCGGATTAACAAAAGGAGTGGGAAAGAGATGAAATATAAAATTCATAGTGACATTCCGAAATATGTTAGCACCCATACAAAAGGAATGGGAAGGTAGATAAAATATAAAAATTATTAAAAACGCCCATATTGGCGTCAAATTTATATTTTTTGGGGTCGCTGAGTTTAATAGTGATATTTTAATTTTGTTAGCACCTCTACGAAATGGGTGAAAAGGGGATAGAATATAAAAACTATTAAAAACGCCAATTGTTGGAAATGAGATTTTATCATATTTAGAAAGTAGGTGTAAGTTGTTAAATGTTTTCCATGTCAACGATGTAAATAGAACTTTTAAAATAATATATACTGAGTTGTCAAAATTCTACAAATACATTATTAATATTTCAATACTTGTCTTGTTTAAATAAGTTACAGTGATAGATTTCTACGAACCTAACAATCCAGTTACAACACCAATATTATTATAAAATGCATAGTTTTCGGGGTCGCCAAGTTAATAGTGATATTCCCAAAGCAGGCAAGCCAACGTACAGGCAGAACAACGTCTGCCGGGTCCGCTAGTTATTAATATAAAAATGCATTGTAAAAAATAAAGCCGCAGTTTGACAGGAACGGTCTCCTTCTAAGTAAACAAAGTAAATCTCTTACACGAATCAGCAATGTAATTAGTTAAAAATCGTAAATTATATCTTTTTGTTTTCTTGTAAAGAACAATATTAATAAATGACGGGAAAGATGGATTAGATGGGAGGTTTTTGTAAGTATGCACTCCGACCTGATAAGGTCCTTTGTCCACTTTTTGTAGTTGGAGCTACTCGTCCACTCCCAATTGTTTTACCAACTTTCAGAGGCTGTTGAGGGGGGTCCCAATGTAGCTTTCTAGCTAAGGTTTTTCTTTGCCAAAGCACAGGAACCGGGATCTTGTCAGTCCCTAGCAGTGGCATAGGACGTGTTAAGCCGCCTCTTCTTCTTTAAGACAGAAATGGCATTCACTGTTTTTAGCCCCGCCTAATCTACGATGGTGTTTGTAGAGTAAACAATATCCCGTCAGCAAGCCTACTGTTACTCTCAGTCTAGTACGGCTAAGGTTAAGCAGGTCTGCTGTGGTCGCATGTGAATGTTTTTTTAGAATTTTTTTGTGTGCCCTTGATCTGTAAATCGTTTTCATTTAGTCAGAGCTTTTGAGTACATTCACTTTTTTATGATGCTCCTTATAAGGCTTTATAACACCCCATAGTGGGGTTAAGGCCCGATGGGGACAATCTTTAAGTCCGTTTTAGCCAGTTTATCTGCCTCTTTTTTTTAAACCCAGAGTATTCTATTCTTTTATTTACAAAGTAAAGTCTTCTAATTTCCTTAGCGCAGTGTTCAATGGTGACCGTCTCGGCTTAAAACACCGTAGCATGTCGACGCAGACCCTTTATTTTCTTTGATTTTTCGTACACACCTACTCCAGTACCACAAGATATTTTGGAGCTGTCTGTATACCAGATTAAGTGAGCAAACAATGAAATCCAGTTTTTCCATGCCTCTTTCAGAAAAGAGGATTTAAATTTTTTTGGAAAAGCAGTAGTGAGGCGAGGCATACCCAACATTGGGTCTGTTTGGATTGTTTTCCTCAGCTTCTTCCGGGGAAAATTGTTGGAGAAAAAAATAATTTTTCTTTACAATATTAATCCTATTCAAGAACAACAAAAAATCCATTTTAGGATTATCGGACACACAGTTTGATTTTTTAAAATTTAATTTTTTAATGTCGAACTGACACTACATATAATTGTTTTCTAAAAGGCCGTTGCTGCCAAATTAAAAACTCTTGGTAATTACATAGACGACCAGCTTAAAGGTAAAATTTTCTCTGTTTTCGATCCCAATTAATGACTTCGGACTTCGGACTTTGGTTGGATTTATTTCACGATTATTTGTTAAAATTTATTTTATCTTTATGTTACCTATTCTAGATTATTTAATTAAATACTGATTCTATGTTTTTGGTTCTACACCCACATTTTCCACTTATTTGTAAAATTCAAACCACAAAAGGACCTATCGCAACATTAACGATTAATGTTATTGTCTTTAATTAGTCACTGGTGGTTCTAAATCTAAAAAGCCAGTAAGGATTTCAAGAAGTCCTGGCAGGCTTGTATCTCACGTATCCAAATATTTAAGACTTGTTATCTAAAGCAGTTAATTGTAAAAAGTATTCTATTTTAGTGTAATTTCTTTATTGGGTAAGCTATAAAGACAACAAGCGGCTTTGGCAACCTTATATCGTACGTATTTTGATATTTAGGATTTTAATTTGCTAAAAAAACTTTATTTTCGTGAACATTTTTTTTGTGGTTCCTGTACTGGTTTAGCCATAACAACCGCAAGATGCTTTGGCAGCATTGTATGTACAGATATGTAGGGCTTTCCATCTGGAGCGGTCCTTTGTAAAAAGGATTTGTGCAGTTTGTGTTCTTTTTTCGTAGCCCTAACTTGTTGTAACAAAGTAACATTTACATATGTTTAGTCTCATTTACATATTATTTAAAATAAGATTAAACACCCGGTATTTTAATTAAAAATATTTTAAAGTTATTGACAACGACAACAATTTTTTTAAATTTATAAAATAATTACATTGGTTGCGGTTTAATATTTTCTTCTTCTTCTTCTTCTTACGTTAGGACTACGTCCTGTCTTTGCCTCAAAGGTTGCCCAAAAACAAATGGGACGATGAAGACCAGCTATCATACCATCTTTTTGGTGGGCGTCCAGTTGGGCGTGGTGTGTTGGGCCGCTTCTCTCTCACAATTTTTGCCAGCCGGTCGTTTGGCATTCTGCTAACATGGTCTCTCCATTCTCTTCTTCGGTTTCTTGCCCATCTTACTATGTCTTGGACTTCACATATTTCCCTTATCTCTTCGCTTCTTTTATGGTCAAGTAAGGTATAGCCAGTTATCGATCTAAGAATTCGCATTTCCGTTGATCTAAGAAGTCGCTTTGTAGTCGTGTTCTCCGCTCTGGTCTCTATCGCGTATGTCATAATCGGTCTTACACATGTCTTATATATTCTGACCTTACTTCTGGTACTCATGTGTTTATTTCTCCAGATTATGTCTCTCAGGAATATTAGCAGTTATATTAGCTCCTAAATATTTAAAGGACATCACTTGTTCTACACTCTGCTCTTAGATTGCGAGTTAACATCTTCTCGTTTCTTTGGATATTGTTAGCGATTTGGTTTTCTTGACGGATATTTGCATATTGAATTCTTCAGCTGTTTTTTGGAACTGTGTAAGAGTCTCTGTAGGTTGTCCTCGTCTTCCGATACGATTACAGCATCATCTGCCTGTAGAGGTCAATAGGTGGATTGAGTAGCTTATTGACCAATACAGCCGGTCCCAAGCCCGGAAAAAAGAGGAGGGTTCCAAGTGAGGCCAGCGACCTGCTTGGGTAAAAAGACAAGTACTCCTAGAACCAAAGGAACAGCCTCGGAACAGATTAATATTTTAAATAGCTAAATAATGTAAGTGATTGTATTCGGAATTCTCTTATTAAACTACAAATCATATATCGTCATGACTCAATAGCTAAAATTGTTATTTAATATTTAACGGTTTTAATTGGAAATTGATAACTAACCGTTTATTACATAATTCGAAAATCTTGTTTACCTATATTTATAATATGGATGTATAAAACGCATCCTGGGGCAACAATATTAAATTAAAATCTTCATGCGTCACATATGGGCTCTGGTAGATTGCTTAGTTGATGCGTAAACGCCACTTCGATTGCTTTAATTTAATTTTTACTTTTACCACAGGACAGGTCTCTTATCTTATATTTTTCTAACTAAACCAAACATATTTTTTATTAAACCCAATATTGATTTACTAAAATAGTTATTAATACTACCTTTCATTTAATTGACCAATTATTCTTTTTAATGCATGTACCTTACTTATTAAAGTTTAAATAAATGACAATATATAGAAAAAAAATAATCCAAAAATATTTTATTCCAAACTGAAAATTTTCTGCCAAGTTAAATTTTATTTTGACAATTTATTTAAACCACAAGCCAATACAAACAGCTCTTTATTTTCTTTACCTAAATAAAATTAAGTTATTTATTTTTTGCTAAAGTATAGCTTTTATGCTTCCTGCTTAACCTTAAATAATTATTGACAATATCAAAAATTCCTGCCTCCTCTCTAAAATCTTCGTTAAAGCACGTCCCTCAGAGTACCTTTACAATTTTGATATAAATTTCTACTAAAGTTAATGATATTTAATTATTTTACTAATGGTTTTTATTTTGTACTAACTGATGAACTCTATCCTAATTACCCAAAAAAGAATAATATTTAAAAAAAATTAGTTAAAGTTTAAAAATAGATTGTGTTTTATTGTTGTCAAGTTGTTTAATATGAACATTTTTAAATATTTAAGGAACTCTTCCTTAAATTCATAACAGTTCACATTTTTTTGTTTTAAATTTTACTTTATTGGCAACAGTATTTAAACCCCAATAGGTATCCGGATGAATGACTGATTAGCGGCTCTGCATAACTGAATATATAAATATACAGTGCAGTTAACAAAGTTATTTATGAATGAAAATAGTTAGGCTGGTGCATCCAAAATTTTGGATTTAGTTCTGTGTAAACACGGTGTGTTACAAAATCTGTAACCTGATATGGAAAACAGGACAGTGGCCTAAAGTTTGACGAGAGTCGCTGTTTATTCCAATAATCAAAAAAGGTTCGCATTTGGAATACAGCAACTACAGAACGGTTTCCCTTATCTCTCACGCTAGTATGATCTTCCTGCATATCATACATAACCGTCTTAAATCATTTTTTTTGCCGCAGCTTTCAGAGGTACAAGCAGGATTTGTGTCAGGAAAAGGAACTATGGAACAAATATTAAATACCAGGCAACTTATTAAAAAAGCTGGGGAATTTAATATCCCACTGTATTTCTGCTTTGTAGATTATTAAAAAGCATTTGATAAAGTAAACTGAAGCTACCTTTGGACTCTAATGAAGAAAATGGGAACGCCAAATCACCCAGTTTATCAGAAAAACAGCGCGAAAGTCAGAATCGACGGGAATTTCCCGGGGAGCTTCAGAACGACCGCAGAAGTTAGACAGGGCTGCATTATTTTACCTACCTTATTAAACGCTTATAGCGAATAGATCATGAGAGAGGTTCTAGATGAGTGGCAAGGCGGTATATCAGTTGGTGGTAAGCGGATCAACAACCTGCGTTACGCCGACGACACACTGATCATAGCGCCAACCATACCAGAAATAGCAAAAATTATGATCAGACTGTCTCTTATTAGCAAAAAAAATGGCTTAAAAATAAATAAATCCAAAATTAAAATAATGATGTTTAATTGACAAGACAAAAATTCTCCACAAATATCATTAATTGCAGCCTATGGAGTGGTAAACAATTTTAACTATCTTGGTTCCCTAATTACTAACACTAGGTAATGTGAAAGCAAAATACGCCATCGTTTTACTATGGCAAGATCAGCAAATACCAAGCTAAGTAAAATATGGAAAGACAAATTTATCACCAAAACAACTAAACTCATTCTAGTTTATGCTTTCATCTTCCCCATTACAACGTACGCAGCGGAAACATGGACAATTAACAAAGCAGATAAAAACCGATAAACAGATAAAACAGATAAAAACCGCTTTCGAAATCTAGGTTAATAGACGACTCTTAGGAGTATTATGGACAGAACACCGGACCAAAGTATCCGTACTACAAGAAATTGGTCTACGTTAAATCTGGTGAATTTGTTCTGTGTTTCTTAGTTTTTACGTAACCCCACAAAAATAAGTCTACTAGCGAAAGATCAGGTGATTATGCTAGCCATTCTATTGATCCTTACCTTCCTTTCCACCGATTTGGAAACATTAGGTAAAAGTACTTTTAAACCCCTAGCTGACTTGCGTTTAGGTCGGTTACACCTCGTATGTTAAATTACCTTAGGCAGTTTTAATGTTTGTTTTTAACATCAAAAACTAAACGATAATACTTTGTAGGCTTTTAATGTGATGTAGCGAATTTAATCCCATTAGTATATTTGGGGAATATGCAAAATTTATTGTGACAATCGCATTGGATCTAATGGTTACAGTGATAGGGCTTTTTTGGAAACCTGGCAACAAGCACTGCCACTCCAGAAAAATGTGTAACAAAATGTGAAAATTTAATAGAAGAATGGTGGGTTCGTGAAGACCGCATCGAACTAAATCGAAATTAATCCTGTTATCATTTACAATCCGAATGATGATAGCGACGATAGTGATTCCGATTATGATGACTATAAATCTGATGCTTGATAATACCGTAAGTACTACGTGGTTAAACATATTTATTATATTTGTGCCGATAATTAATTTTTGTTGCTTTCTTTTCTAACATAATTAAATATGTGCCCATTTCTAACTAAAAAACTCATCGAGAGCTACATCAACGATTTTTGTTCACAATAAAGCAATAAATAAAAATAAAACCTTTTAACAAAAGCATAATAATTAATAAAATATTTTCGAGTTTAAATCTTAGTGGTATTTACTAATGTATCCTCTCAACACAGTGCGTCCGTTCAGTCGATGTTTTGGTGACTAATCAGGTACCGTCATATTTTGGTAAAATGAGCTATACTATATTATTAAAAAATGGCAAAATTATCAAATTTTTAACAATTTCTAGATACTCCTATTATTATAACAATTTGTCATTGTTGTAATTTAAATTTTGTATTTTAAGATATATATTTTTTTATCTGCATAAAAATATTTTAAAAAAAAAGTATTCAAAGCCGGTTCTGCGAAAACCAGAGCCGAAATAGGCAGGTAATGGTCCAGAAAGAGCCACATTTGGTTGGAAAGCTTTATAAGATAACTGTAAGCTATTACGTAGGGTTTCTGTTGGGGTCCAAGTTAATCGTAGTCAATTTATGAAGTCGATAAAAAATAATGTTTTCAGAGCAAGCACACAAAATATGGATTTAATAAATATCTTTTTTTATTTATTAGAATGCGTAAACTAACAAAAAATATATAACAACTAGAAAATGTTTAGTAAAAATGTGCATTTTTTTTAAAAAAAAATTTATAATTTTAACAAGCAAAATGAATCTTTATGACATGTTTTGTTACAGTGCAACAGAAGTAGCTTGGCGGACGACAAGCCTCTAAAATAACAAATATTCGGCTGAATATACTTTACATTTGTAAACGTCTTCCTCCGATTGTACTTGAGACTCACGATTACCGAAAATTTCGTCATCGCCGATCGGATCGTTGTGCGCAGATTTTCTGATCTCTCGCTCGCCAAGCTACTTCGGTTGCACTGTACTTGTGGGTAGGTACATATGCGAAAGTATGTTCATTGAATGTAAATTTGCGATCGAGCCGGGCTCGGGCTTTAAAGCCATTGTGCCCGGACCCTACGAAGGACAATTCATGTTAAAGAGAATGGGTTCAGGAGACCAACCACATGCGCAAAGCAAATTAGCCTACCTGATTACACCTCTTTGATGTAGATGTTGTTGCCTGTGCCCATAGCTTAAAAATGTCCTTGCGGATTTCCCTGGGTAATTCACAATTAACCAACACATTGAGTAGAGTTTTTTCTTTCACCCTGTATCTTGGACATAGAGCGTCACGAATGATGCCCATGTTTTTTAGATGTCCTGCAGTGAACAGGTGACCAGTTATTAGCCCGATGATTAGTCTCAACTAATTCCTCTCAAGACTAATTAATCTGCTACCTAGTTCTTTAGAGGGCCCTCCAAGAGCTTTAATATGTCACATCCCGTTGGATCAAAGCCACCTTTTCATGGATCTGCCATTCAGATTTTTTGTCAATTAGACCTTTGATAGATAGATAGATAGATAGATAGATATTTATTCCACAAAATCACAATATAAGGTACAAAGCATATAGAAATTTAATAAAATACTCAGTGATTTTAGCCTAAGCGTTGGAAATAACAAAAAAAGAGAAAAAAAAAGTTTTAGTTAAAATTTGTCAAAAAGAATTCTTAGATATTATAAAAAACATACTGATGTAGTAGTTGTTTAATTTTTTTTTAAATTTCTTGTTTGTTAGATTTTTTAAATCTGAAGGTTAATGGTTTTATACTTTAATACCTGAATATAAAGGGCCATTTCGAGTGCGACTATATTTATAGTTTGGAGGTATTATGTCTTGTTTTCGAGTGGGACATTTATGTCTGTCATTTGGGGTAAGAAGTTCATTTTGATGCTTGTGAGTTAATAAAGAAGTTTAGTAAATATAAGTGTTTGTCATGGTCATTATTCTATTTTCTTTAAAAAATGGTCTACAAGAAGTTCTAGATTTTAAGTTGAAAAGCGCTCTAATTGCTCCTTTTTGAGCCATGAATACGGAGCCTGCGGATACAGCAGTCTCCCAAAATTCAATACCATATTGCATTATACTACGAAATTGAGCGAATTACACCGTTTTTCTACAAATATGTTAGTATGTTGTTTTATTGCTTGCAAAGCAAATACATAATTGCTAAGAGATTTATTTAGTTGATTTATATGAAAGTTTCAGTTAAGCTTATTATCAATGTGTATGCCTAAGATTTTTATGTTGTGAGAAAAGGTGATAGTTCGTTGACCTATATTTATAGCAACTTCGTCAGAGTCTCGATATAGGTTAAAGGATATATTTTGAGTTGAAAATATGAAGACAGTAAATAATTAAAAACTTGAGCATGGTAATAATTGTAACTAGTTATAAGTAACTGCAGCTGTAAAAAGTTAAATAAAAAACCAAGAATAACCGATTACGTGTGAAAACACTGATAAGGTTTTACCTTTTTATTACAGACAGTAAATAATAAATGGAATTTATTGCACGTGATCCATAGGCACACGCAAATATACATGCGTAAATTTCGTAATTAGTCACATGAAAGCTGTTTTTAATAAGATTCCCAGAAACAAATATTCATTTTACAAACAATTTTGGTGGGTGGGTCAAAGTAAGCAGTGAATAAAAAAAAATTAGTGTGATAAAATTAAATTAATTGTTTGAGTTGAATGTAAGCAAACTATTAAAAAATTAAAAATATATACACTATTATAATCATGTTTAGTGTTTATTTATGTTAAACATATACAACAAAAAAAGTTAACAATACAATATTATATAGATAACTCGGACTCTATATCATCAATTTTTTTAAATTTTTGTCTGTTTGAGCATCACTCAAAAACATTTAAACCAATATTGATGAAACTTTGTATTTTATTCACAACCAATAGGCACCAAATGTTAACAAATATTAGAAGCAGGGGTAGGCAGAGACCACTTCCTTCCACTTGCTACGGTTCTTAGACACATCTTTTGCTTCCTTTACTTTCATCAGTGCTCTTATACATGCTCGTCGGTTGTTGGTAGTATTGACCAGGCCTTTCTTTAAAACAATGTTAATCTGATCAAAATATGTTCGCCAAGGTTTCATCAATCTTCCTTTATCCATCCTTTTTCCGTGTCCAAACCATCTAAGCATTCCTTTACCTATCTTTGTAACCACATTTTCTTTTACACCACAGCGTTCTCTTATTTCACTATTCTATACTTTATCCTACCGAGTCACTCCGGCTATACTTTCCAGAATACTCATCTTTGCAGCATTAATCCTTTTTTCATGCTTCTTCTGCCAAACCCAACATTCACTACCATACATAAGTGTAGGAACTAATACACCTCTAAGCATAACCAGACGTGCCTTTTTTGACACTTTTTAGCTGTTCATAAAGCTATGCAGTGCCCCATTCATTTGTTTTCCTGCCAACATCTTTTGCTCAATGTTACTGTCATACTTTCCATCTTTTGTAAACTTTGAACCCAAGTTCACAAATTCATTTATTTGTTCCATTCTTTCTTCTTTAATCAGAACATCACAGTTTGTCATGTTTTCTTCTCTTTCAAAAACCCTTTAATCTTCAGGGCATCATGTATAACATTAACCATCACCTGTAACTCCTCTTCAGATGACGTCAATATGACTTGATTATCGGCGTAAGGAAGGCATTTGACGATCAAATCATTCATTTTCAATCCATGCGTACTCTCAAATGTTTTAAACAATCGTCTATGTATACATTAAAAACCATGGCGAAGCCACACATCCCTGTCTCACACCTTTTTTTTTTTTAATAGAGACAAAAAAGCGTTTCTGACTGAATATATTAATTACAAGCAGATTTAGTAAAAAAGATGCAAAATTATTAGCCTTATATTCCTAAAATAATTTAGTGAAGGTAAATTTAGTGAAGGTAAGCCTAAGGTAAGATTCCTGATGTGAGAAACAATAAAAAAATTTCATTGGCGATCTTCGAGTATTTCTTTTTTAGCATTTTCGTCAATGGTGTCATCATGAGAAAAGATGATAATACTGTTACAATTTTTCTCTTTTTTGGAATTTATGATACCAAAGTCATTTGATTAAAAAATGCAAACATGGACAAATACTGTGGCCTGTTGGGATTCAGAAGTTCTTGCGGAATTTCTCGTTTGTTTGTATTGACATCGTCAAAACGCAAACAACGTAGCAAAAACACAAATCGCCTATAAGCCATGGTAGCTCGAAATACATCTTCACCCGTTGCATCTGTAGCCCAAAATTTCTTGCAGTTCCTGCAGCCAGGTTTGAAAATTTCAGCTAGATATAAAAGACCAACTAACGCCTAACGCCTATTTGTAAGACTAACATATAAAGGATCTGCAAAAGTGTCTCCTATTTTTAAAATAAATATGTTTGTATTATTAACAATGGTTTCAAGAATATTATCATCAATATTACATCTCAAACACTCAAAAGGATTAACAGCTTGACGAGCTTCTCCTTTTGTACCTGGTTGTATATGAAATTATGTTACAACTTCTTGTTCGAATATTCTTTGGTGGCACATGTTTTCTTTATGAAATCCTGTCTTTTGCGCTATAAAATATCTGTCCCTGTTTTGCAGACACCTCAAAGTATTGCTGACTAGCAAATTCAAAGTTCTGGTTCACTACTTCCTCTATTTCTTCCTTAGTGTCTGAATTGAGGTCGCTTTCTTCACACTTCACATTTTATTTCAAAATATTAAGAAAATTACTTTAACAGTCGGGTCGGGTCTGGCAGGACTTAATTGATTATAGTTTAACGAATTTTCTAGCACTGAAGCGTATACATTTGCCCAGGAACTCGTGGCCGTCCTACCGAGAGGTATTAGCCATGGTGGTACGCTCTGCCTTAGAATAAGAGTGAGATAGAAAAAACAAAAAGTCGCTTGTCTCACAGACTTAACCCGAGTATTGAAGGGTTAACATACATTTTAAGATAGTATAAACCAATTGGTAGGGTGCGCTAAAAAACGACATATGACGATTGCTATAATTTATGCTCCGTAACCGTAAAAAAGACGAAAGATTTATTTAAATAATAATTAATAAAAAACCAAAGATTTGTTGCAGTATAAATAAAAAAATGCAATATTAATTCTGAAAAAGCTAAGCGAATAAAGTTTATAATTATGAATACAATAAGTATAAAAAATTTTATAAAAAAAATATAATTGTTTTTAAAGTAATTTGAGGTTAACGGATTAAAATTCATAATGACATTACATTAGAGAAAAATTAATAAACATAAAAAAATCTAAAAATTTATCACAGCTTAAAAAAAATTTGATGGTTTAAAAAAAAAAAATTTATGAATAAACAAGATATTTAACTTAACTTAACAAGTGTTTAATATGATCTTCTTCTACCTGTTTACAAGTTCTAAGTATATCGTTTCAATAAGGAATACCGAATGTTTTAAAAAATGTTGAATGTTTTTGTCGAAACTCGTTAGTAATTTGTAAACTTCGGTTCTTCAATTGATCCTTACTGGTTAGTTCCACAGAATAAACATTTTCTTTTATATCCCCAGAAACAAAATCTAATGGATCCAGAAAAGGACCGCGCGGTGGACATTCTATTGGTGCTAATGGGACATCTCCCAAGTATATTGGTAGATCATTTTTAAAAATGGTAAATAATGTTACTTGTTTAATTTGTTGGAAAGAAACACTGGCCCTATTAAATAGTGATTGATTATTCCAGCTCAAACGCTAACTTTAAAATCTATCTGATCATGACGCACTTTTTTAAATTTGGGATTGTTATCGGCCCAGATATGAGTATTATGGTTATTGCTAATTTCATTTCTTATGAAAGTAGCTTCGTCAGTGAATAACATATTTTTTTATAAAATTCACGTCGTGTCTATTTTCTGTTAAAAGCCAATCACAAAATCCCATTCGTTTAGCATAGTCTTCGGAAAGTAATTTGTAAACTTCTGTGATGGAAGAGGTGAAATAACTGCTTCTTAAATGTTCTTCATACCTTCTTTCGAGGTACTCCTAATTCAGAGGCTACATTTTTCATGCTTGTGTCCTGATGCTCGTCAAATATTCCTATTATATCATCTTCATTCGCAAGGTCTTTTGTACGACCACTGTGACCTTTTTTTTAAACTGCCTGTTTCTCTTAAATTTTGGTCAATAGTCAGGAAATACGCCTATCTGGTACATTTCTATTAGGAAACTTTTCAGCATAGCACCTTGCAGCCACCGCACCATTTTCTTTTCATTCATCTAATTGAAAATAAAAATTATCATATACCACCGCTATTTTTACAATGGTACCATTATCTTAAACTAAGTGCATATCTGCTATTTCCGAGAAATGTTATTATTCAGTTTAAGCTAATAACAAGAAATACTTTTCTATTTATTTATAAGTAATAAAATAATTTTGTCAAGGAACTGTTAGCAAAACATACAACAAATACTCTGACAGTAATCAATCTGCGCCTACTCAATTTTTACAAATAATAATTAGTAGTTAATGTATTCTATATAGTAGATATACGACATTACCTTGTACACAAACATTAATTAAGAATATGTAAAACATTAGATTTTTATTATCTTATTTATTATTTTATAAATTGTAATTAAATAATAAAAAAGTTTTTAATACTTGTAAAAATGTAGAGTTTAAATATTCATTAGGTGGCTGTATTTTTAAAACCAAAATGTTTACCAAGAAATACAAAAGAATTTAAGAATAGACGTTTGATTTCAATGATATTCCATATTTTGTTGAATTATGACCCTAAAAAAAGTTAGGGGTAAATGGGGTGTTGATCTCTAAAAATCCATAATGAATAAAAATAATTAAATGCGACTATTTGCAATTTATTGGTTATCGTATACTAGTATTTTTGTATAATTTTTTATAATTTACAATTAAAGCGTTTTAGTGCTAGGTAAAAAGATAATTTAAATTCTTAACTAAACCACCCTGTAAATTTTTTTGTATGCAATTTTGTATGTAGATAAGTAAGATTCAATCAACCTATTTTTAACCCCAGAATATGTGATATAATTTATGACCAATCTTTTCGGGACACCTTGTATATATTTACTGATACGGATATAAATGGCCCACCCTGATTTTATTTTTTAATAAAGTTTATGGTTATAATGACGCATACTGGGAGTGACTAATAATAAAAAATAATGCTGATTAATGAAAAAATTACATGCTATACGGGGAAAGTGTTGGTTAGATCTGCATTAATAACAGTTTACTGCGTGCAATTTAATGTTTACTGATAATATCTTTTTAATTATGAAGGCGAGACGATGTATCGGTTTTAAAAACACATGCATACGTTAAAATAACGATTTTTTTTATAATTTATTGATAGTCTTTTATTTTTGGCTAGATGTGATATTATTAAATTAGTCCTGCAATGCTAGTAAAATAAAAATTGAGTTATGTTAAAAAAAATAAAATTTGCATAATAAAGATAAGGAAAACAAAAAATTTAAATTTTAACGAATTAAAATTTTTGTGAATGGTTAAAAATAGTCTTAACCATCAGCGCATCCAATCATTTCACACGTAATCTTTTAGCAAATGACGAATTTCATTTTACACCTTTTTCAATATTCCCGGTAGTGCTGCCAATACCCTAACAAATCCCATAATGCTTTACCGTTTCTCATTCTTCTAACTTTCTACGGACAAAACAATTTAGTATCCAATCTTCCTGGCTCGGTCTATTCCAGGGTCGAATTTTGCATGAACACATTTAAAACAATATCGATTTTTAAACAAATTCATCGATTTTTTAAAGAAAACGGGTCTTCATTTAAGTCTCTATTATTTCCTTCGAATACTCGGAAGACAAAATGTATTAAACATGTGAATAAACACGTGGTAACAAATTAAAGATGATGTGTCTTGAACGAAGGTTAGAAAGCGTATCCAAGCGTGGTAGTGGTAGTTGAATCTACTAAGTGGCAGTTAATGCTTGATTTTAAAACACATAACCGATAAATTTTTGGTTGGTTTTGATAGACGAAGTAGAGATTAAAATACTAGCCCCCCAAAATTTTGGCTAGTTTGTAAACATTACTTATTTTCAAAATATTACGTGGGTAACGTTATGAATTTTGACGCTTTATCCTAGGATAACGTCGCAGGAGGAAAAAGAGAAGTAAGAGAAATGAAAAAATTATAAAAACAAAGTGGTAGAAGATGATACGGAATTTAAATGTTTACATGACTGTGAAATGATGCAATAAAAACATAAGACAGAGGAGAACTCTTACTGAGAAAACTACGATGCACCCCAAAGTAGAAGATAAAAAAATGTTAAAAACGGTGACATGTCTTCATAAGTGAGTTAATTAATCCATAATTACACATCTATCTATCCTATAGTGGTGTAGGTCGTTTTTTTATTGTCTTATATTATGTCACAAAATTTGTTGTTATCAGCAAAATAAATTGTTGTTTATATGACTGATTTGCGAGAGGGCATAGCCGGAAACATTAGATTGTGTGGAAATGAGGAAACCAGCCTTTATATCCTTGGCCAATGCCAATAAGGGTAAAGCTAGCTAGGTAGAGGTTGCTTTTTGACATTTTAAAGAAGATGTGGGGGATGTTAAAGGGTTGCCACTTGGAAACAACCGAATAATATTTTTAATCCTTTACCTTGACGATCACCTACGTGATTTTTGTTTTTTTACAATTACGCAAAATCAAAAGTTATTTGGACTGGCTTGTTTTAAAATGAAATCACTGTATAAGTAGAAGTATTAAATTTACATTTTAGGCGATGCATCTCCATTATCTTCCAACTTGCTGGATTCAATAAATATTTTACATATTTGTCCAGTAGATAAATGATTTTTGTTCATTAAGTGAAGTTGAATACTTTTTATCTGCAGATGTTTTGGGGAACTATATTTTAATTTGTTTTCCTGAAAGTGCCAATAAGGACCTTTAAGGCTTCAAGAAAATCGATAAATTCAAAGAAAAAAAACCTCAGCCCTGGTCTGATACTCCCTTCGGGATGATGATATGCTACCTTCTTTCAACATAATAATTCGGAGAGTAGGTTTACTGGCGAACCCCATTTGCTTACTACGCGTTCACCACCCCATTTTCAATATATGCGTGTGTAACACACTCGGTTATATCCGTCGGAAAAGTAATCTAAATAGAATATTAAATTCCTGTTCTCTCCTCAAAAAAACATTATGAATTTTACTTTTGTAATTGTGATGATACCTTAGTCTTATCAATAGGTATATGAAATAAACATTTTATTTTAAATTAAATGAAGCCTCTTAAGGAAACGTAGCACAGAGATAATAATAAAAAATATGTTATTAACATTTATTTAAAATAATTTTACCAATATACTTTAGAATATTTTATTGAGATGCCTACAATTAGTTGTTTTAATTTTACATTTAATATTTATAAATTTAATATCCTTTTTTAACAATAATTTCAAATCATTTTCTAAATTTATATTTGGCATAAACCACTAACTGCAACCTAAGTTAACCTTCAAAGTTTTCAACTTGTAAATAAACTATAAAGTCCTAATGACTGCTCATCGCGTCACACTATTTTAAAGTAGCTTTGAGTAAATTGATGATTCTGGAATATCGTGTTTTCCAGAAATTATCCTGGATAGCCTGGAAGCCACGTCGAAGTAGCATGAACATTTATGAATTATAAATTTCAACAAGAAGAGTTATGGTGATGAGGAATCCCTTGGGAAATTAAATGGGGTTGAGAAGTGGTAAATATGCTGTGGTGGTAGACATATATGGTCAGAGTGAATTACGAGGGAATATTGATAGTTAGATAACTGATTATTAATTATAATTACCAGTGCTAAGACACACTAAGTAGTTTAAAAATGGTTTTAAATTTAAAACAGTCTATATATTACACTTACAGATTTTGCAAATTATTCATCAATTCTTTAAAAAAATGAAATGTTAATAATATCCGCTCGGCTTAATTTTTAACGACGAAGATGCAAGAGCATATGCATATGAAAATAATTTAAATATATTTATTAACTTTTAACCCGCGTTGCATATCACTTTGTTTTCCAAATTATTTACTTAAACACAAAAAAAAGATTAACAAAAACATTTAAAGTATGTGTTTGTTATTGTTCTATATTTGTTTGGTTTTAAACACTAAATGAAATGTATTAAGTAGTATTAATTTGGGTTCAAAGTGAATTAAATAAATTCTTTAATTAAACATGGATATACATCATATAAACATACTAAAGATGTATCTAAAAGCCACACAGAAGGCACTAGATTTGCAACCCATATTGAAAACTGTTTTTACAATTATGTAGCTGTTGCAAAAACATGGAACACAAGTTTCTTCCAGGACCATCATAAAAATGGACAAAATTCATTTAGGATCAAGAAGAAAACTAAAAGGCAAAAGGGCAAAATGTCCAATAAAGTCCTAGTTGTTTTTTAAACGACTTAAGACTTGGGATACTTAAAATATGTAAGCATTAAGATAGTACCGGGCAATGAAGCACGATTGCAAAATGTTTAGAAGGTTTATTTTTATGGAAGACGTAGAGTAATGGTTTGGGGCAAACATACAAACATTTTTAAATGTCATTAGGTACATTTATAAAATATTTTGAACAATTGTGCTTTCTTTATATGCCGCAGCCATTGAAAAAAATATCGTGTTAATGCATGATAATGCACGATTACATTTCACATAAATCCAATAAAAAATGAGATATGCTGCAACAAAAAGTTTTAAAAGATGACAGGAATTTTTAAAATTGCCAAAAATTATTCGATGATTTACATGATAATTAATAGCTGTACCTCAACAAGAAATAGATAACTTGATTCTATTTATACAAAGAAGACGTAAAACTGTTATGAGGATATACCAATTAAACGTTAATTTTATTTTGTAGTAAAAATTTTTATTTATTTATTATTTACGGATTACCCCATTTTTACAATAGTTTAACTTAATAATATAATTTAATAAAATAAAACATTTAAATTTAAACTAAAATAGTAAAATAGAAAATATTAAAATAATACATATAAAAAAGCAGAAAAAAGTAAGATAAGTAAGTACACACACGTGATGTGAAATATAAAACTTAGCAGTTCATATTGTTTTCTTTAGTGAGATCGTTTGAGAGAGAATTTGTGTTTGGATACATTGAAGATATTTAATCCAAGATTACAATGTTCATTACCTAGTCTCATTAATCGTGTTAATGAATTGTTGAGGCCATAGTTTGTGTTATGAAAAGGTATTTTAAATAGATCAGTATTACGATGATATTCTGAAATTCAATAATTCCAATAATTTAGGGCATGAGATTTCATTATTAAATAAAATAAATAATATAAGTAGATTAATCACTTTTGATTCTTTGGTAGTAAAGAGTTAAAATGTTAAAAAACTGTAGGGCACATGTCTCAGAAATCTGTTCTAAACACTTAATGGAAATTAGATAGGTATGCTTAATAGTGGGGAGAGCATACTGTAGTAAATACTGAAGTATAAAACACACTAATAAGTAAAGAATCTTTAAAACATTAGTTGATGTCACTTGAGATGCGTAAAAAGAAGCCCGGAATTTGGTTTGCTTTGCTTATAGTTGCATTTATATGTGGAAAGTATGTTAATTAAGAATTAAACTAAACTCCTGAGTTCTTTATATTGTCAAATTGTTTTATGGTTAATACATGTATTTTATATTGAAAATTCAAGAAAGCTATTAATTTTCTAAACGATTTAATGAAACATTTATCATAATTAAGGGGTTAGACTATTTGTGAGAGACCATTCATGTAATTTATTTATATCATGTTGACATTTTAAGCAGTCGTTCGAAGTCTGCATAGAAATATAAATTTTTACATTATTAGGGGATATAAAACAATTACAGTAATCAAAGTAAAATAATAGATCATTTACATAAAAAATGTTGAAATTAAATAGTAATGATCCCAGATGAGACCCCTGTGGATCTTAACTTTGACATACTTAATTCTTTTAATAAGGTATCTATTAAGTCAAGATAATAACATACATACATACATACATAAAGTCACGCCTTTTTCCCATAGGGGTAGACAGAGACCACTTCCTTCCACTTGCTACGGTTCGTACACACATCTTTTGCTTCCTCTACTTTCATCAGTGCTCTCATACATGCTCTTCGGTTGTTGGTACTCTTGACCTGGCCTTTCTTCAAAACAATGTTGATCTGATCGAGATATGTTCTCCGAGGTTGATAATAACAATTATAGAAAGTCAAGTATTTCCAACTAAAGAATTAAAAATTCGTGATTTACGGTATCAAACTCTTGTAAAAAGTCTGCATAAACGGGATCAATCTGATTTCCAACTTCCAGAGCATTTAAAATATTATTGTGAAACAGTAGCAAATTGGTCACAGTTGATTTTCCTGTTGTGAACCCATGCTGTTCATTGGTAATGTTAAGAATCTAGAGTTAAAAAGTTCATATAATTTTGGAATTGCAGACAGTTTTGTTATTGGACGATAGTTAGTAATATTTGCCTTGTCTTCGTTTTTGAGTATTGGTAATATGTAGATGTCTTTCCATTTGTTCGAAAAAACTCCACTGATTAATAAATGATTAAATATCATAGTCAATGGTTTAGTTAGATTAAAAATACATCTTTAATTAAATCTTAAATCATTATGACTTACTTTAACATAGGTCAAAGGCACGAAAGTTTATAAAAGAACTGTTGCATGCGACTTTGGCAGATCTACTTAACCTTAGCCATACCAGCTGCTGACAAGTCGTTGTCGACCCCGCAAACACATTTGTAGGTTAAGACTGGCAGAGAGCAGGAAATGATGTTTCTGCCTTAAAGAAGAAGAGACGGCGGAACACGTCCTAAGCCACTGCGAGGAACTGGCAAGTGCCCAGCTCACGTGCTTAGGCAAAACCCTGAACCAGAGAGCTTCATTAAGATTCCCAACAATTTTTGGAGGCGAAGATCTTACCACAGGGTTGGAGTGCATACTTATAATGCATCCCATTGGAATCTATTTTTGTCTTACTTTTAAACATAGCTAATTATATAATTATCCATTATTAATCAAGCACTCTGTATAAATGAGATATTTATAATATTTCGTGTAGTTACTTTTCCACAAAAGTTAAATTAATTACTCAAATACGAAATAACGGTAAAGGAAAGTTACTTTAAAAATAAACAATAAATAAAACGCAAAAATGAAGTGACCCTCTTTAATTTTATTGTGTCTTCCCCCCGGAATTCTGCTAATTTACGCACCAACTATTACGAAACATAATTAGGCTTGTCAGAAAGTCCTGTTGCAAATGTCCTTATTCTCAGATCCGAGTTTTCACCCTCTTGCGTATTACAAGGATTAAACAATTTCCTTTCGTCAACGGAAATTTACGAGTTTTCACTGCGATTTGATCAAAATTTTAGGTCGGAAAGTCAACAACCGTTCGAAACACCTTTTGAACTTAATTTGGTCGCTTTCTTCAAAGTAACTTAATTGTATGTATTAAACTTTATCAAAGTGATATTAATTAAACGGTGGTTTTTAATCGAAACACCAAAACAAGAAATTTGCTGCTGGATGAAACTTTTGTCTTTTTAAAATAACCAGTTTAAATAAATAAAATTTAAATTATAAGCCAACCTTTGACAATTTCAAACCAAGTATAAACTTAATTAACATTTCCCAAATTTAAGATGTGATAATAAAAACAATTAAATACATACATACATATAGTCACGCATTTTTCCCGCAGTGGTAGGCAGAGACCACTTCCTTTCATTTGCTACGGTTCTTACACACATATTTTGCTTTCTCTACTTTTATCAGTGCTCTCATACATGCTCGTCGGTTGTTGGTACTCTTGACCTAACCTTTCTTCAAAACAATGTTGATCTGATCAAGATATGTTCGCCGAGGTCGACCTCTACGGACTTGTCCATTCACACTCGCCTTATAAATTTGTTTCGTCAATCTTTCTTAATCCATCCTTTCTACGTCTCCAACCCATCAAATCATTCATTTATCTATCTTTTTAACCACATCTTCTTTTACACCACAGCGATCTCTTATCTCACTATTCATTACTTTATCCAACCAAGTCACTTCAGCTATACTTTTCATCTCATCTCTACAGCATTAATCCTATTTGCTATATGCTTTTTTTGCCAAACTCCACATTCACTACCATACGTAAGTGTAGGAACCAACACTCCTCTATGCACAGCCAGACGTGCCTTTTTTGACACTTCCTTCACTAAATGTCACTGTCATACTTTTCATCTCTCTTAAACTTTGAACTACAAATACAAACTTATTTATTTGTTCAACTCTTTCTCCCTTATTCAGAACTTCACAGTTTGTCATGCTTTCTTCTCTTTCAAAAACCATTACTTTTATTTTGCCAACATTTATTTTTATACCTTTGATTTTCATGGCATCATGCAAAACATTAACCATCGCCTGCAACTTCTCTTTAGATGACGATAATATGACTTGATCATCGGCGTATAGGCATTTGACAAACAAATCATTCATTTTCAATCCATACGCACTTTCTTTTAAATCTTTTAAACAATCGTCTATGTAAAAGTTAAAAAGCCATGACGAAGCCACACATCCTCTCACACCTTTTTCAATGTTAAACTAGTCCGTGTAAGCTCTGTTTATCCTGACAAAAGCAGTGGAGTCCTCGTAAAGTGATTCCAGTGCTCGTATTAAACTACCACTCTCCCCATACTTAGATAATGTCGACCACAATTCACTCCTCACCACTCTGTTAAAGGCCTTTTCCAAGTCTATAAAAGCGCAATAGACCTTCTGACTTTTAGCCAAGAATTTTTCGACTACACCTCCTAATGAAAAGACCTGATCCATACATCTCCTTTCTCTTCTAAATCCTGCTTGCACATCCCATATCATCTTCTCAGTTTCATTCGTCACTCTTTTAATCAATATCTTTACATACAGTTTACCGACTATACTGAGTAAACTAATTCCTCGGTAGTTCTTATAGTCCTGCTGCAAACGTTTTTTCTTGTAAAGCGGCACGATAACAGCCTAACACCAGTCGTTTTATTATTATTCTTAGTTCCAAATTTTTTAATCAAACATCATTTATGTACAAATAAAATTGATTACAACTAATAAAAAAAACATATTTTTACGAATAAGGATTATTCTAGGTGACATAGTTTATTGTAAAAAATTAAGATATATAGGATATATATATATATATAGTTCAAGTTTATTTTTGGATCAGTAAAATATATTACATTTATTAAGCTTTAAATACAATGTAAAATTAGTGCTGTATCATTTAAAAAAGGCAGAGACCACACATATTTCGCTTCATTTACTTTTATCAGTGCTCTCATATATACTCGTCGGTTGTTGGTACTCTTGACCTGACCTTTCTTCAAAACAATGTCGATCTAATCGCCGAGGTCGACCTCTACTGACTTGCCCATTCACATGTGCCTCATAAATCTGTTTCGTTAATCTTCCTTTATCCATCCTTTCTACGCGTACAAACCATCTAAGCATTTCGTTATCTATCTTTTTAACCACATTTTATTTTACACCACAACGTTCCCTTATCTTACTATTCTTCACTTCGGCTACACTTCTCAGACTACTCATCTCCGCAGCATTATTCTTATTTTCATGCTTCTTCTGCCAAACCCAACATTTACTTTTATAGAGTTGTAGGGACATAAATGTAGGGTCTCCTCTATGCACATTCATCCTTTTTGCACATGCCATGCCAAGCACATGCCTTTTTTGAAACGTTATGGCTGCTCATAAAGTTATGCAACATTTAATACATTTTATAATAAAGATCCTTGTTTCTAAAGAAGAAACAAATTATAAGAAATACTATTAAACAACGTACTCACAATGCACTTTTAGAAAATTTCATACATTTATAAATCTCTGATTCGTCGTTTAAAAAAAACGAAATTCATATTTTTATTGGTTTACGGCTTGAAATTAATAACGTAGACTTAAATTTTTTGTTTGAAATATTTTCCTTGTGGCTTTTCCTACTATTCATACACCTACCGCTTTTCCTTTTAGATTTGAACGATAAGATCCTTTAAGCGGATGTGCCATCCCCTTTACCCTTTTGCAACTCATATACTTGGGACCGAAACAGTTAGTTTGTATCTACCGGTTCTTTGAAATATTTGTAACGTTTCAAAATCCGAACGAACCTTCATATCACAACTCTTACACTGTGCAAACAGATAATTTTTTTATGAATGGTTTGATATATCTGGCTAAGCTAAGGCTGTTTAAATGATTACACTAAATTGAATTCCAATTAAACAAAATTATCAGTTAACATATGGACTAATAAGTAGATTAAAAAAATAAAATAAAATCTTCAAGTGCTTATCAGTTATCAATGAAATAAAAAAAATTTTTTTGTTTATTTCGTAAATATTTTTCTATTAAGCAAAGCGCTTTTGGCTAGTTTGCCATAATCATTGCTTATCTAATTTAAAAGAAAAAAATATTAAAAAATAATAGGTAAATTTTTTAAACCATTATTATTCTTGGAAATAAATATTTTAACAATGGATATTCTGTTTTATTATCAAATTTAAAATCTTAATATTTTTTGGTGTTGCATTTTCAAATATTGTTAAGGCAAACTGTGTTCGTTCATATTATTTTTTTGCGTACTGTATTCAAACAAAAAAACATTTAAATTTAATAAAATTTATATTCGTTGTCTGAACCATAATAATGTGATGATTTATATATATATATATATATATATATATATATATATATATATATATATATATATATATATATATATATATATCGCGTTAAAACGTGCGTCGGCGTCTTGCGATTCCTAATCTCCATTCCTCTCTATTCGTCCACATGTCCTCTCTCAGATCTCTCTCTTCCATCTCTTTTTGTATGCCTTCTCTCCAGCTCTTTCGTGGTCTTCCTCTTCTTCTTCTTCCTCTGGGGTTCCACTGTAATAATTTCTTTGGGATTCTGTCTGGTGGCATTCTTTGAACATGCCCGTACCATATCAACTGTTTAGTTCTTATTTCGTCTGTGATGTCGTGCTGTACTCCCATTATTTGTTTTATCCTCTCATTTGTAACTCTTTCTAGTCTTGATTTCCCCGCTGCTCGTCTCCAGTAATCCATTTCTGTGGCTCTAATTTTTCTTTCGATCTTTTCTTTCAAAGGCCATACTTCGCAACCATACATTATTATGCTCTTCACTATCGTGTCGTAAATTCTTTTTTTGTTGTTGTTGCTTATTGTTCTATCCCACAGTACTCCGTTTAACATTGATATTGCTCTTCTTCCTTTCATATTTCTGTCCAATATTGCTTCTTCGAGTGTCCCATCCTTTGATATTCTCATTCCTAAGTAATTGTAAGCTGACGTGTGTTTGATTTTTTGTCCATTTGATAATTGTAAGTCCTGTTGCACTCCCCCAATACACAATACACATGTGATGATTTATGATTTCCAATAAAGTGCTTTAAATATACCAAAATTATGGTTAATAATGTTTCAAATTATCGGGATAATATTGTTTGGATGTGAGTAGCAATTTAAAATGAATTACCTACCGAATATTTCTTGTTTTTTTTTGTTAAATTCAAGTATTTTTTAAAACTACCCTTAGTTGTTGCATTGTAAGTTGATATTAGTCCGACGCGTTTCAATTATTTTTCAATCTAGCATGAATGTCGACAAATTTACCAAAAAAATATCTCGTGTGAAAAACAAAAACCTGCTATAATAATCTCGTAGTCGTATTAACGAGATCTTAATTTCGCTTGCCAAAGACTCTCCTTAAAGCTCGGCAAACAATAATCATAACACATTAGTAATAATAAAATATATACGTAGCGAGTTAACAATTATCAAGGGTGTTTCTAATGCGACTTTAATAGGTTCAAATTCGGAAGGTTGGTTGGGCTACTAGAACTATAATCTAAAAACATGATTGGATGAAAACACAGTCAGTGGTGTAACACAGAATTTGTTAAACGTTTAAAATTTATTTTTCCACGACCATTAGTGAATGTAATATGTCCAAAATCATTTTTAATGATAGAATGTACAATTTTTTACTCTTTATTCGGAATATATGGTGCTTTCATTTCAAAACCAACCTGTCCAAATAACTTTTGATTTTGCGTGAACGTAAAAAAAACAAAAAATACGTCAAATTTTAAATCAAGGGTAAGGGTTAAAAATGTTATTTTGCTGTTTCCAGGTGGCATCCCTTTAACATCCCCCCACTGTTGGATAGGTAGATGTCTAATTAGGAATTAATTAACTTACTTTTAAATACATGTTACCTTTTTTGACATTTTCTGTCATTTTGTTTCTTGGTATCATAAATATTATTAGTACATTTAGTTGGTTTTTCGTGTCGTTAAATTAGCCATTATTTGTAGCTGTAGCATTTTGAATTATTTAAAAAATTGTGTATTCTCTGCAAGAACAAATAGAAATAATATTTATTTACGGTCATCAAATTAAGTGCTCTCGAGAACAGCTCGAACAGCTTGACTTTTTAATAATAGGCATTCCAATAAAAATATAGCCCCCAGACCATCATAGAATCTGGAATTACTGGATCCGTTTGTAATAAAAAAAATAATAATCCCAGAGTTCGTAACGAAGCTGTACAAATTAAAGTACTGATTTTGCTCTAGATCCTACATATTCCATTTTAAAAGTATCAAAACCTACAAATATTTCTTTTGGTTTCATACACAAAGTGTTAAAATTGCCTAGGCTTTTTCCTTATAAAATACAAATTTATTATCAGCTTAGTAAAGACGATTAAAAATATTTGTTTCACTGATGAATCAACGTTTTATTTAAATGGCTTTGTTAGCAAAAATAATTCTAGGTACTGGGGTGACGAAAAATCTCACGTGTTTCGACAGGATAATACTCAGTTTTCAGCGAAGATCAATGTATGGCCTGGTATTTTCGAAAATGGGATAAATTGACCACTTTTTATTGATCAAAACCTAACGGGAGAATTGTACCTACAATTATTGAACAATGAAATTAATCCACTTATCACTCAATCAATAAAAAGACAAGTTGATGAACAGGGAAATATAGTGCTGTTTGAACAGAATATGTACCTTCAACAGAAGAAAGCTACACCATATCACGCACTAGCTGTAAGACAATGGCTAGAAAAATGAGGTTCAATAAGTTTACAATTATTTATAAACTTATAAATTAATAATATAAAAAATGGTTAACATGAAATAATAGTAATTAAATCTAATAATAATCATATAAATTATAGGCTTGCCTTCCGAAACAGATTTTTAATATGAATAAACAAAATACGGCTCTTATTTTTTTATAAAATTTATAATTTAGAAAATATTAATTGCAGAAAATTCAAATTGGTCTTATTTTTTTCTTCCTAAATTCTTTTTAAAATTATATGCATCATGTCTTGATCTCAGATGCGTTGTTTTCGAATTATTTAATAATAAATGTGTTATGTGAGTAGTCGGATTACTTTCTTTCTTCCTCCCTCTGCAGGCAGTAAGTGTAGAGAAAGAGAGATAGCGACTAACGCATTCTTGTTACGCACAGCTTTTGCTTGCTAGCCCCGGTTTACGCAAGGTGCAATAGGAAACTTCGTTTCAAAATGGAAATCCTTGATACTATGGAAAATGTTTTCTATTCTAAAGCAACGATGAAGGTAAAGCACAATCTGGATATTTCAAAGAATTATAAACTTTTTTTAAACTCTTTTTTAAAAAGTATGTATCTAAGAAATCGAAAACTTTTACAGAAAAAAATGCTTGTTAGTTTGTTATTCGGTTAGAATATACTATTCTTGAACATTATTAATAAAAGTCGACAAGAAACATTTTTTGTCATGTATTAAATGCATTGTTTATTTTATTTATCGTGAACAAAATGTATAGGTATCTTACCTTAAATCACTATAATATAATACTTTACACATAATATTGTTTTTCACAGAAACAATGCTTTTGAGCTAGACATAATTAAACCGGTTATTGGTTTAAAAAATCACCTAACCGTACATTAAAAAAAATAAAAAATACTTACTGGTAAAAAGATTTTTAATCAGGTGTTATATTCTTCTTCTTCTTCTTAAAGTGCCATGCAGATTCCCGCGTAGGCGTCCATCGTTTCTCTTATTATATCAGCATTTTGCAGTGCCTGAAAGTCTCGTATTTCTGTCCATTGTCGTATGTTTCGTAGCCAGGATAATTTTCTTCTACCCACTCCTCTTTTTCCTCCTTCTTTTTTACCCTGGAGAATAACACGTTGGAAATAATAACGTTTTCACGTAGTATGTTTTTAAAATAGCCAGTTTTTCTTCTTTTGATGTTTCCGAAAAGTTCACGGTCTACTAAACTAGCTCTTCTTTATTTCCTGATCTGGGTCCCATTTTTGGTTGATCATGCATCCCAAGTATTTAAATTGAGTGACTTGTTCAATGCTCTCTCCATATTGTGGTATTTGGAGTATCGTTTCTAGTAATGGCCATACATTTGGTTTTACGGATGTTAATTTTCAGACCCAATCTTTGACTTTCTTCATTGACCTTATCGAGTAGAGTTTGTAGATCATTTGCACTATTCGCCAATATCACGGTATCATCCGTGTTATATGAAAATGTTTAAATTTTCAATTAATGTACCCTTTTAAATAATCTTAAAAAACTGCACTGATAGAAAGTTCGCCAGGACGCAGTACCGTGGAACTTTATTCCTCTCTAATTTAATTGGTTACTAATTTCTTAACGTAGCTCTTCGGTTTTCATAATTTGATAATGATTCTACTCGGACGTCGTTAAATTATATCAAACGATTCCCTATTTAATTAAGCCACTTCTACATTTTAGACGCCAGCGAAACGGGAGTGGTATTCGCAGGGAAATCAAGATATGTATTGGCCATAAAAGAGCACTAAACTACGTAAATATTAATTTGGAAACTCAGATATTGTCTCAAATATTTTAATCCTATTTATTTTGAATGTTTTTGAGCTAAAAATTTTTAAATAAAAACGATGACATAAATCTTTTTACAGCATACAAAATTCTAGTAAAAATTATAGTTTGGCTAAATTGTTTATAAAGTTAGCAGAAGCAAAAAAAAAAGCCCTGGTGGGCGTGTTCATGTCGCTGTAGTTATATTTTTGCTATCGATATATTTCATTTCATATCGAAAACCGACTATCGATAACATTAACTGTCAACTGTCAACCCAATTGGTAAGGTTAGTTTTTTTTTTTAAATTCCAATAATTTTGTAAAAAAGGAAAATTAGATCTAGGTCAATTTTATTGATGTACTATTAGGAAAGTTAAATAAATTGAAATAAATTAAAACACCGGCAAGCTAACAACAAATATTTTAAATAACAGCTGTCAGCACTCATTATTGTATTATTCATAAAATCATTCTATTGTTATATTTCGATTATACGCGCCAACCTTTAAACTTTTAAACCTTGGTCGTTTGCGATAACATTGAAAATAGTTGGCATATTCTCCACGGCTTTTGTTTGCTTCTGTGAACTGTACTATTAATCGGGTACAGGACACAATGCATTAGTCTTAAGCATGTATTAATTGGCATTAAAGACGCCAACAAAATAGGAGTCGTATAAAGGGACTTGTCCCTCTTACACTTTTTTATTTAGTGTAACCAAATTATTTATTTTAAAAGTCTGTCAGCTTAATTTTTTTTTAAAAATAATATATCTCTTTCTATAGCATATAATCTGGACAAAAAGTAATGTATTTTTTAAAACACGTGCGCTATGAGTTTATTTGGTAGGTTGGTATGACTGTTTTAAACAGCTGACTTTTAAATTTAAAAATTATACAAAATTGGGAATTTTTAAGTGTTAAATACTTACGTTGCGTAATATGCAGGGTCAAAATTAATTAGTATACCGATAAATATAAATAATGATACCGTTCCCTTCATAGTTTCTACACAACCCACAGGAAAAAATAAAAAGATAATTAAAACGGCAGTTTTCTTATTTTTAACAATCGATAAACCATATTTAAGAATTCAAAAGGTCTACTGCCATTTCGTAGACTTGGAAAAGGCTTATAACGTGAAGTGAATTGTGGTCGACATTGTCTATGTATGGGGTGAGCGGTAGTTTAATACGAGCACCGAACTAACTGCTTGTGTCAGGATAAACATAGCTTACACGTTGTTGGACAAGAATATGTGGCTTGGCCTTTACTGTTTAACTTATACATAAACGATTGTTTAAAAGATTTGACACAAATAAATGGGGTCGTGCATAACTTTATAAGCAGCCAAAACGTGTCAAAAAGGGCACGTCTGGCTATGCATAGAATTTTGGTCCCTACACTTATGTATGGTTGTAAAACCACCACGAACCCCATTTACAGCTGTCTCAACTTGTCTCAACTTTCACATCATATCGATCACTTTCGGTGAATGATACAAATAGACTCAGGCAGGAACAGGTTAATTCCATCAATAGAGATCTTAAAGTAAATGTCGAGTGGGGAACCAACAATCTTGTTTAGTTCAACGCCCAAAAAACAAAGTGCCACGTTTTCCAAGAAAGTGAATTCCTCAAATCATCCCATCACAATGTCCGGAAATACCCTTGAACCAAGTCCCTCCATCTCGATTTTGGGAGTCACGGTGTCCAGTAATATGTCTTGGCATGACCATGTTGCTAACATCGCAAAGTCGGCAAGCCAGAGGCTAGGTTTTCTGTGGAAAGCTAGAAAGTTTTTTACTCCTGATCAACTGTTGACGACGTACAAGGCTTAAATCCGACCTCTACTGGAGTATTGTTCGCACATTTGGCGTTCAGCACCAAGGCATTCTCTTCATCTTCTAGATTCCATTCAGAAAAGAGCCATTCGCTTGATAAACAGCTCAACTCTCACAGATACCCTTCACCTTTTAAAACATAGAAGAAGAGTTGCAGACCAGTCATTGCTCTACAGATATTTCCATGGCAGATGCTCCAGAGAAATAAGAACTCTTGTACCACCATTGACCACATTCGGCCGCTTATTAGTCTTACCCATTTACTCTCAAGATTGACACTACAAGGACCAATCTTCATCAAGAATCCTTCTTTACAGGGCTGCTACGGAATGGAATAAGCTTCCAAAATCAGTTTTTCCAGAGAACTATGACCTGCAACTTTTTAAAAAGCGTGTCCACGATCATTTCCTTTCTATAATCCCTTTCCCTTCCAATAGTCGCAGTTCCAATAGTCCACGGCCTACAAAATAGGTCTACCCCTTTTGCGACTATTTTCATAAAAAAAAAATGTTGGGTCTGGCAGAAAAAGCATAAAAATAAGATTAATGCTGCGGAGATGAGTAGTCTGAGAAGTATAGCCGAAGTGACTCGGTTGGATAAAGACACGTTGTGGTGTAAAAAAGATGTGTTTATAGATAAAGGAATTCTTAGATGGTTTGGACACGTAAAGGGGATAGATAAAGAAAGATTGATAAAACAGATTTATGAGGCGAGTGTGAATGGGCAAGTCGGTAGAGGTCGACCTCGGCGAACTTATCTTGACCAGATCAGATTGACATTGTTTTAAAGAAAGGCCAGGTCAAGAGTACAAATAACCGACGAGTATGAAAGCACTGATGAATGCAGAAGAAGCAAAATATGTTTGTAGCAAGTAAAAGGAAGTTGTCTTTACCTACCCCTACGGAAAAAAGGCGTGAATATATGTATGTTTGTATGTATCTAATAAAGACCCCATATACTTTTATAGTAAAGGTCTCTGTACCCTATTTAATTCCCTACAACTTCCTGCTATACAGAAACTTTCGAAAGTTATAATGAAAGATCAAGCAAGCCCCATACACTCTTAGAAAGTTGAAATCCGCCGTGAATTATGCGTGGAACGCAAACACACGCACATTAATTAATTGCGCGTAAATAAAGTCGATGAAATCCTTGGTTCAAGTTTCGAGGTTAAAATTTTCTTTTAGCTATTTCGTCGGTTCGTTTTCGAACAGAGATTCTATCGGAGAAAATTAAATAAAATCCACGCGAGGATTAACGTTTATACAGGTTGTAACCACAGAATTTACGTTTTTTTTATTTAATTTTTAATAATAAATTGAATGAATTTATTTTCATGAAAATCAGACAAAAGGTTTTCGTGTTGAAGTGCTGAGATCAGTGTCAAGTTATTCCTGTTTTTTTTTGTTTTTACAATTCATACAATTAAAATATTACCTAGTTAATTAAATAATTTGTTGTCAAAAAAAAAGATTTCTTGATCCCTTTTGTTTTAATTCACAGTTGAAATTCATTATCAACGAAAACTTTTGTGAACCCACAAATTTTTTACACAATTAGAAACTCTTGAATTGAAATAATTAAGTTTTATAAAAGTAACTTATAACATTACATACAATTGGCCTTAGAAAGAAACTCTAACGTAACACAAAATTGTCGCCCAATATTTGGGGAATTGGTAGGCTTTTTAAAGTTACATCAAATTGGCACCCCACTTTTGTAACTTTAGAAAAACAGTTATGTTAACACAATTTGGCGCCCAATTTTGGGGTTAAGAAAAATACTTTTAGTAGGCTACAACTCTTTGATAAAAAACTAAGTATCATCTATTCATAAATATATTCTCATAAAAAACTAAATATTATCCGATAGATATATTCTCATTTTAAACAAACAGCACGCCACTGATTACAAGCGTGGCCATAAGTCCACAATAATGTTACAGCGTTGCCAGCGTGTAATTATTGCGATAAAACAAACAGAGTTTATAAATGGGATGTTGCGTCTTCTCTAAATAATAGATTTATGGTTTTATTTGATTTCTCATTAAAAACTACATCAAAAATCTTTTAATTTAATCGTTAACTTACTGGAAGGTTGTGCCAACTATAAATCAAAAATCCCATAAATACTCCTATGGTACAACTGGAAAGTAGAAACCCTACATATGTCAATTATTTAATTCCCCTTTACTATGAATTATTAAAATAGTTCTTTAGTAATTTTATGTTTGTCTAATGCTATAACGCAATAAATTTAAAAAAATTAGGTTTCTCCACTTTAATAATAATATGAATATATTTTACGGTGATTCCCAAATCCGCAGGTTCTAGGACCGACCACTCTGTGTGCATTCAATAATCCCAAAAGTAATCAAAATATTAGTAATTGCGGAGTGAGAGTCCGCGCGCGTGTAAAATCAACAATTGTTTTTTAGACAATTCGAAAGGTAAAATGTTAATTTTAAAAGTAAAGGATTATGTAAGGCTGACCAAATTATTTTTACACCTTTAATATTTATTTCTCCTAAAGCATGTATACTTATAAGAAAGAGGAGGCTCGCTTACAAAAGTTAGCGGAAGCAGAGTTACACGATGATTATATATTGAATTCGATGATACAGAGGTGTTACAAAAGAGTACCAACCAAGCGAAAGAACGGATGTTTTAGATACGGAGCAAGATATTTCCGAAACTTAAAATTAACAACCACCAGTAGATGGTCCATTTTTTATGGGTAGAGATATCAGTAAAATTCACGAGTCCCCTAAAATCACGCCCAATAGGTTTTTTAATGAAAATAGTCGCAAAAAAGGTAGACCTATCGTGTGGGCCGCGGACGGCCCTCACTGCGACTATTAGAAGGGAAAGGGATTATAGAAAGAAAATAATTTAGGACACGCTTTTTGAAAAGTTGCAGGTCATAGTTCTCTGAAAAAACTGATTTTGGAAGCTTATTCCATTCCGTAGCAGCCCTGTAAAGGAAGGATTCTTGATGAAGATTGGTCCTTGTAGTGTCAATCTTAAGAGTAAATGGGTGAGACTGATCAGCGTGCCGAGTTCTTCGGCCAAATGTGGCCAATGATGATACAAGAGTTTTTATTTCTCTGGAGCATCTGCCATGAAAATATCTGTAGAGTAATGACTGGTCTGCAACTCTTCTTCTATGTTCTAAAAGGTGAAGGGTTGAGCTGTTTATCAAGCGAATGACTCTTTTTTGAATGGAATTTAGAAGACGAAGAGAATGCCTTGGTGGTGAACCCCAAATATGCGAGCAATACTCCAGTAGAGGTCGGATTTGAGCCTTGTACGTCGTCAACAGTTGATCAGGAGTAAAAAACTTTCTGGCTTTCCACAGAAAACCTAGCCTCTGGCTTGCCGACTTTGCGATGTTTGCAACATGGTCATGCCAAGACATATTATTGGACACCGTGACTTCCAAAATCGAGATGGAGGGACTTGGTTCAAGGGTATTTCCGGACATTGTGATGGAATGATCTGAGGAATTCACTTTCTTGGAAAACGTGGCGCTTTGTGTTTTTTGTGCGTTGAACATGAACAAGATTGTTGGTTCCCCACTTGACGATTGCTTTAAGATCTCTATTGATGAAATCAACCTGTTCCTGTCTGAGTCTATTTGTATCATTCACCGAAAGTGATCGATAGGATGTGAAAGTTGAGACAAGTGTGCTATCGTCTGCCAAACTGTTAATGGGGTTCGTGGTGGTTTTCAAGAGTTTGTTGATGTGTAAAAGAAATAAGGTGGGGGACAGGATGAAACCCTGGGGGACCCCGGCATTGGTTTTAAACGCATCAGAAGTAATGTAAGGAGAGATCTTGCATGAAGCTCAAGAGCCATTGGCGCAGTTTGGTTGGGAGACCGTAGGCAGATAATTTACTTAACAATGCCTGGTGCCAAACGCGGTCAAAGTCTTAAGATATATCCAAGGCTATTGCACGGGATTTACCAAACTTCTCAATAGTGTTTGTCCAGAGCTAAGTGACATAAGCCAGCAAATCTCCAGTAGACGGAAGTTGTCGAAATCCATATTGTCTGTCATGGATTATCTCAAATTTCTCCAGATATTTGATAAGTTCTGTGTTAATGGTATGTTTGCGTTTTGTCGCTTTCAAACCAAAAACCAATAAGAATGTGGTATTGGTGTCAAGTCTTCATCATAACGACAATATAGATCTGGGTAAATGAAAACCCAAAATTATTATGGATTATAATAATACTAATGGTGGCGTGAACACCGTTGACAAGCTCTGTGCTGCTTACAATTTTGCCAGAAATATACAAAGATGGCCAATGGTAGTATTTTATTTTTTCTTAATATTGCTGGCATAAATACGTTGGTGATACATAAATAGAAAAAATAATCGACTCACTAAATACTATACAAAATGTGAAAAATATATGTGTTTAAAACAGTGTACCCTTATGTGTTAAGAATATATTTGAAATTGTTACTACTAATTTAAGAAATATGTTCTATAGCATACATGTCTTTTATTTTTCGATTAGTTTCAGTTATATAATTGTCCAAAACTTACATTTGTAAAATGATGGTCCGGTGGCCTATATTTCTTTCGGGATACCTTTCATTAAAAACTTGAGCTGTTCCCTGAGCCCACTTGTGTTAATGACTAAATAAATATTATTTCCATCCGTTCTTGCAGAAAATTCACTATTTTAAAATAACTCATGATGCTGCAGCTACAAATAATGGCTAATTTAACGTCACAAATAACTAACAAAATATTCTTTTAATATTTTTAAAACAAAGAAACAAAATGACAAAAAATTTCAAAGAAAGGTGACATGTATTTAGAAGTAAGTTAATTGATTCCCAATTAGACATCTACCTATCCAACAGTGGTAAAGGTCGTTTTTATTTTTAAAGAAGGGGTGGAGGATGTTAAAGGGATGCCACTTGGTAACAGCTGAATAACATTTTTAAACCTTCCCCTTGATTAAAAATTTGACGTGTTTTTTGTTTTTCTTATATATACGAAAAATCAAAAGTTATTTGGACTGGCTGGCTCTGAAATGAAAGCACTGTATGAAGCAAACTAGGCATATTTTGGTAAATGTTCTTTTTTGTTTATTTTTGGTGTTGGTACATTACCATTGCAATATGATTAATCTTTAAATATAACTAAAATTTTAGTGCATGTTTGAAACTTGTTTTAGGTACAAGGTGTATAACGTAGAGTTCAAACATAAATAAATATTTTAAATTTTTTTTTACTAGGACATTCCTTATAATTTCCTTTAACTTACTTTATTGTATAAATGATTTTATCAGTCAAAATTAAATAAAATGTCATGGGGTGCCAAAAAGATTTTATCTTCTAAAATTTATGCACAGAAAAAAAATAAAAAACAAAATCTGATTATAACATGTCACATTTTAAGTTCACGCAAAACCAAAAATAACAAATTCCGAACACTTTAGATAAGTACAACCCCATTAAAATACCTCTGAGTAAAATTAGAAAACATGTTTGAAAAATTAGTCTTAGAAAATTCATGTGATCGTTATAGTTTTTTGGTGCAATCATTGCTAAATTTATTGGTATAAAATGTACAAAATTTAAAATAATCGTTTTATGTACAGGGCTATTGACTATAAATTATCCATCTAAATTTTAGAAAATACAAAAAAGTAATATATTTTTATAAATAAACCCTGCATAATTTTAAATTTTTGAATTGATCTTTTCTTGATTTAAAAAATATACCATATGTTATCTCTGTCTCATATCTTCATTGATTCATCTTAGTTAGTGTAAATGAACAAACGTAAACATTATTTAAGTATGCTTTAAAAATAACAGCTAATATGTTTGATAACATATTAGACATATTAGAATAAAATGCCAAAACACGTCCACTTTTAACTTGAGGGGGACACTTCATAGCACTAATGTCATAAACGTAAGATTTACCCCCTCCCCACTGAAGATACTCCTTAAAAATTGGCGTTGGGTATCAATACCTCATTTAAAAGTCTATTGAATCATATTGTTTTGACCTTGATACCAGCCTTTCATTATTATTTAATCGGTGTTTAAAATTTGCGCTCTTTAAACTTTATGCTGCTATGCCCCACAAAATTGAATCCTGTTATTGTTATAATCACTATGATTTTTTTAATTCGTATTATTGTTTTTTTCACTGTTTTTAAATTGTCAACATAATACGGGCATATGAAAAGTTTAAATAGAGCCAATTTAAAACAATGATTAAATAACAATGGAAGGCTGGTATCAAAGGCAAAACAATATGATTAAGTAAAGATTTACTCAAAATTTTAAATAAGGTACGACTTAATCCTAACGTCATTTAAAAAAATTTAAGGGGTATGTTCAGTACGGAGTGGGTAAATGTGACGTTTATAATTTTAGCACTAAAAAGTCTCACCCTCAAACTAAAAGTTACCGTGTTTTTGCATTTTATTCTAATATGTAGCATTTTTGAAAAATTAAGGGTGGGTCCTCTTCAAATAAACATAGTGTATACAGTGAGTCCCAGATTTGCTTCTCTATACATGGATATTGGCTTCTATTATAGATACCTACAGCAAAGGTTAAATGGGAAAAGTTTAAGAGAAAGCTAAGCTTTAGATTCAGGATCGGTTAATTGATTTTGTAAATATCGGCGAAAAACCGAAAGTGGCGGATTTGGTTTTTGCCAGTAAATTCGAAACGATTGATTTGACAGCTCTCAAAATGTGACACTTTTAAGAGAAATACGATAGCGTATATGACATTTCTCAATCGTCTTTTGTTATTCTGCAATTTACCTTACCTTTTATTTTTTTTATGACCGCCATATTGAATTTTTTGATTTTTGGAAAGCGTGTAAAATTTCCAGTCTAGTGATGTCTCACAAGTGAATAAAAAATATATCATCGAAATATCACATTTTCTAAAGTAAGGTACTAATTTTTTCTAAAGAGGCCATGATTTATTTGTCAAAACATTGGGTTTTTATAAGTTACACATTTTATTTCATCTAAGGAGGCTCTGAATTTGACGTTAAATAATTCTAAATTATTAAAGTTGTGTTTTAATAAATAGTTTGTTTTCTTTCGTAAAATCACAAATCTGACACGCAAATTGTCGAAACCTGTTGAAAATGGCCGGTATTCCCTATTCAAATGAAGAAAAGTTTGACGTGTTAGCGCTGTTCGTGCAGTCACGCAGAAAATCCGACATTACCTTAGCAAGGTATTTGAAGATGTATTCCGAACGAAAACAGCCTCATAAAACTCAATTCAGAAAAATCGTAGTTAATTTTATCAACCATGGGGCCTTCCAACAACCTAGAAGCGGATATAATATTGAGAATGAAAATCGCGACAGAAAAATTTTACAAGCATCGGTAAGAACTGTAGAACGAAAAATTGGTTTGTCAAAATCAACGGTACAGATAGTGTGGAATAAGAATAAGTTCCACAAACCCACAATGGTTTAAGAACTTAAAGAAACTGATTTTGTTAGACGAATATGCTTCTGTAAGGATATACTAGGAAGTGTAATGAAAATGCCGATTTTGTAAATCATGTCTTGTGGTCTGATGAAAGTAGGTATACGAATTGTGGAGTTTTTAATAAGCATAACACTCATCATTGGGCTGTGAAAAACCCTTACGAAGCTGCACATAAACGTCTACAGACCAGATTTGGAAGTAACGTTGGGTGTGAGGTCATTGGTTATTCAATCTAACTTACTTTTCTTAATTGAGCACCTATTATAAATTATTAATCATTTCAGGAAATCGAATTATGGGAACATATTTGTTTGACTACAACCTAAACGGACAAAGGTATCTAGAGCTTTTGCGAAACCAGGCTTTACGAGCAACCGGAAATACATTTAGAATGACCTGGTTTCAACAGGATGGATGTCCGGCTCACAACACCATTCAAGTCAAAAACTTCTTAAAAGATTAGTTCGATGAAAGAGTTATTTCATTTTTCCAGCGTTGGTGTAAGGATCACGGAGAGGAAGATTTGCGCTTCAGAATTATCACGTATGTTATAAAATACTAAAGCGTATAAAAAATAAGAATTTTTAAGAAGAAGGTGTAAAAGACGAGTTCTTGGCCTTCTAGATCCTTTGATCTTTCGCACTTGAATTTCTACCTCTGAGGTTACACAAAGAATGAGGTGTATGAATTTAATCCTCCCGCGACCAAAGAAATCCTAAAACAAAGAGTTTTGGACACATTTAGAAAAATTAACGGAAATACACTTGCTAGGGTTTTACGAAAAACAGTCACCAATTGTCAAAAATGACTCGATGCAAATGGACGTCATTTTGTAAATATTTAAATTGATTAGGCAGCATTTACGAACATAATTAGATTTTACATTACATTACCCTTTACAACTTGTAAAATGTTTCTGTCAAGATTTTCATTTTAATTTGTGTCCACTTGTAGGTTGTTTAAAGATTAGTGTTAATTAAATTAACGGCCATTTTTCTGACTTGTTTTTTTAACACACTCATAGTTAAAAAAATTTACCAAAACATTTGATTTATTAAGAAGTCGACAGTTACGTTGATGCTCTATTGAAAAATCAATGTATTCTTGCGTTTTTTTATGCTTTACTTATTGATATTATTTTAATCTCTTATGCACTTGTGAGACACTTTTACATTTTTTCCATAAATTAAAAAATTCTATATGGCGGTGATAAAAAAATAAAATTTGAGTTGGATTGCAGAATAACAAAAGACGATTAGGAAATGTCATACACGCTATCGTATTCGTCTTTAAAAAGTGACCTATTATGTCACATTTAAAGAGCTGTCAAATTACCCGTTTTGGATTTGCTGGCTAAAAACGAAATCCGCCATTTTTGGTTTTTCGCCAATATTTCCAAAACAAATTAACCAATCGTAAATCTGAAGCGAGTTATCGAATGCACTAAGCTTGCTCTGAAACTTTCCCCATTTAAACTTTGCTGTAGGTATCTCTGTATAGATAGGCGAATCTAGGACACACTGTATATAATATATTTTAGAATTTATTAAATGCCCACAATATAAGTTTTTTAGTAGTTTTTTTTTTGTTATATTTGTTATTTGAATTAATTTAAACAATTTAAAAATGATCAAGGACTGAGTTTTGCAAAAGTTTATTACATTTTAAACATTTAATATTACAAAATTGTTCTTAGTTCAGAAAAAAACGTCAATTTTATTAAATGCATTCGAGCTCTTGTTATAAGTTTTTAGTTTCCAATAAAATATTAAAAAATGTCAGAATTACTTATAATAGTTTTAGACAAACTTCACGTATTAGTAATGAAAAAATTTGCAGTTTTTTCTGCTGTAATAATACCTAATTATTTTTTTTTTGATAAAATTAAGTTCAAACAACTAGAATAATAAAAAATATACCTAATTTTTATTCCTCGTAAATTACAAACTAAAAGTTAAAATATATTTTAAACGAAGTCTACGCTGACAAGTTAAATAAGAATTATTACATCAGGAAATTAATTTGTTGACTTAAAAATGGGGGTTACACCTTATCATTTTTCCAGCGTTGGTGTAAGGATCACGGAGAAAAAGTTTTGCGCTTCAGAATTATCAGGTATGTTATAAAATACTAAAGCGTATAAAAAATAAGAATTTTCAAGAAGAAGGTGTAAAAGACGATTTCGTAGGTAAATTAATAAAAAAGTTTGACAGTTTAGATGAAGTATGTGAGGTTGAAGAATTGTAAAGGCCATTTAAGAAAGGAATCGTGGATGTCACTATTGAAGTGTGTAGTGTAAGTAAAAGAAGAAAAAAATATAAGTTAAAGAAAATGTGAATAGAGATTTTAAAAACAGTTTCAGAAAAAATAAAGCCTGGTTGGATTGGCTGGCTACAAAAGCCAATCAAAAAACACAAAAGGCAATAATTGAGGATGCAAACAATACCAGGGAAGAAGTATAAAAAGTCAAAATATGTGGCAAAAAGGTTGTGGCAAGATAAAAAAAAAATAATAAAAATAAATTGGTTAAGGTTACTCGACAAATTCTATAACAACATTAAATTCTTCTGAAAGTCCATGACAACAGCCAGAGGTAATAATACTAACTTTCAACTAAAAAAATCAGAAACCAAGTTGGTAGTATGGTGGAGAAAGAAGAATGCGTTATATGGAAATAAAAGCAATACTTTGAAAGTAAATTTAAAAAAGAGAATTTACAAGCACAGGCCCCTTTCGGAGACATTATTAAAAGTTGCAATAAAAGTGAAATTAGTTTGACCGAAATTGTGGAAGCGTTGAACAGTATAAAATTGGGTTAGGCTGTAGAGTACGACATAAATACGGTTAAAAGGCTTGATAGCGCGTGGTAGCTATTCTGCTGTACTGCCTGTTTAACCTTTGCTAAATGAGCAGTAGCGTACCAAAAGACTGGTGCAAGGCCGTTATCGTTTCAATTTACAAGGAAAAAGGTTCGCAGTCTAAAGATCTACTGCGTTTTCATAGACTTAGAAAAGACCTATAACAAAATGGTGAGGAATACAATGTGGTTGACATTGTCTATCTATGAGGTGAGCGGTAGTTTAATACGAGCACTAATATCACTTTACAAGGATTTCACTGCTTGTGTCAGGATAAAAGAAGCTTACTCGGACTGTGTTGGACAGGGATGAGTGGCATCGGCATGGCTGTTTAACTTGTACATAGGCCATTGTTTATAAGATTTAAAAAAGAGTGCGTATGGATTGAAAATGAATGATCTGATCGTCAAAAGCCTTCTTTACGCCGATGATTAGGTCTTACTCGTGTAAGCATCATCTTAAGAGGAGTTGCATGCGATGGTTAATATTATGTATAATGCGAGTTACTGATTGAAGGAAAAAGAGTAAAACAAGCAAATGAGTTTGCACACTTGGGTTTAAGGTTAACGAAAGTCGGAAATTATGACTGTGGCATTGTTGTTGGCAGGGAAACAATTGAATGGGGCCCTGCATAGCTATATGAGCAGCCAGAAAGTGTCAAAAAAGACAAGACTAGCTATGGATAGAGGATATGCTGGTCTCTACATTTATGTATAATAGTAAATGTTGGGTTTGGCAGAAGAAGCATAAAAATAGAATTAATGCTGTGGAGATGGGTAGACTTAAAAGTAAAGCTGGAGTGACTCTGATGAATAAAGTAAAGTACGCATTGTAAACCATCCATAATGAATGCAAAACATAATCGGATCTTTATCGCACGCTATACGTACAAGGATTACTTATACATAAGATTTACTTCATTTTTTTTATAATTATTTTCAAATTGATAAAAAAATTTACAACGTGTAAATTTACCCTAAATCAACTTAAAGGGAAATATTATTTTAAATAAATATTTATTAAATAAGTAAACCAAAGTGACAAAGATTAATAAATTCTGGACATTTCTAACCTTCTGGGGGGGCAGAAAGCTTTCTCTGATTTGAAAAGCTAATAAAAACAAAACTAATCAAGATGTAAAAAAACTTTATTGTTAATACGCGTACATAATGCCATTTAAAATTAATGAGGTTTAAAAATTACGTCACTCAAGTGTTTGCCTCTATTGTTGATACACTAATTTTAAGTCTTTTTTAATAATTTTTCATTACTTTGCAAAATATTTCGGTTTCTGGATTATTGTCTTTTAAAGAGCTTCCAGAGTTTGGCGACGATGTAAATACACTTTTTTCTTGAGAAAGCTCCTGTTTCTTTGAAATTTTAACACCCATTTACCTATTGTCTTTTTATCGGAAACCGGATCATGTCGTCCGAGTTCGAAGTGAATGCGAAAGGTACGCTGAGTCATTATCGAATAAACTCTTCAACTACGAAAGTGCGGTGCTGTCCCAACCAAGTTAGGGTTAACAATAAAAAACAAAACATGGTATAAATACACACTTCAAATGATATATCTTCCACTTGGCTACCACCTCCATAGCCAAAGCTAGACGGTTTCCAAATCGAGGAATTCTTTCTTCCTTATGCCCGAGACTAAATTCAGGGAGATCAATATTTTTATTACAAATTCGTTGACATCTCATTTTGCAATAAATGTAGCAAGTTCCTTGCAAATGTACATGTACCTATTTTTAAATAATCATTATATAAACCTCACAAAGTTAATGGGAGTTAAAATTTTAATTTAATATTAATAACATATTTAAATTTAAAAAAAAAATATTTTAAAGGTGAGGACATTTAAAGGGTCAGGTGAAAAAGCAGTTAAGACAATCTTTCCGAAACTGAGAAAACATATTGTTCAAAACGATACAGAGCTCGAAAAAGCACTAATACAAGATTTATTTATGCAAATAACCAAACTTTTATATTAAAAAAAAGTAAAATAAGCTAAAAAAACACATAGAGTGTTGCCAGATCGCTACAGTGTCCCAAAAACCATTAAAGTTTTCAACCTGAAAATAACACTCATATTAATAAGTATAGAAAAATGAAGCAAAATATTATGGTAATCGCCAGAATGTTTACATTACATATATTATATTTTAACTTACATTAACTTAATTATGGGGTAATTGATGAAAGAAGTCGACAGTAGTGGAGGCTTTGCAGATCCTTTAATCTTGCTCTGGATATTGGCAGAAAGCTTGGAAAAAATATTATTGAAAGTTCCTAATGGTTACTTTATTAAGTTGGTAAAGGTATTTTTGTTATTAGTACATACCGTTTTAAGATCGTCATTTTGTTGACTTGCCTGGTTTTTTTCCCGTTTTACTTGACTTGCCTGCTTTTCCCTTATAGCCAAAATTTGGCGCCGTATATCTGTGACTAGCTTGCTTTTTTTCCGGTTTCGTACTTTTGAAAGATACATACGCTTACTTTGTAATGAATAAAACTGATCATTCGATATTGAAAAAAACTGACTTACCTGTTTTTTTAACCTGACCTTTCATTGTAAATTTGATGCAATCCATTTTTTTATTTTTTTTTGTTTCCTTATTAAGTTTATTTGAAAGACATTAATTGCTTGTATTATGCTTTTTTGCTACTGATAGTTTTATATCTTTTTGGTTGTTGTTAGTATTTTTTGTGATGCTATTGTTGATCTAAAAATTTGTTTTAAAATTATAGTGAATAATATCCTACAGAATTTATTTATATTCCTCGGGTATTGTGGCTGGCTATCCTTAACGGTATATTACGCAGGACAATTCTTTTCAGAAATGATATACACCTGTATCTATTTACGGTCACCTAACGGGGACGTTCTACGAATCACGAAATTCGAATTCGGTAGTTCACTCAACAAATCTTCAGCGATGTCAACACCGACAATGACACTCGAATAGACCAGCGGATCCGGAGAGGTGAGTCCCTTGCCCTTACCCGCATGAATCCCTTGAAATATGGCCTCGTTTGTCGGTGTCGCAGGAATGGGAGGTTTAAAAATGCCGTGTCAGCCGCAAGGACAGCTGACCACTAGATTGGAGTCTAATGATCATAGGGTAGCGGGAAAGACATGTAGCCGAAAGGGATCGTCTTGGACCCAATTTTTTAAATTAATAGTAGAGACGCACAGTTTTTTTATAAAAGTAATCTTTGGAACATCGTTTTAAAATGGACATTTGCGTTTAAAAAAATAACTGTTTCTAGTTTATTATTGTTAATATTTTACAGATTTTATTTAACAATATCGAATTTTTTTTTGCAAATGATCCAAACAAATTTTAAAACCAAATAACTATAATTAATTAAATTTTACGCAACCCGTGCACGTTTTATAATACTGTTATTATAATCAATTATCATTGCTTAATCAATATTGCAACAATATGACATTATTTCTTGTATAGGTAACAAGGTAATGTTTGTTAATGTTTTTTTAGCACAAATCAATTCTTGGTAAAATGTTTTTTTTTCTTAGTCTAACGTCGAGAACGACGTGTAGTGATCGCAAGTTATTGTCAGGTGTTATTACTCAGGACCCTTTTTACAGCCTTTCGTCATCTCCCACGGTCAGCAGCAGTTCTAATGACTTCCACTAGTGGACGCTCGGTTACTTTTGATACAATGTCTGTCCATCTAGATGGAAAGCGTCCGCGTTTACTTTTGCCAAGGGGTTTGCCCTGGACAATCAGTCTCTCAATGTTGTCGTGACGAGTTAGATGTCCGAAGAAGTTCAGTATTCGCTCTGATGTCAAGCTACTGGGACGGTTTAATGGTCCAATCTCGTTCAGCACTGACACATTGGTGCGATGTGCCATCCACGGTATTCTTAGCATTCTTCGCCATACCCACATTTCAAAGGCGTCGACTCAACGCCTGTTGGCTGCCTTCATAACCCATGTCTCGAAAGCGTACCAGAAAATGGAGAACACTAGGGCATGGACCAGTGATTTTTTGGTATTGATGGATATATCTCGATATTTCCAAATTTTATGTAATTGGCTCATTGCTGTTTGGCCAAGTAAAATACGACGGCGGATCTCCATCTCGCAGCTGCCGGAGGAATAGATAAGGGCACCCAAATAAACAAACTGATCTACCACTTCACAGTTGGCAATGTGATGTGGTCTGTTTGCTGTCTTATCCGATCTATCAACTATCAATACTTTAGATTTGGCATAGTTGATTTTTAGACCATACTCTTTTGATGTTCTCTTAAGTCGTTGTAACAATTCTGTAAGTTTTTCTGCTGAGTTAGCGATCAGAAGAGTGTCGTCAGCATAGCTAAGGTTTGAGATTTTCTTCCCATTTATGGCAAAGCTTCCTTCCCACTCATCAAGTATCTCTCTCATTAAACATTCCGTATATATATTAAACAAGAGAGGTGATAAAATTCACCCTTGTCTAACTCCCTTTTTGATTTCTGCTGTTCTGGAAATACGATTGTCAATTTTGACGACTGCTCTACTTTGTTCACATAACTTTTTATGAGATTTACCAGATGAATAGGTACTCCTGCAACGCACAAGATCTTCCACAACTTTGACCATTTTATATTGTCGAACGCTTTTTCGTAGTCGTTAAAACTCATATACATGGATGGATAGTATTCCCTGGCCTTCTCCATAAGTATTTAGACGTTTAGTATTTGTTCTCGTGTACCTCGCCATAGTCAAATGTAGGTCAAAAGTAATTTTTTACCTATGGGTTCAAAAACATAACTTACTTGTGTATAATATTGGTTAACAACAAAACTTCGTAACGTCGTTACGTCTCATACATGCTCGTCGGTTGTTGGTACTCTTGACCTGGCCTTTCTTCAAAACAATGTTGATCTGATCGAGATATGTTCTCCGAGGTCGACCTGTCCATTCACACTTGCCTTATAAATTTGTTTCGTCAATCTTCCTTCATCCATCCTTTTTACGTGTTCAAACCATCTAAGCATTCCTTTATCTATCTTTGTAACCACATCTCCCTTTACACCACAGCGTTCTCTTATTTCACTATTCTTTACTTTATCCAACCGAGTCACTTTGGCTATACTTCTCAAACTACTCATCTCCGCAGCATTAATCCTATTTTTATGCTTTTTCTGCCAAACCCAACATTCACTACCATACATAAGTGTAGGAACACACACCTCTATGCACCGCTAGACGTGCCTTTTTTGACACTTTCTGGCTATTTATAAAGCTATGCAGTGCCCCATTTATTTGTTTTCCTGCCAACACCCTTCGCTCAATGTCACTGTCATACTTTTTATCTCTAGTAAACTTTGAACCCAAGTACACTACAAATAATCCGATCAATTTAAACCAAGTTAGTAAAATTGTCTAAAACATAATTATAAATAAAATTTTATATTTCCCCATCATTCCCGTGTATGGAAAAAATTTTACTCATGGTTAAAAGTCAAAAAATGAGCTTTTTGCGATTTTCAGCAAAAAGTAATATTTATAATAAAATTACTTCAAATAAAAATTGTAGACTACAAAATTATCTAAAAAATTTTAAAAAAATACTTTATTTTCTTACTTTATTTCTGAGATATAACGATTCAAAAAGTTGTAAAAGTTGTAAGTAAGGTAGCATATTTAGCGCGTTTTCTTTAACGTGGTTTCCACAGTAGGCCTATTCCACGGGTCTGTTGTGATTTTGTTTAATTTGAAACTATTGTAAAATAACCGATATTAGCAAAGGTTGGGAATGATAAAAACGATGTGAATTACAAAATAATTGTGAAATTTATTCGTCTGATTCGTAACCTTCAAATACTTCTTCTTGATCTTCTTCTTGTTCTTCTTCTTGTTCTTGTTCTTCTTCTTCTTATTCATTCAGGGTATAAGTAAATTGCGTCAATAGCGATGTATCGCTGGAATCAAACGAATCATCCACTGTTGATGATTTAACATTAGAACCCGACCGGCCTTGACAATTTGTACATGCCAGAGAACAAAACAGTCCAACTTTTTTGCTACTGGTAAAAGTTTTAAGGATTTGAAATTTTTAGCTATAGTCAGCTAACGAAGAATTTCAAAATTGTGAAAGTGTTTCGTAAGTTTCAATAAAATTTCGCTAAACACTTTTATTTTTTATAACTTTATACGGTGCCTCCATACCATTGTCTGACTTATTTTCTACATTTTGTATGCTAATGTTCTTGATATTGTCATCAATTTCTATCTAGCGACTAATAAGGCACGAACTCTAACATACAAAATAAAATAAAACTTCTTAATGTTAAACACAACTGATTTGCAAGCATTACACTGTCAACATTAATGACAGTATCCCCACTTTTTGCCAACAATGATCGCTAAATATCGAAAAATCTTGATTTGCCTCATTAATACATCATTTCGTGTTTGTGTGGTTTACACGATCAGTATAAATGTCATTATTTGCAGCATTACTGAACGTGCATTACAAACTTTTTACAATTACACGAAGGACATTGATTTTGCAGCAAGGTATTTATTGGTCAATTTTAGGTAATTTGGGTTACATAGATTACAAAAAGAATAATAATATATCTGTCGATTTTTTTTCCTTTAAAACAAAGTATTAATGGCCGCTTGCACAGGTATACCTTAAAAAATGTTTCTAGTCAAGTAAGCGAGAAACTTATAGTGTATCTTAAATTAAATACGGTTTGCAAAACTCGTTCTTTAAAGAAACTTAGCTAAACCTAACTATAAGCTGACAATACTGCTGAAAACTAGTAATTTTTAAAGTTTTAAATTTTATAAGAGTTCATCACTAAAAGTGACATGAATGACGATACAATAAGTTATTTTAGTATTATTAATAATACCTTATTATCTTTGTTTTCTTGTATAGTATAATAACAATGCCATATTTATTACCTTAAGAACATTCCAGACAAGAAATATTTACTATTCTTTAATGAGAAAATATGAAAAATGTTTTTAAAATATTCTGATATTCTACTCCAAATGTACAAAATAATTATTGCTTATTTCACCAATATACGACAGTATCGGATTAGTCACCAAGGCATCGACTTAACGGGTGCAATGTGTTGAGAGGTACATTGGTAAATTCCCCTAAGATTTAAACCCGAAAATTGTTTGTTTATTATTATGCTTTTGTTGAGAGGTTTTATTTTTATTTTTTTCTTTATTGTGAACAGATATGATTGATGTAGCTCTTGATGAGTTTTTTGGTTAGAAATAGGCAAATATTTAATTATGTTAAAAGGTATGTATCCATATTGTCATGATAATCGGCTGATTTTTATTTTGACAAAAATAAAGGATCCGCCCATATTAACTACCCATATTACCACCTGCATACACAATAATGTGTCTTTTTTCTTAACCGTCGCGTCGGTGTGTTTTCCAAACTTTATGTTATCGTCCTGCCAAATTCCTTTTGTTTCACCTTTAGCAAAAATCCAAGTTTTGTCCAGTTGAACAAATAAAGAGCATTTTTGTTTACAGTGACTATAATTTATTAAAAATTCAATTCTTTTGTGCATGACTCTAGCTTTTTCACACAAAGCCTTTTGCTGTCCTCATTTTTAAACTTAAACCCTATTGACCCTTAATTTCCAAACAAGAAGTCCATAATAAAATAAAATTCGTTACCTACGAAATTTGTTTAAAAATATTAGGGTAATTTACTTTCGTACTTCTTAAATGTACAGTTGAATGCTGGTTATCGAGTTTCTAACAATAATCCGAAACCACCGTATATGCAATATCAGTCAAATCCTTTTGCGTTTAAAAAACGATGGCAGCATCGTTTTCCCAAACATAAATATTAAAATTGCTTTAGGCTTGTAACTCATGACGACCTTTTAAAAAACTATTGTTATAATTTGCTCGGTTATAGACTCGTCTTGGAATTCAATAAATTAATAATTTAAATCATCAAGATCATCATTATCATCTATAATAATGGCTGGTAAAAAATCCATTTTATTTACCAGTTAATCACCAAATAAATGATGACACTAAAAAGTGTGGTTAAATATGTCTAAGTAAACCGTAAGCCGATAAATTTTGCGGCTTATATACATTGTCACTTAAAGTTAAATTTCACTTGAATTATCTTAAGTAGAACCCATGCAAACGACCCTTTGGGGCATAGTTAACGCCCCCTGATATATCAAGAAATACAAAAATTTGCAAAGTCACAAAAAAAAACTTCATTATAAGAACATCGAAGCCATCTAGCTCCTAGACATCTCAAACCAAAAGAGAAGACTGTATAGGACCAAAGTCATGAGTTGGTGTAGTGTGTAGAAAAGTAATAAATCAGAGCATTGTTTTATTAGTGAACAAACAAAAAAGTGCTCTGATAATAAAAAAATGACTAAGAAGACATCAAAGGGTGACTTTTAGATTTAAAGTAGTTATTATGTTAGGATTAAAAAAAGTTACTGATGAGATTGTAGCATTATTTAATAAAAAAAGTCGAATTAACTTTACTATTTAAGATAAAGGTAAACCATTTATACTAATAACAAAATAAAATTAAATAGTAAAATATGTTTAAAAACCTTCATTTTTAAATAATCTATTAATATTAAATAAAAATAACGCTATAACTTGTTTATTATTATTAATACGTCGGGCCAAAAGCAACGCTTTTTTTTCACCAGAAGCTCTTCTTCGATCAATTTAAATCTCGAATTAAGTCGTTTGACTTACCCTGAGAAAAACCCTTCATCGTTGCTTTTACTCCTAGTATATAACCTTTTAACATCATCACAGTGAATGTCTGATAACGCAGTAAATATCGATATTGGCAAATCTTCACCATGCAGCGTTGGGTGCTTAGCAGATTGTATGTCTGGATAAACCCAAGAGCGCTTTTTGTATCGATTTATATCTTGTACTATCTTTTTTGGGTCAGTCCATGTCGTCGGTATTTTAAACGGAAACCCTTTTTGTCCTCCTATTTCAAAGTGACTCCACACACGTTTTACAAACTTTGTGTAGGATCCAAGATTTGTCCTGTTTTCCAAAATATGCTTGAGCTTGTCTTACAAAATAATTTATATTTATTTATTGATTTTCTTTACAAAAATTACCACATATTTAGGAGAAATGATCGGTATCAATAACAAATGACTTGCGTACGGAATTCATTTTTTTTGTAATAATAACCTTTAAAAAAAATAAATTTATTAACTAATATTTTTAGTAGTCAAATATGATAAACAAGATGTTTGTAGTTAAAATCTAAAACAATATTAATAATTTTACAAAATTAACCTTAGATAAAACACAATAATGAAGGTAAATTAATAAAAAACTTTTACTTATAATAGCATGGTTTATCTTGAGAACAAGAGTTAATTCAAACAATCATTTTTTTTTAATTTGACTCCACAAACTCAGACTGCAGAAAAAAATTATTTTTCTTCCTGTGTTATCGACAAAAAGTGTTATTATTTATTATGTGAATACTATGAAAAGCACAACATGGTGCTGACAAAAACTCTTGATTTAGATATAATTTGTTTAAAATCAAAGTCATCTGATATAATTTTCTTTTATATTTATAGTTTACTAATTTTCATAAACTAAATTGGTCAAGGCTATCTGATTATTGGTAAGAAAAAAATACTGTCATGAATGCTTGTCACCAAGTAGGTATTAAATAATTGTAATTCTTTTTAATGACCAGTTGGTCATTTTATTTAAGTTTTTTATTGTGTTCCAGTGATATGTTGGTTATTTAAAGCTGAGTTTTTTGTGTACATCTATCAAAACAAATATATTTTATGTTTTAAAACCTTTCGTTTAACATAGCAAACTCTTCTTATTGCTCTGAAAATGTCAAAATAAATTGACAAAACGTTAGATTTTAAGAAATATATAAATATTTTTTAATTTAAGACCTTAATTTCAATAAACAACATAGCAGTATTAAATAATATTTAAACTCATTTATGATTTAAAGAAAGCAGCCAAAAAGGAATACTTATAAACAATTTACAACTTAATAAATGTCCCTAAATAAGTTTAGAATAACTTTTGTCTGGAGCAAATAAAGGTTTTCATTTGCTCTTCCGGATATTCCAGATGTCCCGTCGGGAATAAATGGAGCACAACACTGGCGATTAGAATTTGGATGAAAAAGTGACCATAGGGATGGACGAAAATTCTATAAGTTTTTCGAAATACGATGCCGATCTAAAAAGTTTGTAATCAAGTTTTCTCCCTTTGACCAGAACTACTTTTAAATGATGAGGGACGTATGATAATCCAAAGAAATCTTTACAACTTAGTTTGTTGGGATTTGATTGAGAAGTTTTATTTTTGTTTTTCTTTTACTTCGTTTTGGTTGTATCCCATTATCGGAAAATTGGAATGAAAAAATTTTCTTTTGTTTTACAAAAATAATTTTATTCAAAAACAAAAAGAAAATGTTTTTGTTGTAAATTGGTTTACCTACTGTTTGTGTTAACCACATCTTCTTACGAACCAACCAACTTATTTTAATAACTTTCTTGTAGTCGAGCCGAGCATTATATTTACAACTTTCGCTTTTTCATCCTACTAAATTATATTAATAATTAAATTATTGAAAGAACTATTGTTCGTATGTTATACAATTTTTATTTGTTATTGCACCATACTTCCAAAACTCCTGTTGATGCTTTCTATGTTTATTGGTTAGGGGAGGAAATGAGCTTTTACCCACTTTATTTATTCGCCCTTGATATTGTCTTGTTCCCAAAATATTCCTTTTATTTATCATACTTTTTACATAAATGCCCTACTCCTATATAATTGGTCTAAAAGAACATCTGCTGCTTGAAAAATTTAAATTTTAAATTGGGGCTTTTGTAATATCATATTTTTAGATTACTCATTTTAAGTTTAATTACTTTTATATCTTTTAATTTTCAGAAACACAGTAAACTAACAATAACAACACCAACTACACATGAAAATAATCTAAGCTGCTTAATAGAGTTTTAAATGTTATTAAATCTATCGTATCTTTTACCCACAAAATACGACATTGTATTGATGTATTCATGTATTCATCTAATGTATTTACTTAATCACAAACAAGCTTTGCAACATTTAAAAAAATAATGTTTTTGTTATGGTTCTATACTTTATATGTTTTAAACGCTAAAAAAAATGTTTTAGTGTTGATTAAAGTTTAATCATATACATTTGTAAATTAAAGATGAACACATAATTTCAATTTCAGATAAATGCTAAAAGCAATTTGCATGCTTGAAAATGGCGCTCGACAAACAGATAAAACGCAAGCATTTGAAACATATAGATACATACATGGGTAGACAAAAACAACTTCTTTTCACGTGCTACGATTTTTACACACATCTTTAGCTTTTTTTACTTTCATCAGTGTTTTCATATATTTCCGTCGATTGTTAGTACTCTTGACATGGCCTTTCTTTGAAACAATGTTGATCTGATCGAGATATTTTAGCCAAGGTCGTCCCTTACCAACTTTCCCATAGCTACCTTCCTTATAAATCTGTTTCGTCAATCTTTTTTAATCCCTTCTCTCTACGTGTCCAAAACATCTATTTGAGCATTTCTTTATCTATGTTTAAAACCACTTTTTCTTTAACACCACAGCGTTCCCTTATCTCACTATTCTTTACTTTATCCATTAGAATCACTTCGGCTATACTTCTTTAACCACTAATCTCTGCTGCATTATTATTATTTTTTAACTTCTGTTCCCAAATCCAACATTCACTACTATACATAAGCGTAGGGACTAGCAGTCCACTATGCTCATCTACTTGTGCCTTTTTTAAATCATTCCGGCTGCTCATAAAGCTATTCAGTGCCCAAATTATTTGTTTCCTACCTACACCTTTTACTTTATGTCACAGTCATACTTTTCGTATCTCGTAACCTTTGAACCTAAGTATACGAACTCATTTACTTGTTTTACTTTTTCTTCTTCAATCAACAACTTCCAGTTTGTCATGCTTTATTTCCTTACAAATACCATAACCATTACTTTCGTCATTTACCTTAATAATTTTTACTTTTATGGCATTATACTTTATATTAACCATCGCCTGCAATTCCTTTTTATATGATGTTATTATGACCTAATCGTCGGCGTTAAAGAGGCATTTGACTATCATTACGCCTTACGCAATTCATACGCACTCCCTTTTAAATATTTTAAATAATTGTCGATGTATAAGTCAAGCAGTGGCAAAGCCACACATATTTATCCAGAACCATTTTTGGTGTTAAACCAGTTCGTGTAAGTTTCGTTTATCCTGACACAAACAGTGGAATCCTCGTAAAGTGATTTTAGTACTAGTATCAAACTACCGCTCACCCTATACAGGTACAATGTCGACCACAATTTATTTCTCACCACTCTGTCATAGGGCTTTTTTAAATTTACGAAAGCGCAGTCCTGCTTGCACATACCCCATATATTCTTATCAGTTTCAATTTTTTTTTTAATCAATACCTTTGCAAACATTTTGCCATCAATGCTTAGTAAACTAATACTTCGGTAGTTCTTACAGTCCTGCTGTAAACATTTTTCCTTGTAAAGCGGAACAATAACGGCATTTCACCAGTGTTCTGGTACAATACCGCTCTTCCAAGAAAGGTTAAAAAGGTGGCACAGCAGACTACCTTACTCGCCCTATCCAGCTCATCATTTTAAGCGTTATTCTATTGTACCCTACAACCGTACCCTTAATAAATTAGTATGCATACAATATACAGAGTAGACCAAAAGTCTGGAAACGGACAATTATCTCGTAAATTGCTTGTCCGAATAGTAAAAAATTTGGGATAAGCCTATTTTGAGATACGGAGATTCCAGATTTGACATTTGCAATGTTGCCAGATTTACCGTTTCTCTGATATTATTAGTCACTTTGGTTTTTTAAATACGTCACTCTATATATTCAGTAGAAAGAATAGATGAAGAAAGATTGACAAAACAAATTTATAAGACGAGTGTGAATGGACAAGTCGGTAAAGGTCAACCTTGGCGAACATATCTCGATCAGACCGATATTGTTTTGAAAAAAAGGCCAGGTCAAGAGTACCAACAACCGACGAACATGTATAAGAGCACTGATGAAAGTAAAAGAAGCAAAAGATGTGTGTAAGAACCGTAACAAGTGAAAGGAAGTGGTTTTTGCCTACCCCTACGGGAAAAAGGCGTGACTCTATGTATGTATGTATGTATATTCAGTCATTATTGGAATCTCCTTTTCAATACGAGTTCAGTCATATGTAACACGTATGATTTTATGTACTCTAAAAGGTCTAGTCAAGGTCTTAAAAATCATGAAAAAATGTAGTAGACGCATTCTACCATCGATTAGAGTACTGTTAATTTACAAATGGAGCACATTTTGAAGACTAGATTAACTAATCATTGTGTTAAAAGTTTTGTAATATTTTAATTGTAACGTTTTAATGTAGTCGAATATTGTCTATATTAAAAAACTATTAATACAATTAGGCATTGCTACACTTCTGTTTTATTTACTTAAGACCTATTAGACATAAAATCATGAGTGACACATGTGGCTAAACTCGTATTGAAGAGGAGATTCTTATAATGACTGAATATACAATATAATGTATTTAAAAAACCAAAGTAACTAATAATATCAGAGAAAGGGCAAATCTGACAACATTGCAAATGTCAAATCTGGAATCTTCGTGTCTTAAAATAGGCTTATCCCAAATTTTGTACAATTTACGAGATAATTGTACGTTTCCAGACTTTTGGTCCACTTTGTATAATAATCAACATAATACGTATTAAAAAGTATTTATAAAATAATTAAATGGTCTAAATGTGAAAGTGAGTTTATTTTGTGACAGACAACTTTGTTCACTTTCGTTTTACTTCATTGTTAGAATGCTATGAAAGCATGCTGGTAAACATTTAGGCCTTTTCTTTGTATTTTTTCTTTTTCTTTTGTTTATTCTTAAGACCAAGGAAATTTCCTATTTTATGGGAATTTTGTTACTTGGATATATAGTATTATTATGCCGAATGTCAAGAAATTATGTTGCTTTTACTTGAGCCCTATTTACATTCAAAAAGGGATGCTTAACCAAAAGCTTCATTTAAAAACAGTAGCGCGTAAATCAACAAAGTTTATTTTAAATTGGACTAAATAATTGAAAAATAATGTATTCAAAATTTGAATTTTAAAAAATTTACGTTACGTCAATATTTTATTATTATGAGTTTTGTTATAAGCAAAAAAAAAACTTTTTTTAATCCTTAATTATTCATTGCTGGTTAAATGTATTTTTTTAAAATTTGCAAAATTATACCACTTTTGTTATTAATTTTTTTTTAAATAATATATTATATTTGGCCAGATATGTAATCATTACGTCATGATGACCTCTGCTTCGCCTTTACTGCACTAGGTGTGTAATATACTATTGTATTAGTATGTTAGCTGGTGTTTTGGTCTCAAGTGCTTCCATGCAGCATCTCCTTTGTAATAATTTGTAAGTTTAAGTAGCTTTCTGTTTTTTCTTGTTTTTGTGACTTGTTTCTTTATAGTATCCAGGACTGTTGTGATCTCTAGATCTCTGTATATTTTATTATTTGCGACGTACCATGATGCGTTGACTGCCTTTCTCAGTGTCTCATAATGATACTTTGCTATACTTTGATTTTTTTTTTTGTGAGGTTTGCTTGTTTTACTCCAAGCTTTTTTGACAGCAAAAATAATTATTTCAACCTTATGTAGCGGTTTTCCGGGCGTACGAAAACTGAGAGGTTTTTTTCACTTTACCAATTTTTATATAAATGATTTTTGTAAAATTTAAATATTTATTTTGTTTATCAATATTTAAAAAATTAAAAAAATATATTAAAGATAATAATAAACGTTTAAAATTAACTAATAAATAAGAATGCAAAACACCAATTATTAGTTGACACTTAAACTTCCATCAATGATAAAATATATCAAACAATATCGCTGCCACTGAATAATATTGTTAACAGTACAACAGCTCAAGAAGGGTAGAAATATACATATTATTTCACCCCTCAAAGATTTAATGTTGGCACCTATTTATGAGTCATAAATAAAACGATGTGATATTATCATTTTATTTATTATTATTAATGTAACGAAATTTAATATTTTATTAACATACCAGGAAATTGTGCCAACATGATTATTTTAAAATAGCAACACTCAAAATATGGATCTAAAACTAATCATTGTTGTTCACGAAACTGAACGAAATATATAACAAACAAGAAAAAAGTACATTTGTAATAGTTAAATGGTAAAAATATGTTTCCTAAATGGTTAAAATTTTAAATTCATATTTTATTAAAAAGAACATTTTTCGAACTATTTTTTTTTATTTATTATTTTTTTTAATGAATTTTACAAAATCTTTTATTTTTAAAATTTTATCAGTTCTTATAAAGTCTTTTAACTGTAAGTAGATTTTCCAAGTTTTTCCTCCACATGGTGCTGTCAACTTTTTGTTTGCATGCCTTTGACTAATTCACCAAATTTAATATTCCCGTAGAATTATACATTCTGTTTGACTTTGTGGAATAATCCGTCTTCACGTAAGTTTGGAAACTCTAGAATTTTGTTACCTAATAGGTACTAAACGACCCTATTAAGCAACTCCCATGGAATTACAAATTCCGAATATGCTCTCTGTGCAAAATTTAATATCCAAATAGGGTTTTCGTCAAGTGTCTGTTAGCATCTTCAAACGGTCACAGGGATAAGAACGTTGCCGTTTTTCGGTCTTTAATATTATGGAATTTTGACAAAAGAATTTTATTCAGGAATTTGAAAACATCATTAATTTTTTTATGTTTTTTTTTTGACGAAAACCCATGAGTGTAGTTGATGAACATTAAAGAAATAAAGTTACTTTAAATTTGAAATGTAAAAATTAAACCAATACTTTCTGTAGCTTTTAAACGTTTCTATTAGAAACCGTTTACTTCAAGGAAACAAAAAAAACAAAGAGTAAAATTTTGGAATTAGTTTACTGCAACATATTTCCTCAGGGTTGACAGTGACGTTTCTCTGTCTTCTACAACTGCATCCTCACCTCCTAATTAAGCACTGCTTAGAAGATATTAATCACGGAACTGTCAAACTTAGAGAGTTTAGTGTCTTTTAGCACCCTTCATAACTTTGGCCCTTTCTGAAAGACACGACACCAACCGTCAGAGTGAAATAACTTTCCTGACGAGGTAAATAATAAACAACGTGCCGCATTATTATTTTTACTAGCCGTAAAATAAAGATAATATTATTTTACCGCAATAGTCAACAAGATTAAAATAAAACATTGTCTTTTGTAAAAAAAATGTATGATACTAAATTCAATTTTTGTAAGAAATAACAATTGTCATGTTACTTTGTGTTCTTTTAAAGTATTACTTAAATGTTTCCCTTAAAAGATCTGACATTAAATTCTAGGACTGGTACGATAAAGTTACTTTTATGTATTTTAAAATAGTACAATCTTACTATGCTCACATTGTTTCCCTTAAATATACTCTTTCTGCCAATCTACACATAGTCGCAAGCGTTACTCCCAATGGAGAGACTTGAGACTGTTTAGTAACCGAGTCTTTTTCCTTGGGTAAATACTTAGAATTAGAAATAAGTCCCATTTATATATTTTTTAATTTTTAGAATTGGGTTAAAGCTTAAATAAGTTAGGTCAGGTTAGTTTGGGGGATAGTCGAGGATAGAGATTTGTTATTCGGCCGAAAACTGTTTAAAAAAAAGCATTTTGGAAGGGTATATTGTCCTAATAAAGAATTTAAATTACTTCCTGCCACAAATCAGGTCTACGCAGCCTCATACGTTCGTCCAGTCTTCCCAACATTTCAAGGTCAATTCTGTAAAGACCGAGATATTCTTTAGTTTTGTTAGAACTGAAAAATAGTTTACTTTTATAAAGTTTCAAATCCAGTCAAGTAAAACTTGATTTGCAACAAGATTAAGCACCACCGTATTATGGGGTCATTAAAAATTTTCTTACATGAAATCTTTAATAAATGGATTGGAAGAAGCTAAATGAACTTTATGTCGATGCTTAATATTTTAGTAGCTTATATTTATAGATGTTATTTATTAAAATCAATAGAATTTTAAAAAATATTTAAACTTTTTTATGTGTTACCTGAGTTTTTGTTATTTATTTATCGTGTGGTGGCACATAATATAAAATGCATAAAAGTGTATAAAATGTACATGAAGATTAGTTTATTTTAACAAACATATATTCAAATTAGACACATAGTCAATTGAAGCGTCTGTTTTTATCAGGAAGTCGTCGAAATTGCCCTTATATGCCATATTTGGTCATTCCATCACCATGTGTCGTACGGTTAACTTTTCTGCTCCGCAATCACACCTTGTAGATTACGCCCTACCTCACTTGTGTAGTGATTTTAGGGGGCTCTTTAAAGTCGGGTGGTTTCATCCTTATGTAGGGAAGATTCCCGCATTAAAGAGGGCGGTTATCTGTCTATTTACGCTCGCAGGAGTCTATGAGGTCGAATTGTAACGTAAACAGTTCGATAGCAGTTCTTATGGTTGGTCTTCTGGATCGTAGTCTGTTTCTGCATTCCATTTACTGGCGTAAGGGTAAGCAATGGTTGCCTTGTATGCGTTTATACTCTCGAAGAAGAGCTGCTTTGCATTTGAAAACTGGAGGAGGTATAGAGGTCAATATTAACGTTCCTCTGATTATCCTCATGGTCTCCTTTAGTTGTACGTCCACTTTTTAGATGTGGGCACTGTTGAGCCAGATCGGAGTGCCGTACTCTTCAGTTGAGTAAACAAGCCCAAGTGCTGAGCTTTGTAATGTTTCAGCGTTAGAGCCCCATGTAGTGCTTGTGGAGGATGTTGTCACGAGTTCACAGTTTTGCAGCCATGTTCTGCAGGTGTCTCTTATAGGTCAGTGTCCTATTTAGGGTGATTCCAAAGTACTTCGGGTACGTATTGTGGTGCAGTAAGGTATCCTCAAAAAACACCTGGAGCTGTCTATTCGCTGCTCTGTTGGAAAAATGGAAGCATACCGTCTCTGTTTTATTTTGATTTGGTTTTAGTCTTCATTTACGGAAGTATGTTCTCAAGCTCGCTAAGTCTAAAGACAGGGCCGTTTCTGTTTTTTTTTTAAAAAGTGGTGTTGCGTTGCTGACACCCAGTCGTCCGCATAGCCGAATTTCCGAGATTTAGTTTTAGGCATATCGGAGATGTAAAGTTTGAAAAATAGTGGGGCTAGGATAGACCCCTGGGGCAAACCGTTATTGAGCTCCTTGAAAAACTCGTTTTGTTACCCAATATAACCCGAAATACCCTGCCAGTAAGCAAGTTTTCAATAAGTGTCGTAAGCTGCAAAGACAATTTTGACAATTATTAAAAAACAGGTAACAGTAACGAAATAACCTAATTTCTAGCGATGGCCATTCTATGTCTTGATAATAATAAAAAAAAATAACTTAAAATAGGTTGGAAGTAAAAGCAATAATGTGGGTGTAATTTGTAATTACGACAACCTACACATACATGAATTACGCAGTCTGAAGTATGCCATAAAATAAGGTTAATTTTAATTCTGTCAAGATTCGCGATAATAAAATTTTGAAGACATTAATTAAATTGGACCGATAGTCCTGAAAAATTTGCGACAGTTGGTAATAAAATTGTTGATAATAAATTTATTTTTTTGATAGCTGACCTAAGGATTACCCTATATTTTAATCTCTTTACGATCAACAAATTTTAAAAAGTACATAAGTAGGTAATTGTATGAATAAGCTAAAAAAAAGGGAAAATATAAAAAGTTGTTGCAATTACCACTCTACGAGTGAATATCATAATCATAATTTAGTTTTTTTACCTAAAGTACTTCAAATTAAAAAAAAGAACAAATTTTTAAAACACTTAATTTATTATTCTTTATTTTGGGATGATAACTCAGATAAGGTGGGTTAAGAAAATATTTCAGTTACATCTCTCCTCATTTATAATCAATATCTTTTAAAAATGTAGCATTTGCTTTGTAGTTTGTTTAATATATGAGCAATACATTTTACAAATTAACAAAGTTTTAAAACAATTCAAATATAAATTAAAAAAAATGGTTGATAAGTAAGTAGTATTGTACGTTTAAAGTTGATTTTTTATTTATTTTATGAGTTGTCATCTGCTTAAATAAAACAATATTACTTATTTCACTTTTTTCATCAGAGTCACTTGGGCTATACTTCTCAGACTACTCATCTCCGCAGCATTGTGTTTTATATTATTAAAATACTTTTCTTTTTGAAACAAAAGTAAATTAATATTAAATATGGCAACATTTCTAAATGAACTTTTTCTACCATTTCTAGACACTTCTATAATAATCACAATTTGTCAACGTTGTGCATCAGATTTTTTGTTGTAATAACTAAACCTAATGTTTACTTCCAACGACAAATAACCTTGTACACGGTAATTACTGTTGTTAATCTCTATAAAAATAACTTTTTTAACTATAATAATTTATAAATGGAAAAAGTTGGAGTTTACAAGATTTATTAGGAAGGCTTGCGTCAAAATATCCAAAACATGCAGATTCCACGTTGTGTTAGATAGTTTAGGCAGCAAACAAGATTAGCGAAAAGGGAAAACTGCAACTATTCGGTATAAGTTAGAATATACAATGTACGAGTAAATATAATTATTGTACATTCCTACTAGATTAGTTCCATTTGAATGACATAAACTGTTGTTAACTATTGTTGCAGACTTTAGGTAAATTAAAATATATGTAAATTTATAATTAGGAAATTAGTTACCTAAATATCAATTCCTAATTGTAATTAAGAGGATAAAAACTAAGTGCTATTAAACATTTTCATAAAACATATTTTTCTCTTATTTGGAATGATAATGTCCCCAATCTTAGGATAAATAAATGTTTCAAATTTGAATATAATTTTTACATATACTCGTTTTAGGCTTTTTCCATTATTATTATTATTAATATTATTATTATTATTATTACATATCAATAAAGGCTGAGGTCTAAGCCTTTGACAGCCTATTTACAAAATCATACACAAGTAAACAAAATATACAATTTGAAATAATAAGTAAACGACATACAAATTAGGAGCGTAATAAATGTTCGTCCATTTTATCTTTAAATATGTTAACTGATGATGCTCTAACTGTTTCTTTACTTAAATCGTTCCAGAAGATAAAAACTCGATTGGTGACAAATGTTTGTCTTGGCACACTTTTAAAAATTTTCATTTTTAAATTTAGATCATGTCCTCGAAAACGGGAGTCGGTATTTAGGAGAAAAATGTCTCTGAGGTTTTCATAATTGAACTTAATCATCCGGAAGATGAGAATTAGATCTCCGCGTAAGCGGCGATCGGCAAAGCACGGTAAGTTAGCCATTTGTAGTCTCTCGGACGCGTACGACCAAAGGACAGTCTTGTAGCACGGCGTTGAACATTTTCTAACAGGTTTTGATCTCGAATGAGCACTGGACACCACACTATACCCGCATATTTAAGCAACGGACGAACATACGTTTTGTACAGCTTTATAGAAAATTGAAATGAAATCTGTGCAAAAGATTTTTAAAGAAGCAAAGGATTACCATAAATTTTGGTATCGTTAGCATAAAAAGCTTTTTTGCACTGGATATAATAAGATAGGTCACTTGTGTGGGCTATGAAGAGAAGTGGGCCGAGGGTTGATCCCTAAGGAACACCACTTATTACTAATCCTTCGGATGAATGAGACTGACCAATACTGACACAAAATTTTCTATTTGATAGGTAATAGATAATATTGAAAGTAATAGATGGGGATTGGAAAATAATAGATGGGGACTGAAAATTAATGTCAAAAAAACTAAATTTATGGTTGTTAGCAAAATGAATGTTGGCCCGGAAAGAATAACACTTGATGGCGAGAATATAGAAAGAGTTCAGCACTTTAAATATCTTGGAAGCTGGATCAATCAGTCGATGGATCCAGACGAAGAAATCAAGGCTAGAATAGAAATAGCTAGAAGAGCATTTCTGAATCTCAAGCCGCTACTCTGTGCCAAGCAACTTAACATTCATCTGCGGGAAAGGTTTACCAAGTGTTATGTATGGTCTATTCTGTTGTACTCTTGCGAAACATGGACGCTCCACCAAAAAATTATTGACCGCATTGCTGCATTCGAGATGTGGCAGACGGATGCTTAAAATTCCGTAGACAAGCCGAACTACCAACGAGAATGTACTCATCAAAATAGGGCACGATAGAGAGCTCTTAACTACCATCAAGCGCCGCAAACTGGAATACTTGGGACATGTGATGCGTGGAACACGTTATAGTCTGCTTCGGCTTATTCTCAATGGCAAGATCGAGGGGAAAAAATGGATAGGCCGCAAAAAGCTATCCTGGCTTCGAAATATCCGACAATGGACAGGTTTAATTGCTGAGGAACTTCTCCACGCAGCTCAAGATAGAGATAGATACAAAGAAGTAGTCAATATGGGAGTCGTCAACGCTTGAGAAAGCAAGACACTGTAAGAAGAAGGTAATTTTTAATCCATAGCAGTAGTTTGCCACTAATGCCATATGACTCAAGTTAATATTGTAACCTCACAAATGGAACTCCGTTAAAAGCCTTGGCAAAATTAAGATATATTATATTAGTTTGTAATTTATTATCAAGAGAAAGATTCCAGTCATTCACACAGGTGAGAAGATTTGTATTAGTAGATCTTCCTTAAACAAATTCGTGTTGTTCAGGTGGTATCACCTCAGACACTGCGTCAGTTAAGATACTTTCCATGATCTTGGGTGAAACAGAGAGCAAACTTATAGGACGATAGTTAATTTTATTACCTTTTTTGTAAACTGCAGTCACGAAGGCTACTTTCCACAGGTCTGGTACCGTCGACGTTTCGAATGACAAACTCATAATAGTGCAAAGAGGAGGACAAAGTATATCAGAATTTTTTTTTAAGAAAAATGTACTTAATCCATTTATACCAGGCGATGAGCTATTCTTAAGGCCAAGCAGTTTTTCTTTCACTATTTCAAAGTTAAACCTGACGTCTGTGAGACTTTCTTGAATGTGATTAGTTATTATGTTTGGCAAAGGGTTGTCGACAGATTCGTTTGTAAAAACAGATGTGAATGTACTTTCTAAAGTTTTAGCAGTGATGCTGTTAGATTGTCGAAGGCAAGGTACACTTACTTTAGAGTATAAAGTTTAGCGAATATGTTTATATAACTTTTTGAGGTTTCTCTGAATCAACAATATTTTCTACCTGTTCCAGTCTGGCGTTTCTAATGAATATTTTCAATGAGTTTGAAAAGTTTCTGTATGCAATAAAATCCTGTCTGGTATTTAAGACCTTGTATTTTCTTTAAAGTCTGTGTTTGTGATGGATAAGTAACATGATCTCACCATTTATCCATGGCTTCAACGGGTTCTTAAAAGTTTTTGTGAACAAGTGTTTGATGATTATGTTAGTTAATATTTGTAGGAAAGTATTCCACATGTCGTCCACGTTATTTAAGGGATTTAAAACTTTATTAAAGTTAATTTTCTCTAAATCAGATTTAACACAGTTGTAGTAAATAACCCTGTATTCCTCCTTGTTTCGACTAATATTGGGAGATTGTATTTGAATTTGGGCCAGTATCACTACGTGATCAGATATACCAATTGGTGAGAGATACTGGAGCTCATTTATAAGTTGTTGATCATTTGTGAAAATTATGTCTAGGGTTGACGGTCAATTATTAGTACGGTATCTTGTGGGATTGTTTATTAATTTAAATAAATTAGAGTCGACGAAAAATCGTGCAAAGTTGTTAAAAATTGTATTTGAATCTGTGATAGCAGTGATAGGCCAGGAAATGCCAGAAAAGTTAAAATCACCTGTAACTATAACGTTTTGAAAGTTTGCAAAAATATCGAGATGTTCAATTAGGAGATTTGTAGACGAATTACTGCTATCACCAGGTCTTTAAATTCAAGCTAGATTTATGATGAGAGAATGTTTAGAAATACGAAACACTAATGTTTCTATCCCAGGGATTTCCCAACTAGAGGAAGTAATAGATAAATTTTGAGCAATTTCATCGCAAAGGTATATACATACACCTTTACCAGTTTTGTTTGATTTGTCCGATCTAAAAATAGTATATTCTTAAATAAAAACTAGTAAATCTGGATTAAAAGGTTTAAGCCATGTTTCAAAGATACATATTATATGTGGTTGAGGTTTTTGGACGGTACAAACAAACTTGTCAAATTTAGATTAAAGAGAATCAAGATTTGTTTACAGAAAGGCCCAGGAAATTATTAAAGAGGTATTAGACTTGAAAGTTGCTGCCGTTGATAATTTTAGGTATTCCGTGAATGTATTTAATGGTTACATTGGTTTCGCCTTTTTTTTTTATTTTCCAATTCCTCGCGTAGGTTGTTTTTTTGGATTTATGCCACCAGAGGCTTCAGGAATTCCTCGAATTATAATATTTGAGCATTCAAGGGAGTAACACAATTCTCGTATCTCGGGGAGTAAGTCAGCAGTCAGCAACGAGGGAAAAACCAGCACCGCCCTTTAAGAAAGACTCTAGAGAGGCAACCGAGCCTACTTTGCCAACTTGAAACTCTTAAAAAGCAAACTGATTACCAAAAAGACAAAGCTAAAAATTTACAAGACATTAGTTCGACCTATGGGAATGAAAATTGGACACTCACGGCACAAGATCAGGAGAAGATAAGAAGGTTCGAACGTAAAATAATCAGAAGAATATATGGAGCAGTCAGAATTAACGAAGCAGAATGGCGCATCCGCAACAACCGGGAAATAACAGAGATCCTGAACGGTGAAGACATTGTGAAATTTATAAAATCCCAGAGACTTCGTTGGTTTTTTGGTATTTTTTATAAAATACTATATCAACACCGTAACTTATAATCAGTATTTAAATAAACTAGTTTTTACCTACGTATATACCCGTACAACTATCCCACTTTCCCACTATCCCGCTTTTCTCTAGGAGCTGCCTTATGGTGACTTCTCTACGGCAAGTTAAATTAATGGCACTTTTTTATTTTTTTTATGTTAAAGTTAATACAATTATTATACCATTTTCTCAATCAGGCAATATTTTTTAACTTTTAGCTATTTTGCCGTGTATTTTCTGCATCATTTTATATTTTTCACCTCTCATTACATGCCCAAGCTATTGCAATTTAAGTACATATTTTAATTTTGTTTATTTTTTTTGTACTTTACTGTTACATCTTACATTTTAATTTTAATTCTTAGTAACTACCAGATAATATTGAGATATGACTAAGTTTATTAATGAGCAAAATGCATCCTTAGTTACCGGAATTCATTTTATTTAATGGGACCAAGTGAACTAGTCCAATTAAATGAATTATTGTAAAGATTAAGTCTTTACCGAAGATTGCTTATCCCCTACACAGGATTGGCTTGGCATCAGCATGTTTATGCTCATGAAATCTTTCTTTAAACAAAATTTATTTTTTTTTTCTCTTAAATATTATTGCACAGTAAAAAGTTAAAATAAGAATATGTCGGGCTTTTTAGTAGCACAGTAGCGCATATTTATGGATATGATTTATTAAAATCAATTAAATTTTTTAAAATTGTTTTAATTTTTTTATTGTTCACCTCAGTTTTTGACAATTATTAATATACAAGTAACAATAACCAAATAACAGCTTGTTACCTCGCGATCACCATCCTGCGTTTTAATAATATTAAAAATTAAAGAAAGCAATAATGTAGTTAAAACTACTACAAATCACAAATTATTAAAAATATATTGAATTTAAAACAAATGAAATTTTCTTTTTATGTTTTGGAACAACGTCATTTTCTGATGACAAAAAAATAGCTAGTTTTGAACGGTTATTACTAACAACTACGTATTTGTTTACTTTTATTATAGCACATGTTTTTTCATATTTTTTATAACCTTTTAAGAAACTTCATAAGTATGTGTGTTAATGAGGGCTTTTTTTTTGTGGACTTAACAGACATATAGTCACGTCTTTTTTCCGTTGGGGTAGGCTTCCTTCCACTTACATCTCACACATCTTTGGCTTCTTCTTCTTTCATTAGTGCTCTCATACATGCACGTAGTTTGTTGGTACTGGACCTGACCTTTTTTTAAACAATTTTGATCTGATCGAGATATATTCGCCGAGGTCGACCTCTATCTACTTGCCCAATTACACTTGCCTTATTAATCTGTTTCGTCAATATTACTTCATCAATCCTTTTTATGTTTCAAAACCATCTAACCATTCCTTTATTTGTCTTTGTAATCACATCTTCTTTTACACCACAGCGCTCATCTATCTCCCCATTCTTCACTTTATCTCACCGAGTCACTCCGGCTATACTTCTCAGACTACTCATCTCCGCAGCATTGATTTTATTTTCATGCTTCTTTTGCAAAAACCAACATTTACTTTAATAAAGACATAATTACCATTTTCTAACTTGGAAAAAACGAAAGGTTTTTGTTGATTATATTTTGTATCGCTATATATTTAAATATTTTTCGTTTTAATTTGTATGATTTCGTTACTTAGAATTTTAAGTATAATTATATCGTTTTTTTTTCCTCATAGGATTAGATTATAAGGCAAAAAAAAGACGGTTTCAGAGAAAAATTTCATGCGAAACAAAATTATGTTAACGTTATTAAAAAATTACTTTCCTTGATACTATTATAATACACCATTAACTTATTTACTCGTAATTAATTTAAAAAAATTTGAAAAAAAAAAGAAACACGATCCTTAAAAAAATAAATAATTTATCATTCTTGTTTGTTATAATTAGAACTTTTATACATTTTTTTAATATTATTTTGTTTTAGGAAAAAGATGAAAGAAAATATTTGGTGAAAACTGATACTTTAATATCCCTTAATAAAAATCACCCTAGGTACATTTTAATATAATCAACCGCCGTTCGGAATATTTCCTGTACTTTGGTGAAAATTGGCTTTTTTTTAAATTAGTAACCCAATTATCTGCTACAAAACGAACACACTCTTATAATAAATTTCCATTTATAATACGCGACGCAGTAAAATTTTCTTTTATAGTAAAATCAAAGGCCTGGAATAATTTCCTTGCCGATGATGCCGATGGCAGCCCCGTCTCTAGGGATGATGCCAACGCTTCGAAGAAGAGAAAAGACGCCAGAATACGGAGGTCATCATCAAACTGACATCCTGTCAGAGTTAAGTCGAAAGTTTCGGGTATAAACTTTCTTCGAGAAAAATGCTTTTCCCGAATCAAATTTACTCACATATACACGGTGGCACAAGAGGTTTTTCTTATCGACAAATATGAAGAATATGAATTTGAAATTTGAGATCTGACAATATTTTCGGTTGTTTTATGTCAATAGTCTAATGGATGTTTTCTTTTCCATCTTGTTTTCTTTTTGTGATTGTAATAATACACAATAAATAGTTAAGTTTTGAGTTTTAACGAATTGACATTTTTTTAAATATTGTGTAGCTTACCTTAGTTTTATAGATTTTGGTATAGATTGAATTTGTTATTTAAAAAAATAATCCTGAAATCTTAATTTTATATTGTAAAAGCATAAAATACCAAAGTCATTGAACAATTTAAAATATACCTAATATGTATTAATATTATAATTCTAGGAATAATTACCAAATGTAACATTTAAATTAAAATGTTCTTATACATGTTAAAAATGTAGCAAGCCCAGAAATGTTGATTTAAATTAAACTTATCTTGACTTTATTTTCCAAGTCAATTAGCCTAATATCCGATGTTTCTTGGTTTATTTATTTATTTTATTCATTTATTTATTTATTTATTTATTTATTTATTTATTTATTTATTTATTTATTTATTTATTTATTTATTTATTTATTTATTTATTTATTTATTTATTTATTTATTTATTTATTTATTTATTTATTTATTTATTTATTTATTTATTTATTTATTTATTTATTTATTTATTTATTTATTTATTTATTTATTTATTTATTTATTTTTTAATTTTTTTATTTTTAAAGCTAGCCAACCAAAAGGTTTTTGCAGAAAACCTTATATCACCGTGTTTGCAATGAAATTATCTTTATTTTGATATAAGGTTTATTTATAAAACAGATAAGTGCAAATTACTAATATCGACTTACCAGTTATACCTGCCAACCCAGTTGTTACATAGGGAAAACAACCTTAGGTTTGCATATTACATAGGCTTTATTCATGCTATTGGTATATAATTAGTTTATTAAAATGATGACCGCAATTTATAAAAAAAGGAATTTTTAATTTTTAATTAATCACAGTCTGTTTGAACAATTTTTAGCCAACTCACTTGAGATTTATTCTTTAATATATTAAGTATGGTATAAAATAATTTTCATTCATTAAACACATTAAACACAAGTAAAGGTCGTTTCCCATTTGCATTTTAGACTAATAAAACAAATTTGTCTAATAGAAGTATACAAGGTGCATCATTACTTCAAAATAACTTATTGTCATATTTTTTAAATAGTACACCCTGTATATATTTTTAATTTGTTAGTATCTATTAAATTACAAATACAACCGTCAATGCCACTGAAATTCTTGCAGGAACTATTTGATTCCAAACCATCGTAATCTTGGGCAAATATTATTTGGTCATCTGCGAAGCATAAGGTGTATATGGTGGTATTTTTTAGTGGTACTCCTATCATAAAATTTACGTTTCTTTTTTTTTTTTTTAAGTTTAGAGCCTGTTTATTTTCATCCGTCAGCCTTATATATTTTCGCTTCACCGCTTTCGCGGGCGACCCATACTTCTGTGTCCTATAGGTGATTTGTCTCTTGCGAATTTTACGACTATCTGACCTCCATGCGGTCAACGTGCGCGCTCCATTCCTTTTTCCTGTTTTGGGTCCATTCGTTGATGTTCTCTACCCCACATCTTGTTCTTATGTCTTCGCTCTTTTCTCTGTCCCATAAAGTTCTGCTATCAATTCGTCTCAGTATTCTCATCTCCGTTGTTTTCATAAGTCTCCTTGTTTTTTAGTTTCTGGCTTAGTTTTTGCAGTGTATGTTATTATGGGCCTCATAACGGTTTCATAGATCTTGCTTTTCACCTGGGTTTTATTGTTTTTATTTTTCCAAATAGAGTCGTTCAGACAACCGGCCACTCTCGCCGCCGTTGCCGTTTGTTCTCTTACTTCCGCTTTAACGACACCATGGCTGGACAGTTCTATACCCAAATATTTAAACTTCATCTCCTGTTGTATGACCTCTTCATCTACTTTAAGTTTGCATCTTAACGGTGTTTTTGATGTTGTGATGCAACGTGTTTTTGAACCGGATATAGTCATGTTGAGTGTTTTAGCTGTTTGGTTAAACTGGTGGAGGAGTTTTTGGAGATAATCTTTGTTTTCTGCTATTAATGCGGCATCGTCTGCATAACACAGGATGTTTACCGTTTTATCTCCCATTTTGTAGTCTTTTATATTACGAACTTTTTTTATTATCTCATTCATTAAAACGTTAAATAGGAATGGGCTCCCTGGCGAATACCGTTTTCAGCTGGTATGGGTTCGGTAAGTTCTTCGTTTATCTTCGCTCGGATTTAATTATCCTTGTATATATTCTCTATTGTGTTTATTAGGTTATAAGCGATTTTTCTTTTTTACAACAACAAATATATATATATATATATATATATATATATTTATATATATATATATATATATATATATATATATATATATATATATATATATATATATATATAGGCTGATAAAGCCTGTTTTTTTATCGTCTTCCTGCCTGTGCTCCAATTTCAGAAAGATTGTCACTTCAGCGTTTTCGTGGTCATCCAATGCTTCAGCGACCTAATGGTGATTTGTTACTTGTTATTTTCACCATTCTTTCTAACGACATTCGGCTGATGTGGTCGTTCCATTCCATTTTTCTATGTAGTATCCAGTTGTTAATAGCATCTATCTTACTCATTCTCCTGATGTCTTTGCTTCTTTTCCTGTCCATCAGCGTCTTGCCCGCCATCCTGCGCACCACCGTCATCTCTGCTGTCTTTAAAATTCTTCTAAACCATATAAATGATTAAAACTTGGATTGCCTGAATACACAGTTTATTTTGATTTATGTGCCATTTGTAACTCTTTTATATATAACTTAACTGTAGTCGAATTTTTTCGACTTATTTTTATTTTTTATTAAATAAAATGGTTGTTACATTTTATCAATTTTTTATGTAATTCCAAAAACATCAACATTGAAGCTTGTTTTACTCGTTACTCTTGACAATAAAATTAACAGATACGGTTAAATTTGTTCGATGTTTTATTTATTCTCTTTAGTAATTTTATTATTAAAAATTACTTGGCGCTCAACAGCATTTCAGTTTTGGTTAAATTAGTTTAGTCAAAAAATTTTAGATAGTAAAGAAGGAATAGATAGATCCGTTAACTGATTTATCTTTTCCATCAAATTAAATTTAATTGAGAAATCAAGATTACATCTCTAAAATAAAGTTTATGGAATTTTTTTGTTTAATCATTTTTAATATCGACTATTTTTCCCCAAAGAAAAGTAGTAGCATAACATGATTAACACGAAATTCATTATTGAAAAATCATGACCACGACTTAAAAACCATTATACATATACGTAAAATGTTGTTTTCCAAATATATTTATCGTTTATCATAGTAATACAGTTTTAAAACAAGGTCGTTTTTATTTATTTTGATTTGCTAAACTTAAATGTGTCACAATATTTACAAGAACTTTTATGTTTATCGTTGAATAAATGCATCGTGCATGAAATAAAAACACAAAATTATATTACCGGTTGGGAAAATACAAATCAAAGGTCAAATTTGAATATTTGCTGACGTTTTAACGGTTATTTTTATTTCTTTATTTAAAGCAAAAGCAATACATTTAAATAATATAAACGTTAACATAACGTTATAACTATTAACAAAGAACTTATGATCTAATCTAATATTATTAATATTTATATCCTAAGATCGTAAAACACCAATTGTAAAGGGTATAAATTATATTTATTTAAATGGATGTGTTTTATAGCTCTTACAATGCAATAATGGAAAATCACAAAAAGAAACGGTTTTAAAATTTATTAATTTGTTAACAACAAATTTTTAACAACTATGGGTAGAAAAAATATAATTGAATGTAAATAAAATTACGCATATTTTGTTTAGTTAGGTAATATTTTTATCGAAAGAATTAATCAAATAACTTTTTTATTATGTACTGGTTAATCGCTGTTAAAATTAATTTATTTAACAGACAATACCCACCTCTTTATTTATAATTTTAAAATGTTCATCCATTTTAAAACCAGTATTTGTATAAATGAAACAAATTATCCAAGCATATTTTAAACAACAATATTGTGTGTTTTTGACGTATAATTTTTATTGTTATGCATAATTGTCTTAATTGTTCATTGATAACCGTTACGTGAAGGTAAAGTAAAAAAAGAAAGATCTCAAAAAACACAAAATTAAGGGGTTGTGCAATACATATTGTATGATATGCTTATACTGGGTGATTTTTTGGATGTTCCAATTAGACGTTTTAGAGAAACTTGACGTACTTTAAATCTGAACATTTGAGGTATGGGGTTTTCAGATACGCCCAATTGATCTTAAATATTTACAGCCTCCTACATTTTCCTGTTACACTCGAAGTTAACTAAAACTTTCATATTTTCATTAAAAAATCCTCTATAGTCCCAGACTAATTTATCCAAGCTATATCTCTCGAACGAATAGGGATATTTAAATAGAATAACTGTGTAGAACTACAAATAGTCCTCAACATACCACCTTTGGACTTTCTGATAAAAGATCGGGCCAGGAACACTGCAAACAGACTAAAGTGTCAGTGGGGATTGAAGGAGCAACGGGATTGGCCACACCAAGATCAAGGCCCTCCACAAATATCCCTTCACAATAAAATCGGACAAAATTTCGAAAAAGACCTTGATAGAAAAAACTATAAAACAAAAATACCAACCAGAAAAGACTGGTTAAAGAAAAACCAGCCCAGCCAGGAATGAAACGATGGTACACTGATGGATCAGGGTACCAGGGACGCTACGGGGCAGGTGTGTTTGGAGCATCCTGCAACCAAAGGGAAAGCATACCCCTGGGGAAATATGCCTTGGTCTTTTAGGCTTAGGTCTATGCCATACTTAGGTGCGCTACGCACCTGACAGAAAACAGAGTGACCAACAGTGAGATTGATATTCTCACTGATAGTCGCGCGGCCATTGGGGCCCTCGTGAGTAACACCACAGCATCGTCGGTGGTGTTGAACTGCATGCAAGCCCTCACTGAGTTAGCGACGGTAAACAAAGTCACTTTTACATGGATTCCTGGGCACCCAGAGATAAATGGCAACAAGGTAGCTGATAAACTGGCAAGAAATGGGACCATGGTGAAACCAAGAAGCCAGTTGGTCGGATTGCCAATTGCCAAAGCAAAACATTTATTGAATTTAATCCTTGAACAACAACATATTGTTCAGTGAAATGCAAATACTGGCTGCAGAACATCAAAACATCTGATTAAAAAACCTCTCCAGAAGAGGGCTGACGCACTCTGGACGATGGACCGCAGTAGGCTAAGCAGCACGCTGAGCCTGCTCACAGGACACATCGCACTAAGGGCGCACCTCTTTTAACTTAAGCTGGTGGCTGAGAAAAACTGTCAGCTATGCAGAGAAGAGAAGGGGAGCAGTATACACATTCTGTGTCATTGCCCAATGCTAGCGGTGTACAAGTATTAATCCTGGGGCCGTATGATAATGGATCCAAGCGATCTAAATGAGACAGGGCCAACAGAAATCATGAGGTTTGCCAAAAATCAGCGACTGAAATTCTGATGCCTTAAAGACACAGCGGTAGTCACACAGGATCAAAAGATCTAGATCAACATAGGTGCCGATAAAAATGTTAACATTTTTATTGAACTTGCAAGGTATTTAAAAAAGCGTACTTAAAAATGTCTTAACTTACATGGGTGTTACCTGTATGTTATGACGCCATTGGAATGAACTTTAACTGTTTCTTAAATTTCGTTAACCACTTCCTATTCCTAAATTAAACAGCTTTAGGGTTATTTTGCTTATAATGTATGTTAAACGTCAAAATAAATTTATAAAAAGTCCTATTATAAGATTCCTAAAACATGTCAAATACCATGTCCCTTCACCTAATTTTTTAAAAAAATAATTAAAGAATAAAAAGAAAAGCAATATAAGTAGTTACAAAATATAAAAATACAAAAAAAATAAATAAATATACCAGCATTTAATAAAATAATTATCCTGTGTATTTTTTCTTTGTCAAATAACCAAAAGAAAAGTTTAATAGAGCGACCAGGAGCCAGAAAATAGCGAACAAAATATTCGCTTTTTATGGTCCAAAATATTTTACAACAATAAAACATAATTTTTGACTTTACGTAAACAAGTTATGTCATGAGTTAATAAATTTATAATAAAGTTTAACATTATCTTCAAAACAAAATCGTCCATCATCTGTGATAAATGAAAAATTTCATTTTGTGATAAATTTTGTAATATATTTAATTAAGTTTGAATGTTAAGAAACATTTAACCCAATTGATTTTACTGACAAAAAAGTGATTGATGAAATCTTAAATAATAGTTGTAAAGAGGATACTTAATTGAGATTTCAATATCCTGAAGATTAAACTTGACGTGTGAGTCTATAAATCATTTTTCAACGAGGGATCAGATAATACATAAAAAATTGATGTTCTTTCATTCTTTTACTTGTATACATTTTCATTTTTGATGTTTAGTTAGTTTTAAAACACGTAAATAAAATTATTGATAATAACCTCGTTTAAAATTTTTATTCTTCGATAAAACACGATTTTAAATTAAATAAACTTTTTTAACTATTTCTATAATTTAATAAATGTTATAAAAAAAACAATTAAAATAACATTTATTTTATAAATATATAGTACATTACTAGTTTAAAGTAATTTTTTTAGTGGTTCACGTTTCATTTAAGATGTCATAATTTTTTATTTTTACACTTTTAACCATTTTTTATTTAATATTGTTCAATTTTTTTTTTGTATTGGCCGAGTGTAAGATACATTGAGATTATTGTATAATTTTAAAAAAAAAACGTATTATAACGATATTTAATCTGGGGTTCGACGATTTTAAAACGCTCCGAACAATAACTAAACAATTCATTCTTACAATCACTTGGATAATTACAATTTCTGTACAATCTCTTTATAAAAATTTATAATTACTTCAATACCTAAAACTTTAATTAAAACTAAAATAAAACTTGATTGACGATATTCCTTTTTATATTGGCAAACAAACTATTCGAGAATGGGGACGTCCATTCTGGAAGAAAGAGGAATCAACGAGAAGATTCTTTCATAAAATATTGGGCGTTTGTTGTTACAAAACAAAACATTTTTTTCCAATATTTTCGAATATTGCGACGCGGTTTTTTTTAAACAGTGCTTTCATTTTAAAACCAGCCAGTCCAAATAACTTTTGACTTGCGTAAATGTAAAAAAAACCGTAAATTTTAAATCAAGCGGGAGATTTAAAAAAAGATTTACAGTAACTTTAAATAGCCCCAGGAAAAAAAGTCAAGCGGTGTGAAATCCGGGGATCGGCCATTGTATAAAACCGCTTCTGCCAATCCAATGTCTTGGAAATAATTCATCTACAGCTGTCTTACAGCTAGTGCATTATAGTGGTGTAAATCCGTCCTATTAAAGTTATATATTCTGTTCATATAGCAACATATTTCCCTGTTCATCAACTTGGCTTTCTAGTGACTGAGTAATAAGTGGATTAATTTTATTTTCTAGTTATTGTATTGTAACTTTAATGCCCTACACTTTAAAGGTACCTCTATATTTTTAAATAATCTTAAAATGTAGCCTTTATTACTATACAAACTACTAAAATAAAATTTTTTATAAAATTTTTATTGTTCGCTATAATCTTCCGTCCCGTTGTTAGTATTTCACCTTGTATACCCGATTGCCTTCTTTTTATTTTAAATACTTACATATTATTTGGTATAGTTTATTAACAACCTAGTAAAGTAGTCTATCATTTTCATAAAAAAATTATTGTTTAAGAAAAAATATCTCTAGGTATTTAATATTATGGGAACATCAACCGACAGCAATTATGTTATTCGAGTAAAAGCTTTGCAAAAACGAATCGACGAAGTGAAATCTTTTGCGAGTACGCGGTTTGAAAAGGTTTGGTGAATATATGGCGGTTAGCTGCCATTCGGAAAATTGCGTTTGCCTCAATGCATTATTAAAACCGGAAAAGCATAGTGTGTGAGAGTGGTCGACTTTTCCGATGCCGTATCGCGTCCTACGAACATCTTTTTGCCCTTTAATTCCCTTTTTCGGCATTCCACAATCTGGGACACATGCGTTTTGTGCTCTGCGTAAAAGGGGAACAATGACGTAGAATATTGATTATTAGTAAACCGTTCTGACGGTGGATAATGCCGTCGATCAGTAATTTTAAGACGCAGATTTTAAAAACATCTCTTTTGGAATCTCCGATCAAAAAAAATTATAAAAAAGAATGTTTATGAAAAGACCAAATGGAAATAACTTTTATAAAGTAATAACTATTAATTAAAGCAATAAAAATGAAAACAAAGTTATATTTTTTTATCTTATTTTATTTGCGAAAAATTGCCTACACAATTTTTCGCTAATCACTTGCAAAAAACTTACATAATAAAAGACAGATAAGCTTTAAAATAATAATAAAATATAATAACAGATAAAATTTTCGAAAATATACAATAAGAATAAATATTCCGTAAACAAGTCGCCAATCTACAAAATAGTACAATTTATAGTCGACACGGAATTCAGTTAGATCGCGCAAAATGAGTGAATTATAAAATTGCAGGTAGTCCGAGAAACTCATGAATAAATTTACCGATTAGAAGAACGCATGGGCGAAACACTGAGATAGCTAAAAATTATAATGTTAATTTTAAAAATATCATATTTTTAGGATTTCATTTCATTTTGTTCTCCAAATAAAATATAAGAAATTGAAAATGGTAATTTAATTATTATTAGCAACCAATCTTTGAAAATATATCCGTGTAATTATATGAAATGGTTTTTTCATTCCATTTCCTCTAATGTTTTTATAATAGCCTTATTATATACTTGAAACATTGTCAGTTAGTTATATTTAAACCTTTATTGAGAGGGGTATATAGATTCATATTGCTATTAATTGTTTGTTATTCCTGCAAAATTTAAATATAAATTATTTTTTAAATGGACGATAGTAATACTCAAGTCAAAAAAAAGTAAAGTGTATTACTCTCTCTGATGACGCCAAACATATAGTGAAAAATGTTTACAATGGACTGTGCTCTGAACTTTATGTATCTAAGAATATTACAGAAGTGGCTTTTTAACGAAAGTTTTAAAAGCAACTGTTAACATGATTCTACGAGAAATATCTACACAAAGAAATAAAGAATGGATAGTGACAGGTTTCGAAAAATAAAAAGTCAGTTGATTGATTCTATAATTAAAACAGTGTACGAAATATCTTCAAACGTAAATTAATACCGAAAGGAATTGTTTTTTGTTTGGCAAAAACACTTTCAACGTTCCTTAAAGGCAATTATTTTAAATATAAAACTTTACATAAGCGTCAGATCCTCATGGAAAGTAGTAGAGTAACTTCTTTGGAAAACGAATATACACTGCTTTAATTTTGCGTAAATGTAAGAAAAACAAAAAAAAGTCGACTTTAAATCAAGGGAGAGGTTTAAAAATGTTATTCTGCTGTTTTCAAGTGGCACCCCGTTAACATCTTCCACTTCTTCTTTAAAATATCAAATAGCAACCCCTACCTTTATTTTTTGAAAATTGTAGGTACAATTCTTCTGTTATCTCATTTCAAATAACTGACTAAATATACAATTAAAATTGTTGATGCAAAGAAATTAATTAATAATTGATAATAATTATTTATCTCTAATTAAATATCTACCTATTTAACAGTGTCGTAGCTCGTTTTTGTTATGGTCTCATGTTATTTCACAAAATTTGTTGTTGTTGCCAAAATAAATCGATAAAATAAATTATTGTTTATAGGGCTAATTTTCACCGTAAAAAAGGACAAATAATAATAAAAAATGTTTAAATACCTTACTTGAAATAAAGGTAAATTTATGCCAAAAAAATTAAAGATGCCTCTTTAGACGACCACGACGACATGGAAAGTGCTATTTTTAAATCTTGGTTCAAAAAATTCTGCTCCCAAAATTGCCAAAACACAGCATTATTTTTTTGGACAACGCCTTTTATCAATCCAGGTTAATTAAAAACATTCCTAATTTTACTTGGTGTAAATCACAAATCCAAGAATTTCTACTTAAAGAAGATTTGTATTTTAAAGAAAATTATACCAAAAATTTGTTTCTACAGGTTGTTCATATTAAAGATTATCAAAAGGAATATTTTTTAATAACTGTGTGATACTGTGCTTAGACTACCTCCTTATTTTTGTGTATTAAACCCAAAAGAGTTTATATAGGCGCAATTAAAAGAATATGTAAGAAGAAACAACGTGGCTCGAAATTTTCTTCAGCTGTTCTCCAATTAATTAGAGAAAAAGCAAGAAAATTAAAATGTCAAGTTAAAAAATTAATTAAACACGTAATTGGGGTTGAAAATGAATGTGTGAAATGTTTACCGATATTAAGTAGATTAATTGACTCTAAATAGATGAGTGAAAAATTAATAAAATAATGGCGTTTTTTAACAAATCGGTTTTTTTAAAAGTCACAAAATACTTTATTACGTTGGTTAATGTTCGGTTTTATACAATGGTATTTTATATTTTGTTTAAAAAATTCTTAATTTAAAAAATATACCTAGCTAATGATAAATAAAAATATTTTTCAAAAATTATTCTTTACATCTTATCTTTTTATTATTATAATTAGAATGTTTAAACAATAACACATGAATTGCTTTTAACGTCTGATCTTTTCGGTTTTAACTCGGCAGTCAAACATTCTTCGATTGAGTAAAATGCATTTTAAAGTAAGAAGAGCTTAATTTGCTTTTAAAAAGTTTTAAGTTTTAAGTTTAGAGAGTTTTTCAGAGTTTTCTCATTACAATGTTGCCAGTAGTTTTAACATAATCGTGTAAAAGGTGTGTAAACATTTTTCCATTAGCACCCTGTATCTTGAATACGGATGCCGCTACGAAAAATTTTTACCGAACAAACCCACTTATTTTGCAGTATATTACCTATCCTAGCAACGGGACCACCATTTTTAAAACACCCCGTAGTTGTATTTATCTTTGTTTAATATTCAAAATATTTGCATTTATTATTTAAATAAAATAGTTGTTGTTTTTCTTAATCTCATTTTATATTATTGAAATAAAATTTTGTTATTTTAAGTTTCCTAGGTTTAGATGCATCCTATATTTCAACCTATTGTTTTGCAAATTTTATTTATACACAAGATCACCTAATCCTAAAACAGCAAAACTAAAAATTAAAACATTTTATATCCACATATTCATATCTCGACAAACCATTTACTAACTCTATAACTAGTTATACGTGAAACAAACAAAAACAAAAACAAGTTTCAAAAAAATTAAAAAAAGCAGAACAATATTTCTACAACATTTAAAACCAAAGTCAAACAGTAAATAACTTTAAATTAAAACACATACTTAGCATGCATAAACTTTAAGAAACATTATCTCAGAAGTAGAATTTCATTTAACTATTAGGATTTCTTCTTTTTGTTTTTTTGTTTGGTGTGGGATTCAATACAAAAATTAGCAAGATTTAATTTTGACCTTTCTTGTTTGAAGAACTTATAAATTTTTGCAAATTCTTTTGTCAATTCTTCTTTTACAATTTTTAATTTTTTCAACTCTAAGATTACAGTTACCTTACTTTTTATCTGTCCTTAACTTTACATATTACACAAAGTTTTGTTGCGTTTTCTTAGAGCCATAATTTCCTTTTTTGCTTCTTTTAGTTCCTGTTTTACTTGTTTATTTGTTTCTATCTCCTTTTAAAGTTTTTCTGACACTAACTTTTTCAATACTGTTAGACCTTACTTTTTTTGGTCTTTCACTTTTTCTTTAGCAGAGTGTTTCAAAGAAGTCTTTATCATCTGTTGAAGTCTAATTTTCTGCTTTCGTTTTCGATGCTTTACTTTTACCTCCTAAAAAATGATCTTGCAACTTTTTTTTTTTTTTTTAAAGATTTGTCTTGATCGATTGAGTTTGAGTAATGGGTACAGAATTTTTCTTAGGGTTTCATAATCTTGCCTTGATTGTAATGTTTCATCTGAAGATATTGTTTAAAATTTTTATTTATGTACCTACTCATTATCCTTTTGTTGTAATTTTTCCCGCTTTCTATTATTACTTTTTCCTTTTTTAAATAAAACTTTATAAGACTAATCTTGCTTGCTTGCTTGCTTTTTTAAGTTTTGAAAGGGAGTTAAAGTTGGTTTTTTTGCAAATCGTTTAGTTACTTGTTTTTTTTGTTAGATTTCTTGATAACTGGATGAAACTCATCTTTTTTTATTTTTGAGCAAAAATATCGAAATGGTAACTACTATGTTATCTACAATTTTATAAGATAAATTTAATCTTAGTTAAACATTTTAGGCTGAACAAAATAAAAGTAAATTATTACATACATACATTAATTTATAAGCAACAGTACTTAATATCAGCTTTTTTAATAATAATGTTTTTTTTAATATTCACCTTTAATATTTTCAACCCAAGTACAAGGTATTTCATTTCAATTATTGCAACTTTATACTGTTCGACTTTTTTGGAATATTCCAAATATTTGTAAATTAACAAAAACTTGTAACCATTCCAAATAAAATAAAGGTTTTAGAGAATGTTTATTTTTAAGGCGAGAACTTTAAGGACTTAAAGCAATCGTTTACTCACTTTGTACAATTTTCATAAAAATTTGTTTGGTTTTGATTTATTTGTTGTATCTTTATTAAACACAAAGCATTCGATTCAAGAAAAATAATGATGAATTTTTTTTCTATGCCACTGGTTAGTGCGATTAAGTTGCTCCAGAGTACATAAAAAATTCAGATATTCTCCCATCAGTAAAAGAAATACTGAGACACCCACTCAAAGTAAATTAGGTTTACTACAGAAACTTACAGTGCTTTCGTCCCCTTGGTTAGCCGCCATATCCGCCAATGGCAGAGAAAAAGGTCACTAATGCGACATGAGTTTTATCTAATTCCCACTCTCTTCTTTTTTTCACAGTATCTCTTTCTATCCCTCTTTCTCTCTTTCTCAGAAATACCTTTTTGAATTTAATGCGGATTAGACCCAGTTGTCACATTGTGGAGAATGTTTTTCGAAATTTAATCTTTTCGCGTCACCGATATACCAAAATGGAAGTTCAGTGACCGAAAAGGAGTCTTATGAATGAAGATGCTACATAAAAGAATCTAAGACTGATTGCGTTATTCGGCAAAGTTGATTGAAATTTTTTAAATCGAAAAAGATTTTTTGACTTACTTTCAAAAGGTTTTTATACCGAACGGTAAAATATCTTCACGAAAATAAGTCTCTTATTCCAAAAATAAGTTAAAGCAATTTCCTATTTTTTTTTTGATAATCCTTACACGTATTATAAAGTTTGTAAAATTGTCACTTAACTCCTTAGTTTATTTAGTACACCAACAAAATATTCCTTTTTTTTAAGTTTTAAATATGTACGTACCAAATTTCCAGGAGGATACATTGTTGACAGCCGCTCTTGTAACCGGATATATAGAGGTGTTTAAAGTTAAAGTTACACTACATATTTATGTATGTTAACTCATAGAAATATTAAGAATTAACTCAAAAAACAAAATAAATACATTTTTTATTAAATATAAATAATATTAAATATATTTTTAAAAAAATTCAAAGAGCATTAACCAAAAGAAGTACAATTGGTTAATACATTTCTTTACCAATTAATTGTACTACTTCTTGTTTTTGACCTGTAAGTAACGACTTAAAAATATTTTTTAAAATTGATGATCAACTCGTATCTTATAAATTCACAATTTAATTCAATTTAACGTATATATTTACTAGCAGGAAGCACTAAGGATGACGAAAATCAAGCAAGCGCTTTCAATTATTTAAAAAAGTTGTACACATTATGCAATTATTTTTTTTTTTTTTTTTAAGAAAATAGTCGCAAAAAGGGTAGACCTATCGTGTGGGCCGCGGACGGCCCGCACTGCGACTATTAGAAAGGGAAGGGATTATAAAAAGAAAATGATTGTGGACACGCTTTTTAAAAAGTTGCACGTCATAGTTCTCTGGAAAAACTTATTTTGGAAGCTTATTCCATTCCGTGGCTGCCCTGTAAAAGAAGGATTCTTGATAAAGATTGGTCCTTGTAGTGTCAATCTTGAGAGTAAATGGGTGAGACAGATCAGCGTGCCGAGCTCTTCGGCCGAATGTGGCCAATGGTGGTACAAGAGTTTTTATTTCTCTGGAGCATCTGTCATGGAAATATCTGTAGAGTAATGACTGGTCTGCAACTCTTCTTCTATGTTCTAGAGGGTGAAGGGTATCTGTGCGAGTTGAGCTGTTTATCAAGCGAATGGCTCTTTTCTGAATTGAATCTAGAAGACGAAGAGAATGCCTTGGTGCTGAACCCCAAATGTGCGAGCAATACTCCAGTAGAGGTCGGATTTAATTCTTCATAAGTATTTTATTTAGTTTCTAACATTCAACTCGGGAAATATTAAGTAACCTATTGGAAGAGGTCAAATTAAATTCGGGATTTAAAACGAGACGCAGAAATCTCTACCGATGTAGGCGGAGTCTAATGAAAGTAAAAAAATATATTTCTCTAGTGCGTAAATAAAATAGTAAAAATCTGCCTTGCACTCTTTGCAGACTTAGGACTTATCGCTGCCGAGTTTTCTGCTGCAGGCGGCGGTCGAAATTGACAAAAAGAGCGGACGTAGGATGATAGAAAAATAGCCCATAAAATATTTTTAATTTTTTTTTTTAAATTGCAAAATATTTCAATAAAGCACACTAAAATATAAAATGGTAATTCCCTTAATAAAACGAATAGATAATAAGTATAGAAATTACATACGTAATGTACTTGATATACGGGGTGTGACAAAAATACACGATGGACATTCACGAACATGGGTCCTACAAGTTGATAAAAGATAGATTCCATGAAAAATTATTTTTCTACAAGCGTGCGTGATTCACCCTCTACCCGCACGCAATTCAGTTTGGAAAGTGTCATTTTCCCACAGTTGTGCGGGAAAAGTTTTCCCACACTAGTGCGGGAAAAACATTAATATGATATCCTCGTAAAATATAAGTGGTGGGTGACAAAATATGAAAGTTCAAGCTTTTTTGTTGCAATACTAAGTGAGTTTGTTCAAAATCATCTATCATTTTGCACTATTTATTGAAAAAATGAACAAATATTGATAAATAAAAATGTATTGTTATGAAAATCACCCTATATATAGGCTTTGATTGATCTGATAACGAGTAGGTAACAATTGATGTTGTCATGCCGATCAATACACGCTCCGCGTCGTTCGGGTTAACGGCAGTCGCGTGCGGGAAAGCATCACTTTCCGCACTTGTTAGGAAAATTACTATTATGTATAAGTAATTGATGAACTCGCCGAAACTCGACAAATTGCGTTTACCACGTCAAAGTTTTAAAAAAAAATTTAAAATGAGTTTAAAAATATATGCCAATCTACGAATCCAATTAAATAAGTCTTGAATTTAAATAGGTATACACCAAAACCTCTTATAATTATAAAAATACATTTCAAAATTTATACATTTTTAACCCAATAATTATTTAATGCAGTAAAACTACTATTAAAATGTCTGTTGTGACGCCCCTATGCAACAACAAAGATCGGCAAACCGCCGAATGAAATAATGTTTTTATACTTGTCCAACTGACTTCGTAAGAGCCATACCTACAAATTATTACAAGAAAGACCAAAAATTCTCTTCCGTTATTTCCGACATGTCTAGAAACTGCTGAACCTTTTAAGAATCGGCGGACACTTTTAATTGCGCCGCGGCCATATATCATTCGCTATATAGAGCGTCTATGTGCCGCCAAAGAAATAGTTAAGCCCCCCTCAGCCAGAACAGGAACGTATTTACCGTAACATTATTATATTTAATTTTTAAAACCTCCTTACGCTGTACTTCATTTAAGTTACACTGTCGGAAAAAAAAAGTAAAATGAATTATACTTATTTAATATTTTTACCACTAACAACAAATACAAATTTTTTTATACAATCATTTCGGACCGCTGTTACATCAAAGCGTATCAACCGGCCGCACACATTTTTGTTTTTTTTTTGGCCCATGTGAGTAAATCTTTAAAGAGAAATTACCGCTTTATTATTCAAGAAAGATATTTTAAATTCATGGTATACAGCGAAAATTTGCATTTTTTCTTTTTAATTTTAATTTGAAAATTTGTTGTGTTTGCATTTGAATCCAATCATAATTATCTTGTTTTTGTATATAAATCCGTTAATATTATTTTGTTTGTGAGGATAAAATAAAAGCAATATTTATGTTTGCTTGGAATATTTCTTAAAAATGAAATAGATTAAAAAATAATGCATCCCATTTATTTTACTATAAGTATTATAATTAAAATAATTTGCATCTGCTATCCATTTAAACTTCCCTTCTAAAATTTTTCGATCAGGTCCAGTGTTATTCTTTGTAATCATGAATGGAACTTAATTATTAAATAAATTATAGTCTGTATGTAAAATAACACATTTGTGCAAGAGCGCTGGAATCAGTGAAGAAAAATGCTCCAAAATCGGTTCTGCAAAGATTTGGTAGAAATAATTTTGACGGCGTAATTTTGGATGGATTTTGACAAATTTACTTTACTGTACTCTAAAAAAAATAATATTTGTAAAAAAATAAGTTGAAACTGCATTTTTTTTAAAAGGTATTTAACAAAAATTAAAAAACTACTTTCAGAGATGCCCAGATCTGACCTTTTTTAAACTAAAGGTAAAAGAAAATCTGAAATTATTTCAACGACCTTATATTAATCTTATATTTACGTGTTTAACTAATAAATAAAATTAATGTTGACCCTTTTTTAAATACAGTACAGTAAAACCTAGCGACAACTTTGTACCACCGGGTATTGGTCACTGAAGAGGGGTGGTCGCTGAAAAGAGTACTAAAGAAATGATGCATTTTGTAATCATTATTTATCAAAAATTTTGATGACATAATTAAATTATTAATTTTTAAAAAAAATACTCTAAAAATTAAGGATTTAGCAAGGTTTTAAAATTACTTAAATATAAATGTATAATTTTTAGAGTAATCAGAAATTTATTTTATTTATTTTTATTAGGCTCACATTTTAGATAGGCTCAGATAGGCTCGATACCTTGGAAATATTATTATCAGCAGTTTTATTAGGTATTGCCTTAAAGGTATTATCGTGCCGACGGTAAAATCTTTTTAAGCACCTTATTATTGATTGGAAGTCACTTAGCCTTAGGCTTTACGCAACTTCAAATGCTTTTGCTTAAATAACTGGCCCCGATATTGGTGAGTTCTTATTTTTAGCATTACAAAATAACTTAGTCAACAGCAAAATCCATTTTTTTTATGTAGTTTTTGGCGAGAAATCAAATGAAATCATTCCAGAACAAAAAAATTTCTTTTTTCGCAATTTCCTGGTGGTAGCTCTTGGTGTTTAAATTAGTAATAACTCTTGTAGTTATATCTTTTTAAAATGCTCTATACTACAGCCTGTGAAATATTCAGCTGCGAACTTATTTCTTTTAGTAGGAGCTCTGGATAATTTTCAACTGAAACTAGCACATTTACCTAGTTCGTTCTCGAACGTTTTCTATTTCCTCTAGTATTTTCTTTTTTTCTGTCATCCTTTAGGGAATATGTAATCTCAGGTTTTAGAACGACTTTAAGCACTTTAATGTGAGTAAACGAAGCATGATTTGGGTACTTAGTTAAAACAACTCGAATGATTTTTTGGCACTGTTATTAGCTCATATTACAGGATCTAACATAAAAGAAAATATTTTAAAGATCTTCTTGCTTCCTATTAGATGTCACACAAGTCTCTTGTTATTATTAAGCACCCACCTTAAGTTATTACTTGCTTTTTTAATTTTTATTATACATACAATTAAAATGTTACCTAGTTTAAATCCTTTTTTATAAGAATAGCTTTATTCGATTTCTCGTCAAAAACTACATTCAAAATTTTTCACCTTTATCTTCATAACTTACTGGAAAAATATACCAGCTATAATCAATAATCCCATGTAAATTTTTTTGATACAATTAGAAACTTGATATACAGAACACCCTGTATATAAATTAGAACTTCTCATCAGCAAACCCCGGTCTATAATTCTCCAATAGATCCTGACAGTGTTTCTCTTCCGTCCTTAGCCTCAGCTAGTCCGTTACCGCCTTCGAGCTGAAAATCCCATAATGAACGGCCATTTTCGTCGGACATTTTTAGCCACTTTTCCGCTTTCCGTAGTGATTTTCGTCTGTTTTTCGGTACTTTTTCACTTCCTTCTAACACAAACGACGATGATGAGGTTGATGCGCCAACAAAAAATTTCTCTTTTCGCCATGCGAAAAAACTTTGCGGATTACTGAAATCGACAAACTGTAAAAATTTCCATCTATAGGGTGATACATTAACTAATAATCAAAAAATATAAGAAAAGTTTAAACATTACGGTGGGTGGTCTTGACTGATGTTTAATAAAATTTATTTTTTATACTCCCATAACTAACAAAAAGCATACAGATATGTACCACGCTAAATCATCGATTAGTCACAAGTTCTCACAAGGTGTGACTATTTGCCATTTTAAATACATTACTATGGCAAACTTAGTTCTTTAAATTCATTACTATGGTTACCGTTTGATTTCAGCGGTTTAATAAGCCATGAGAACCGCTTAAGACACTGTCGTGTGTCTGACACGTCTGTCAATTATTAAAACTGTCAATTTCAGAATTTATTCGAGATTATTTAAACTAAATACGATTTGTATCAAAATTCTTAGTTTAAAATGATTACATTAGATAAAAATAAAATGGAAGAAGATGTTCCAAGGGGTAACTGCCAAAATGTTCCAAATATAACTATATATATATATATATATATATATATATATATATATATATATATATATAAATTATATTATTATTATTGCCATTTATTATGAGTTGATAGTTATTCAATAAAAAAAACAGTTTTGTGGTTTTGATATGAGTTCGTAGAAAAAGTATAGTATGTTACTCGTTTATAAACTCTTCTAGACACTCGTTAATTAAACACTCGTTACTAAAAAAACGTTTATAACACAATATACTATTTTGTCACCAACACAGCATTTTAACTATCAGTTAAACCAATAATATATAATACCAAATTAATAAATACTAGTACTAGTAAAACTAAGATTCCAATGTTAAAAGAATATTCTTAAAATAAAAATTAAAATACATTTAATTTAATAACATTATTTTATTATACTCCAACGTTTTCAAATAGTAATGCCTTTTCCAGCCAATGGCTCACACTTTTCTTTAACTGGTCTACGATAACAGTAATTGGACTAAAGTAAGATATTTTTTTTAATTGCGATGTTGCACCAGGTTATAATTTTTCATTTATTGTCATATCATATAAACATACCTATGGAAAGTCATGGCTATTTTTCCTTAGGGGTAGGCAGAGACCACTTTTTTCAACTTTCTATACAAGTATTTCGCTTCTGCTAGTTTTATTAGTGCTTTCATATATGATCGTTGGTTGCTGGTACTCTTGCCCTGGCCTTTCTTAAAAATAATTTCGATCTGATCAAAATGAGTTTTTAAAAATTCCTCTTTAATTGCATTAAACACCCTTTTTAGAATATCACTTGATATTTCTTCTTCCGTTCCCTTTTTATTCGGAAGTCCCATTACTATCTTTTTCAGTTCCTCTATTTCATTATAATTAAAGTTTTCCATAATGCTATCATTATTCATTCCAACCCCTGTTATGATCTTTTTTTTATTGTATTGAGTTAACTATGTTACTTATACTTTGCACATAATACATATTAAATTTATCTGCTATATTTCCTCCCATTATATCATCCAATATCTTAAAATCTATATTTTCAGTCTCTTTTACTTTTATTAGTTCTTCTTTTATTACTTTTTTTAATGTTTTCCACATCTCTGTCGGATCCTTCTTATTATTATCTATCATCTTTTCGTAATATTGTTTCTTTTTATCTTTTATTAATTTAACTACCACATTTCTTTCTACTTTAATCTGCCGCCATTGATCTTCTTAGTTAGTGAAAATTGCAAAAATTGCTGTTTCTCTTCTTCTCGTCGCTTCTCTTTTATCTTCAGAGTACCATTTTTTTACTTCCAATACCCTTGGTATCTTAATTATTCTTCTAGGTGCAAACGTTTCTATTGCGTTTCTATCAACAAACATTTTTGCTCTTTTGCTAACCTCTTCCTCTTGTACTTGTCTTGTACTGCTTAACCTCCTTATAAATTTCGTCATATCAATTTTATTATAATTTGTTGTTTTATAATCCCTGCAGTCATTATTTTCTTTCTTACTTCCTAATGCGACTTTTATCCACCCATGGTCCCCTATCTTTGGCTCTTGTACCACCTGTACTTATGCATTCATATTAGCAAACAGTAAGTCTATAGTAGTTCTACTGTCTAGCGTTATTCTTGTTGGCTCATTAACTTATTGTTTTATTCCTGGAGTCTGCATTCCTGTTATTAATTTTTTTTGTAGAACGTTTCTACTGCAACATCTATATTAAAATCACCTATCATCAAACAATTACCTTTTATTGTTAGTTCCTCTGCTATATTTTTAATATTTTTTACAAAGTCAGCATCCTAGGCACTTGGTGAGTGATACACGGCGACTATGACCCCTTTAAAATGCTTGTCCTTGACCTCTATTCCAGCACACCAACAATTTGATTCTATTTTACTCATTAATATTATATCATATTTGATATCGTTTCTTACATATAAAATAGCACAGCCTGTACCCCTATTTTCCGCTTCGCACCTGACGACACCGTACCCCGGCATATCTACTTCACTGTCTTAAATTTCGTCTATCACTCTGGTCTCTGATAATGCTATGAATCCAGGTTTCATTCTGTTCACTACCTGGTTGCGTATTTTATCCTTATATGTAATAGTCTTTGTGCTGATCTTGCCTTTTTTTATGTTAACGATTTTGATTTTTTGTTTTTGTTGCGCTGTCTCAGTAACTTTAAAATTTTCGCCCATTTTTTCCTGCACTATGGTTTTTAGCTGTTTTACTTCTCCTGTCATTTCATATCCCAAAATCACTGTTCCTTTGTTGCGTTTCTTGAATCTGGTTACTCCCACAGCCATGTTCTTTATATCAATCTTTTCTTTAATCGTTTTCTTCGTAACCTCATTTTCTTGTTGTTCCTTCGGTCTAATAGTTATAATTTTCTCGTTTTTTTTTCTTTCGCTGCATCACTATAGGTTCTTATTGCTTTACTTACTGGACCTCGCATTCCTCCCTGTAACATCTTTTTATTTCTTCCATTTTTACCTTTACTTCTTTCAGAGAGAGAGAGAAATCGAGTCAACTATAAGCACGTTAAGCAATTACTGGATTTTTGCGACCTTTGCCAGAGCAAAGTGATTTTAAATGGCATACCTTGATAGTCTAAAGTTTTTACCAAAACTTTTTTCTAATCCTCAAAAAAACCATTGTAATTTTATGTTTAATCGTAGAGTATTAAGCAAATTTTTTTCAAACATATTTTCTTTGGCAGCTTCAACTTAGATTTTGGTTGATCTTGAATTTTTAAAAGGTAATAAAATGGAATTAACAAACAAAGATATAATAATTACTATATTTAAATATTTACGCATTGTCCAAAACTATAAGAAAAAAGAATGTATTTTAATTTTATACCCTTTTTACATCCTTTTCTTTAGCTTTAATAATGTTAACGACAAGAGAGCTGAGTAAAATAGACAAAGGGAGAAACAAAACAAGGGTAATATTACACTTAGCAAAGGCAAGTCTGCTGAAGACAAATAATGTTGTTATTAGCTAAAGAAACACACACACACACACTGAATTTTATTAAATTAACTGTCTTTGAAGTATGTTAGACCGGTTAGTAGATTTGAAATCTTTAATAATAATTGTTGATATTGTATACCTTTTAAATTCAGAGATTATTTATTATAACATGTTTATCAGCAATTTTAAATATTAGGTTAAATCAGAGAAAAATAGATTAAGCGTTAAGTATAGTCCAGTCCACGACATGAAAACCTGCGAGAGCTCGCTTCAAACAGGTTATGACACTAATTTATTCAAATTTGAGTAGTAGTGTTGTTTGTAATTACTATTTTAATAAGATTTAAACAACTTGTATTTAATTATATGTATAAAAATTATTTTAAACGTTTTTTAAAAATGGTGATCCCTAAAACAGGATTTTTTTCTCTTCTTCTTCTTAGTCTAACATCGTGACCAATGTGTAGCGATTATAAGACTTTACTCTTCGTCCATGTTATTTATTTATTTACACTGCTCTACAGGCTTTTAGCCCAACTACAGAGCGGGGTAAATACAGCTTTAACAATTTTTATAATATATAGTTACAATAAAAATTATAAATACATGTGAGGAATTTAAGGAAAAAAATGAGACTTAATGACTGATAGCGAACAAAAAAGGTCTATATTACAATTCATGTTATTAAATATGTTGCATGTGGTATAAAGAGGAGGCGACACACGAAGTCACAAACGAAAACGGGATGAGAGTGACGCAATTTGCTGCTGCCAACAATTTAAAAGTAATTAGTACATGCTTCCCGCACAAAGAAATACATCTGGGAACATGGATAATACCAGGTACCAATATTTTAAATCAAATAGACCATATACTAATATCAAAAAGATGGGCCTCCTCAATAGAGGACGCTCTAGTATATCGTGGAGCAAACAGCGATTCAGACCACTACTTACTAGTAGCCAGATACAAACACCGAATATCAATTGTGAATGCGGAACGAACAAAAAGAACAAACAAATGGGATGTAGATAAACTAAGAAACGGCCGCGTAAAACAGATATACCAAGGTGAAATTAAAAGAATACTACTAGAAAACGATCATCGGCAGAAACTAAGTATAGACGAGGAATGGAACCTAATCAAAGAAACGATAACAGAAACCGCCAGTAAAGTAGTGGGAAAAGAGAGTAAAAACAATTGGTACAATGAGGAATGTAGAAAGGCCGCGAAAGTAAAAAATGATGCATGGAAAAGAGCACTATAACGTAACACAAGAGCAAATCAGGTAGAATATAGCAATAAAAGAAAAAAGCGAAATAAAATAAACAAAAAAGGAGAAGAAATAATGGAAAGTAATCAGAGATCTGAAAGAAGAAAGTTTAACAATAACGTTAAAGAGTATACAAAAGAATTCATGCCACGACTAAATATCTGTAAAGACAAAAATTTAAAAAAATCAACGAAAAAGCCGGATATAATTAGACGATGGAAAGAATATTGCTACGACTTTTCCTCTGTGGGTTCGGCGATTAAAACTCTCGATCCAATAACAAAACAATGTTTATTTTAATACAATAAATTCTATTTTCATTAACCACTTAGATATTCACTTGGATATACAACTTTTACAACTTTACATTTATTAATTCATAAACACATAAGCCGATACTGTTTCTCTTGTTATGATCACTTCCCCTTTTATATTTCCATATCACAATTCTAGATCATTCCACCTGTTTCTCCAAAGTTCGACGTGGCTTCAAGATGGTTGCTTGACCTTTCAGAATCCCTTAGGCGGGCAATAAAGGAAGGCGGTCGAATACGGACCCCTGGCGTGGTCGATTTTTTGGTTGCTGACAGGACCGGATTTGTAACAATATTTTGAAGAGGTACTAGAAAAAAAACAGCAGCAACAAGAAGTGGAAAATGAAATACCATATTATAGTGCGGAGCAGGAAATAGAACCACCATCGTGCGAAGAGGTAACGAAAGTAATAAAAAATCTGAAAAACAATTACAGGAGAAATGCTATGAATATAACATAGATATGCATTATCTCTTTATATATTTCAAAAAGACATTCGATAAAGTATACAGAAAGAAAATGCTACAAACTTTAACCCTCCTAGGAATACCCCGAAAATTAGTAAAAATGGTGGAAGTTACCATGACCGATTCGACAGCAGCTATAAGAGTACAACAATAGCTCAGCGAAGAATTTAAAGTAAAAAAAGGGTAAGACAAGGAGACGCTCTCTCAGCAGTGCTTTTCAACCTAGTGCTGAAAGCAGCTTTAAAAAAATCGATAGAACTGAAAGCATCGTAAATAAAACCTCACAAGTACTTGGGTATGCGGACTACTTTACAATAACTGCACGTGACCTCCCCTCACTGAATCAAATCGCCATAGAGCTTAAGCTACAGGTAAACAAAAGAGGCCTGCAAGTGAACAAAGACAAGACGAAATATATGTACTGCTGCAGGAATCCCCCAATACAACTACCAAATATTAATGTAAACGGCGGTCTGATCGAAAGCTTCCAGACTATCAATTTCCTTGGCACGCAAATTGCCAATAATGGTAACGTCCAAGATGAAATAAGAGCAAGAATCCTTAAAGAAAATAAATGCTTTTATGCCTAACTAAAACTAATAAGGAGCAGTATACTAAAAAGAAAATCTAAGATCACAATCTATAAAACACTGTTAAGACCAGTAGTAACGTATGGATGTGAAACATGGACACTAACAAACAACGATGAAAATCAATTGGGAATATTTGAAAGAAAGATCCTTAGAAGAATATACTGCTCAATACATGAAAACGGTATGTGGAGAATAAAAATGAATCACAAAATTGATGCACTTATAGAAGGAGAGGATATAGCAAGATACATAACAGAGGATAAGATGGTTAGAACATGTATACAGGATGGGGGAAAACCTCGAAATCTCAAAAAACAAAACAAAAAGGGCGACCCAAGAAAAGTTGAATGGACGATGTGGAAGAAGACCCAAAAACTCTGAGAATAGGAAACTGGAGATATAACCAGATGAAGGAACATAGTTAAGCCAAAACCCACCAAGGGTTATGAGCCAAAAAAAGAAAAAGGTATGAAGAGGAGAATTTGTCAGAATATTAGTTCGATATGCATTTTAATAAAAGGTATCTGAATTTTTGGATTTAATCCGTAGATAATGAAAACAGAGCTTTTCTAGTGGTGTTGGACAGTCAATTATGCACTAGCTTGTAGTTGAAGATTACGTAGTAATAATCGCGTCTCATTTTTAAACTAAAAGAATTGTTATGGATGACTTTGTGTACAATACGTCGCCATCCTTGCCTTTATTTCTTTACTTGGGTTTGTGGTTACAAAATAAAAATATATAGTTTACTTAATTTTTAATTTGACGTTTCGCCAATTTATTGGGAGCTTTATCCAAAGTTTTTTATTGATAAATTGGAAATGTAATCAATTTTTAATATACAAACACATTTAGTTGGTTTCATATAAAAACTAAACGTATAGAAAACATATTATATTGATAACAAGCTAGGAGCATATACCTTAGAATAAATTTCTGAAATACGAGTGAAATCGAAAAAGTTTGCTTTTATTTTTGTTTTATTTCAATGTATTTATTCAATTAAACTATGGTAAATTTGGCAAGATTTTTTATGTTTTGTTTATCATTTACTGTATTTTTTCTTATGTATATATATATACATAAAGTCACGCCTTTTTCCCATAGGGGTAGGCAGAGACCACTTCCTTCCACTTGCTACGGTTCGTACACACATCTTTTGCTTCCTCTACTTTCATCAGTGCTCTCATACATGCTCTTCGGTTGTTGGTACTCTTGACCTGGCCTTTCTTCAAAACAATGTTGATCTGATCGAGATATGTTCTCCGAGGTCGACCTCTACCGATTTGCCCATTCACACTCGCCTTATAAATTTGTTTCGTCAATCTTCCTTCATCCATTCTTTCTACGTGTCCAAACCATCTAAGTATTCCTTTATCTATCTTTGTGACCACATCTTCTTTTACACCACAGCGTTTTCTTATCTCACTATTCTTAACTTTATCCAACCGAGTCACTCCGGCTATACTTCTCAGACTACTCATCTCCGCAGCATTAATCCTATTTTAATGCTTCTTCTGCCAAACCCAACATTCACTACCATACATAAGTGTAGGAACCAACACAACTCTATGCACCGCCAGACGTGCCTTTTTTGACACTTTTTGGCTGTTCAAAAAGCTATCCAGTGCCCCATTCATTTATTTTCCAGCCAACACCCTTTGCTCAATGTCACTGTCATACTTTCCATCTCTAATAAATTTTGAACCCAAGTACACAAATTTATTAACTTGTTCCACACTTTCTCCCTTAATCGAAACCTCACAGTTTGTCATGCTTTCTTCTCTTTCAAAAACCATTACTTTCGTTTTTATTTTCATTCCTTTGATTTTTAGGGAATCATGCATAACATTAACCATCGCCTGCAACTCCTCTTCAGATAACGCTAATATGACTTGATCATCGGCGTAAAGAAGGCATTTGACGATCAAATCATTCATTTTTAATCCATACGCACTCTCTTTTAGATCTTTTAAACAATTGTCTAATGTATAAGTTAAACAGCCATGGCGAAGCCACACATCCCTGTCTCACACCTTTTTCGATGTTAAACCATATATATATATATATATATGTTTAAGCGTAGTGATTCACGGATAGTGGAATGTGATGAAATATCGATCCGGGATTGCATCCGTTTGGTTATATAAAAAGTGTTTTTATCGACTGTACTTATAGTATTATTTAAAATTCACGGGTATTTAGTCTGAGTCAAAAAGAAAACATATCGAATACGACATTTTTGATCTTGACAACGGCAGTACCTACTGTCTTCACACAACTATCTAATGAGAGTAATTAGCTGTTTTGGTATGCTCATCCTTTGAAGCACTTTCCACAGTTGTGATTATTTCACATTATCAAAGGCCTTTTCGTAGTCAACGAAGCATAGATATATAGGAGTAAAGGCATTAGTTTGACAAGTACGGAGCTTCCACTACTACAGTACGTCAATATTTGTGTACTTGACAAGCACAACAGGTTTCATTGCCTCGCGGCCTTTTCTCTTAGTCACACACGTGACGAAAGCCAACAACAGAAAAATTTCAGATCAGAAATTAATTGTGATTGGCCGGCAAGTAGTGGGGGCGCATCGACAAGTACGCACTTTTCAAATACGCAAATAATTGAAATCTCTTTGACTCGCGGCATTTTTACCGACAACCGGCGGGACTTCGCCAGTGGCAAATAATTGTACAAGTAATGGCCAAGTAAACCACTTCAACTACATGGCAAATATAGGCAAGTGACAAATATTTGCCAAATATACGAATAGTGGGAGTCCGCCTTTAAATGTAAACATAAAGCTTTCAATATCCAATCATCCTGCTAACATAAAAATTGGGAGGTTATCACAACACAGTAGTAGTTTAAATCTTTTCGGTTAAAACAAACAGATAATTGAAAAAAACCGAATGTTATTAACCATTGTTCACAGATAACTTTTGTCATATTATGTTGCCATCGATTAGAAAATACCTTTTACAAGATCAAAGTAAATACCAGTTGATGTGATGGAATTCGATTTGATGAATTTGTATGCTTCGAATATAAATTAACCGGATAGTAGTAGCCCATGTACTACTATATATATTGCGATTTCATTCCAGACGAACGGATTTCCAGCAGTCGAATCCGTTTAGTGAACAACGGCGGACATGGAATTGAACATACGAGGCAGACTCACGCCAATTACCTCGATTTAAACTACGCCAATTCATACTATAGAAAACTATCGCATGTGGAAGGTACGTACCTGAAAATTCCGTTAATTAAACTTAAACAAAATTAACGCAACAATATAAAATTTTCCAAAAAATTAATTTATCTTTTTCTTATGTCCATTTTTACAGTTAATCGAATAATTAACAGTAGGCTATGATTAATATTGTGTCTCGTTGTTAATGACAACTATCTAAAATTTTTGCAGTACTTGCAATAAATTTTTGTTAAAAGTAACGTTATACATTGTTTTTTGGAAGTAAAACGTTCTTTGTGGCAGACTGTTAAATTTTTGACCCCTCAGTTTTATTGGATGAGGGATATTGTCAAAGTTATGCTGCCAATTTGTTAGGCAAAAATCGTTCCATAATATGTCGGATGGTAAGAAGTTTGAATAAGGTAGAAAATTATTTTAGAAGGCCAAGGCAGGGGCAAAAACGATGCACTTACGACAGTGATGAACGTTTTATTAGACAATACGCTTTAAAAAACAGGACTGCCACTAGTTCTGTGATCAGAAACAAATTTGAAGCTGCCTGAAATGTCATAATTTCTTTTAAAATAGTTAGAAGACGGTTTAATGAAGCTGAAACAGTAAAAGGCCAGCTACTGCACCCTTGCTTACTAGAGGGAACAGAGTTGTCATGTTACGTTTTGATCAAAATCATCCAAATTGTTCTGTGGATAATTGGAAAAAAGTTTTATTCACATATGAAACTGGGGTTAACCCAAAACATCTAGATGGTCTTGAATGAGTCTGACGAAGACCACAAGAGAAATCGGCTCTTTGCAATATTTCTGTAAGGATTATATTTCAGTTATGTTCTGGGGTAGTATATGCTTTGACGCTCGTATCAAATCAGTTTCTGTCCGTACGAGATCCATAAATGTTAATTACTATCTTGATAATATTTTAATAGAACATATAAGGCCTTTCGGCTCTTTTTTGAAACCCAATTTCCTGTTTATGCAAAACAACGCTCGACCTTGCGTAGCTGAGGAGATACTCGATAAGTATAAAAGTTATGCAGAGGCCCCCAAAAAGCCTGAATCTAAATCCGATCGAGCATGTTTGGGATCACCTCAAGAAAAATGTTAAACATCAATTACTTACACCTATAAACCTAAAAAAACTTAAAAATGCAGTTATCACAGCATAGGAACAAATTCCCTAAGATATTTAAAATTACATTGGAAGCATGCCTAAACATATATTGCTGTGATCCGAAGTAGAGGAAGCAACACACGCTAGTGTCGCACTTCCATGGCAGATGCTCCAGAGAAATAAGAACTCTTGTACCACCATTGGCCACATTCGGCCGAAGAACTCGGCACGCTGATCAGTCTCACCCATTTATTCTCAAGATTGACACTACAAGAACCAATCTTCATCAAGAATCCTTCTTTTACAGGGCTGCTACGGAATGAAATAAGCTTCCAAAATCAGTTTTTCCAGAGAACTATGACCTGCAACTTTTTAAAAGCGTGTCCACGATCATTTCCTTTCTATTATCCCTTCCCCTTCTAATAGTCGCAGTGCAGGCCGTCCGCGGCACACACAATAGGTCTACCCTTTTTGCGACTATTTCCATAAAAAAAAAACACCATTCATTTTGCTACTAATGTCCTATTTGCACCATAATTTATGTTTTCAACATTACAATTTTATTATTTAGTTTTAAAAATAATTTTAATTTTATTTTTATAGAAAAATATTCAATCTAATTAACTGTTGGAAATCAGTACTTCCAACTGTACAATTTCTCTTTGAGAAATTCCTTGATTTTTAAAACTACTTAGTACGGCCCTGACGCCGACGAAAATCAACTAGAAGTCACGCAGTCATTACGTGGAAATTAGCATTCGGATATAAATAAAGGGTCCCGTGGAATTTATAAATTATCTTAAGAACACGTGCAGTTATTAGCCGAGAACATTCCAATCGTCGCGCGAAATTCTTAGCAAGCGACTAAACGGTCACAGTGACCAATCAAAAACGCTGAATTTAACACGAGAAGCCACATTCAAAAACAGTTTTCGGCTTATCGTCCTCTTTCCTTTCCGATCGTCTAAGAAGACACACGTCCGCCGCTAAGAGCTTTCAAACACCACGTGGTAAAATGCACATCACTATAATCAAATGAAGCTATCAACCAGTGAAATTATTCCAAAGATGCAGGAGGCTTTAAACTGTAAGCTCCATGTATTAAAATTAACAATATATTATCGATGACAAGTGTTTTGTTTCCTTTATTGTGAAAATATTAATTCACGACGATAAAAGTAGTAAAAAGACAGATCGAGCCAGCGTTTTGCTGAGTTATCAAAGGATTCAACAGCTACGCAGTAAAACGACGCCGTCTAAGAGCAAGAAAATCAGCAGGCAATATAGGTTCCGGCGGTGAAGCTGCCCACACCTCAGAGCATTTTCAACACCTGACACGCCCATTGATTTCCTCGTAGGTTGGTGCCGTCGCGCATTAAATTTTAAATTAATTTATTATTTTTTTTTTTTACTTTTTATGTATCCAATGTTCCTAAAAAATGATTATAATTAATATAACAATTTGTATGATTTAATACGTTGATGCGTTAATTTTGTCCAGGACTGTATTTTCTATTAACTAGCCACTTATGAAGAAACAATACTTATACAATGAATATGTTTAACGTGTGTAGCTTTTTATTAATTAAATATACAGTGTGAAAGAGCAAATAAAATTAATTAATTGTTTCAATTTAAGGTAAACATATCAAAAATTCTGTGACACATCAATTTTATATTATAAAATGACATCTGAAGAAACAAAGTAATAATACCCAAATTTTTTAATGGAAAGTAGGAAGAAATAGGAAGTAGCAAATTGTGTGATTATAACTGCATGACAATAGAAATATGGTGTATTTATTAAAAATAATAGTTCTGCAGATGATTGGTTACAGATATAACGAACATAGATCAAAGTTGCTTGCCTATTTAACGAACAATTTCCGTATTTGCCGCCTTTATCCCAAGGGACAATTAGTTAAATTGAAAAGCAGTTTCGCGAGCTTGGACATGTAAGTCAGATAAAAAAGGACTGTCCAATGGATTAAATAATGATACCAAATTGGATGTATTGATTCAGTTTGGGGAAAAATCACATTTCGAGTCGACAATCAGCTGCATTTTTTCGAAAATGAAAAGAAAATGAAATGCATCCCCATAAAATGGAATTAAGTCGGGAGCTCATAGAAGACGATTTAAATAGAAAAACGGATTCCTGTGAACAACTAATAAAAATTTTAGGTAACAATGTAATCCAACTAAAACATGTTTTATCTCTCAAACATGCTAATCGCTAAAATTGCCGCTACTGGTCTACATATAGTCCACACTGGTTAATAAAAAAACATAATCAATACCCTAAAAAAGATTGAATAAATAAATGAATGAATAAATAGGAGTTCTGGAAAAGGTCTAATTTTTTCCTATGCAATGCAGCATTGTCTGCTTTTTGTACCTTTCCAGCTTCTTAGTTTGGTCCCATTTCTTTAATTCTCCTGTTAAGGAGTAGAAGCTCATGTACTGCTATTGCCCCAGGTGGATCACTCCCTCGGTCTTGTATATAACCCAGGTAGTGCCTCCACTAGGCGGTGGCTTCGCGTTCGAAGATAATATGAGTGGCTGTTTCCTCCTCTCCATTACATAATCTGCATATAGTGTCACGTGCCTATTTTTTTCTATAGTTTCGTATTCATGGTTGCATAACTTTCGATAGTTGTTTTGCAATTTCTGTGTGGATGGGACTGGATATCCACACGAACGAGGCACGGATTTGAGAAGATGGTGGGTTGACGTTTATTCCGCGCCATTTTTCTTGATTTCCGGGATAGGAGCGTGAGTCGTTTGGAGAGCTTCATCGAAGTCGGAGGTGTTAGTGAAGGTTGTTGGGGACGGTGCGTTATTAGCACGTGTGCGGAACCTCTATGGGATTTCTTTCATATCTGGCTGTATTTGGGCCATCTTAATTGGATTTTGAAGAAAAACCATTTGATTTTCAACTTGACCATTTTGTCTTGCCATTGTTGTGGATATTGTTGGAAATGGTGTCAAGTTGAATAGCCGTTATCGGGATTTGTTTGAGGGAAGCCATCGTTAATTAGTGCCACCCCCATAATCTAACCAGCCCCCGGAGTAGGCCACAGTAGTACATGTGAATTCGCATACCCAAAGGTTATCAGTGATTTATTTTTAAATATATAACGCTGTGTCTCATTTCGGCACCACGAGTAAGTCTTCCTTCAGTTTATAAGTATAGTACATGTGAATTCGTTTACCCAAAGGTTATCAGTGATTTATTTTTAAATATATAACGCTGTGTCTCATTTCGGCACCACGAGTAAGTCTTCCTTCAGTTTATAAGTATAGTACATGTGAATTCGTTTACCCAAAGGTTATAAGTGATTTATTTTTTAATATATAACGCAGTGACTCATGCTGACACCACTATCATGTTCTGTTTTGTTTATTAGTATAGTACATTGTTGGAAACTATTTATTGCATTAGATAATATGCCAAAACTATTGGATTAAAATAACCTTCTCAATAATTCTTTATGTCCAAGTAAAAACATATTTTCTTTCTACTCATTTGTAAATATCCTACAATCTTGATATTTTTAAGGACAACCATTGTAAAGGTATTTTTAAATGAACTTGATTGTTTTGGCAGTAAAAATCTTTATGTAATGAGTTAACTGATATATATGTTTACCTTTTGTTCTTTGCCTTCATGTAAATGTTTGAGTTAATGTTATTAATGAGTTAATTTATATATGTCTTACTTTTTGTTGTAACTTGGTGAAGTCTGTTACTCTTACTGCTGTTCTGGTTATTTTATAAAGTTGTAAATTTTACATTTTTGGTTTGTTTTAGCAAGGAAATTTTATCATAGCTGTTAACTTTGACTATATTTGTTATGATGTTGCTATTGAACTGTGTACCTTAATTATCTATTGTGTGAGTAAAGTATCCAACATATATATATATATATATATATATATATATATATATATATATATATATATATATATATAAATATATATATATATATATATATATATATATATATATATATATATAAATATATATATATATATATATATATATATATATATATATATATATATATATATATATATATATATATATATATCGCGTTAAAACGTGCGTCGGCGTCTTGCGATTCCTAATCTCCATTCCTCTCTATTTGTCCACATGTCCTCTCTCAGATCTCTCTCTTCCATCTCTTTTTGTATGCCTTCTCTCCAGCTCTTTCGTGGTCTTCCTCTTCTTCTTCTTCCTCTGGGTTTCCACTGTAATATTTTCTTTGGGATTCTGTCTGGTGGCATTCTTTGAACATGCCCGTACCATATCAACTGTTTAGTTCTTATTTCGTCTGTGATGTCGTGCTGTACTCCCATTATTTGTTTTATCCTCTCATTTGTAACTGTTTCTAGTCTTGATTTCCCCGCTGCTCGTCTCCAGTAATCCATTTCTGTGGCTCTAATTTTTCTTTCGATCTTTTCTTTCAAAGGCCATACTTCGCAACCGTACATTATTATGCTCTTCACTATCGTGTCGTAAATTCTTTTTTTGTTGTTGTTACTTATTGTTCTATCCCACAGTACTCCGTTTAACATTGATATTGCTCTTTTTCCTTTCATATTTCTGTCCAATATTGCTTCTTCGAGTGTCCCATCCTTTGATATTCTCATTCCTAAGTAATTGTAAGCTGACGTGTGTTTGATTTTTTGTCCATTTGATAATTGTAAGTCCTGTTGCACTCCCCCAATACACATATATTCCGTTTTTTCTACATTAACCTCTAGTCCCCAAATTTTATATTCTTCTATAAGTTTTCGTGTCATATACTCTGTGTCGTCTATGTCTTGGCCGACTATAATTTGATCGTCTGCGAATGAGAGTGTGTATAATGTTGTGTCCTCATCTAAAGGTATGCCCATGTTTTGGCATTTCCGTTTCCAATTCGCTAGTGCCCGTTCCAAATATATTTTAAATAATGTTGGTGACAAGCAACACCCTTGTTTCAGCCCTTTTGTGATATTAAACCCTGTTGTTAGGTTTTGTCCAACTTTAATTCTTGATTTGGTTTTATTGTATAATGACTTTACTCCTTTTATCAGTTCAATATTAATGTTGGAAGTTTCCAGAGTTTCCCAAAGTTTAATTAAGGGTACGCTGTCGTATGCTTTCTTTAGGTCAACGTACAGTATATGGATCTCTTGATTGAATGCTAGTTTTTTTTCTATAATTTGTGTTAGTGAGAATAGATGGTCAATCGTTGATCTTCCCGCTCTAAATCCGGCTTGCTCTTCTGCTTCCATTTCCGTGTATTCCCTTTCGATTCTGTTTTTTAAGATCTTGCCATATATTCTACTGATTGTGTTTGTTACGGCAATTCCTCGATAATTGTCGCATTTGCTTTTGTCCCCCTTTTTGTGTATTGTTGACATATGTGATATTTTCCATTCTTCTGGGACTTCGGACTGATTAATACACCTTTGAAATAGATCTTGCAGCATTTTATAAAATTTATCTGTTCCGTATTTAAATAATTCTCCTACAATATTTCCTGGGCCCGGGGCTTTGTTATTTTTTAAAGATTTACATACTTTCTTCACTTCTTTTGTATTAATTCTAATAGGGGATCCTTGCGTATTAATTCTATCATTCATATATTCTGTGTTCTTAAATTCTTCTCTGTCTTCAGTTAACATTTTTTCGAAGTATTGTTGCCAATTTTGTGCTGTTATTGGTGAGATTATGTCGTTGGTATTATCTTTCCTCATGTTTTTTAGTATTCTCCAGCTTTCTGTACTTCTTCTACCTCCCAGATACGTATTTATTCTAGAACATGTTCTTTCCCATTTCTCATTCTTTTTTCTGCAAACTAATTTTCTAACTCTCGCTTGTGCTTCTTTAAATTTTATTTTGTCTTCTATAGTTTTTGAGCTTAGGTATTTTTGGTATTTCTTTCTTTTTTCGTTTATTTCTATTTCTATTTCTTGGTCCCACCAATACGGTTTTCTTTTGTTTTTTATATTTGCCTTTTGACCTAGTGCTTCTTCTGCTGCCGAATGCATACATTTTTTAATATGTTTATATTGTTCTTCTATACTGCTAAATTTTGTTGTCTCTATTTTCATGTCCAATCTGTTCTGATATAATTTTCTAATGCTTTCCTGGTCTAGATTTTCTATGTTGTATCTAATTTCCGTTAGTTCTTCTTTTACGTCTTGCTCTTTAGCGATTTCTGTTTTCTGTTTTCTATTTATTGGTGCCGTTATTTTAGTTTTCAGAAAATAATGATCGCTACCGCATGATGGTCCCCTATGTACTCTAACATCTTGGAAACTTTATATGTGAGTTTTGTCTGCTTATCATAAGATCTATAATGCTTTTCTGGTTTTTTGTTGGCTGCGTCCATGTGTATTTGTGTATGTCACGATGTTTAAAGAATCCATTCAAGATGGTTAAATGATTCTGTTCGCATATATCTATTAGTCTTTGACCGTTGTCATTTAGGGTATCTTCTCCATATTTTCCAACATATTTTTGCTATAATTTTATTTATTTGGTTCACCATAATCATAGTTGTTTATCTTGTAGCCCTGCTAGTGCCTATAAGATCTAGGGGTTTTCGGCTTATACCGTCAAGCCGGTGGCGCAGCTCACTTTTATATTTTTTTCTTCTACCCTCTACGGCTGAGCTCGGGCATAATTTGCCAGTAGAGAAACCGCTAGCAGAGTACTCGTTAGAGAACGAAAAAGACGTGGCAATAGGTTATGTATGAGACACGATAATATTATGCAGATGTTTCCTCAAAAAACAGTGTCCGGTTCAAAGCCATACAACTGTTCTAAGTTTTTTCCTAGCGAGAGCAGCTTTCCTGCATGCTTAGGTAAGGGTTCTTTCAGCATTAACTTGTTGTGTTTAGCTTCCTCTGGCTATGGCCACTTCAGCTGATGTTGAGTGACCAGCCATTGATCGCTTCTTTAACGCTGGCCTTGGTTATCCCTATTATTGGTTCTGGCCCAATAATTGGTGTTCCAAAGCCTCGTCTATCTAGTTTGTTTGCTTCTTCGTTACCAAAAATACCTTTATGCCCTGGCATACACGACAAAGTGACCTTGTTATAGTTAGCCAAGGTTTATAGGTGGCCGGCACATTTCTGGACAATAGTCTATTCTCCGCCAAAGCTTTAAGTGCCGCTTGACTATCTGATCTAATGAAAATTGTTTTCTTTTTGTATCCTTGTCTCAGATTTTTAACAGCACAAGCATTTATATCATGTACTTCAGCTTGGAAGACCAAGGCATGTCTTCACAATGAGTTTTATTCCTCATATTTGGGTATTGAAGAATAGACGCCTGGCCCAGTTCCTTCGCTGGTTTTTGATTCATCTGTGTACCAGGTGAGTTCAACAGGTTAATTATAATTTTCTTTGTCATCCCTGAGTTTTGTATAAACCTCATAGTTTTTTTTAAAAGATATTTCTGCACTTATATAATCAGTTGCCATTTCTAGAAATGGGTGTCTGATTATATTTTTTATTTGAATAAAAATTAAAATAAAATAATGCACCTGGTTTAAACAAGTTATATCCTGATACAGCAATCTCACAAGTTTTAGCAAATATAATATGGTTTCAGCCAGAAGGAGTACTACCACACTACCTAATCAATGTCCAGCGGTATTTCGACCTTATATTTCCAGATAAGTGGATAGAAAGGTCAGGTTTAATAGAAAGACCAGTACGATCACCTGATCATATGCTATAAGACTTTTTTTTATTGTAATATGTAAAAAGTATAGTACACACAACTAAACCACTAAACATCATTTAAAAATGTTAATTTTTTTTAAATATTATGAAACCCACTTTCAAATAATTACTTTTTTTATAAATATGCACAAAAATTGAAAAAAAAACTTATTTCATTTAACTGTTTAAAACTCTTGATATAGTAACAAAACAATGTTTATTCCAATACAATAAATTTTACTTTTATAAATCACTTAGATATACAGCTTTTACAACTTTTTATAACTATTTAAATTTCATAAATCATAAACACTTTAAAACTAAAACTGTCTGCGGCTGCTGTACTTTTTATACCTGTAAATCATAATTCGACCCTTTTTCGCGAAGGCGACAGAACTATCTAGACGCTGCGAGCATTTACCAGGCGAATCGCGTGTCGGCATAACAAAGCAGGTAGATCAACAGGGACGGATTCAAAAATCGTAACAATATTTAGCCGTGTTAATAAGACCGTGTTTACATACAGTTATTCATTTTTTTTACAGTTGTAAATAATAAGCCGCAGCCGTTATGAATATTATTTTACTTGTCTTTAACTCCTATTTCCTTTAAAAATTTAATAATAAAATCAATGACTTTCGAGTTTAGTCATTTGTACAAAGGAACCTAATTTACTTTATTTTAGGAATAAGATCTTAATTTCTTAATTCCATTTAACTCGATGGAATAGATAAATCTGTCCGACATAACCAATACTCCTCCGTAAGGGATGTTGTATCCTTTCCGTCCTCTCAGCCTCCTACAGACTGAAATTTCCCCGTTGGAATTATTTGTACTTCTTGCATATAGTCGTACGATGTGGAAAATTATTACCCAGTGCAAGAGTCATTTCTTCTTAACACTAGTCTATGTTTAAACCACGAGTGAAGTTATACCGCAAAACCACCCAATATATCATTTCGTGACCAATATGCCATGGCCCGCACTAAACTATTTCTGCTGACAAATAACCGAGCCCAATGACTTGGTGCAGCGATTGGTATGCAAGTATGAACACGTTTCAACATGAATTAACACTCAGAATTCTGCGCCACGTGGTTGCGTCATATTTCAAATATTTTCTAGTTTTCTTTTAACGAAAACACCGATATCCACCGACGAAAATTACTATCGCTCGACAAATAAGCATTTAAAAAATAAAAAATTATTACATATCTTTCAAAAGATATACACTTGTTAAGCGACGAATATGAATAATGTCATCTTTATGGAAAGGCTTAAAAATTTTTAACCTACTCTTGTAATCCAAACTTACACAAATGTCCAATGTGCCTTATAAAAATAAATGCATACTAAAATTTATTGGAAGCAATACAATTTAACTAATAATTTCATTAGGATAAATACCATACTTATTTAAAAAAAACTTTGGTTACACGGAGAGATATTTTGTAAAAGACAAAAAGCACATTTAAAAAAAAAGGAAGTTAGGCATACCATTCACTGATAATTTAAAAACCTGCTTTTATAAAAATAAAATGTGGTGGCAGGTTATCTAAAATGGCATACTTAGGAATTAATTCTGTATAAAAGTTTACGTTGCGTATAACTGAAATTTTGTTCTAAGGAAATAATGCATGTTAAGTATATTCTGCCACGAGTAAATATTTAATAAATGAAAACTTAAACATTTTTTATTTAAAAACCAAAATAGCTGCAATTTTTCATTTTACCCGTAAGTTATGGGTAAAATGGGACTGAAGGATGGGGTAAAACGAGATTTGTAATTAGCGTTCCAAATAATTTTTATTTGAAAAATAACATAATCCAAGTTGTTTATGGATCGCGACAAGTATCGCAAATGAAATCATCTTCATCTGCTTTGATACCCGCACAAGCACCATTTGCCCAACTTTTACATGTGCTGCATTGTATCCAGCCTTCTTCGTGACCATTTTGTGAGTACTTATTATAACAGAATAGACATTTAGCGTCATCTTTACTACTACTACTACTTTCCTCTTTTTTTTATTTTTTTTTTATTTTCGCAGGTATTTTTTTTCTTTTAGTGAGTTGATTTAAGTTCTGCAAGCTATTTTCTTAACATGCAATTATTTCTTATTTTGATTTTTTTCATTCAAAGATTGTTTCATTTTTTTCTTATATGGGGTACTGGTCAGTATGACAGCTTTCCCCATCTTCCGTTTGCTAGTTTTTGGTTTTTTCCTTAGTTATTTTTGATAAGGATCAATTTGTTTAGGGATAATATAAGGTAATCCTCTACTTGTGGATAGTAAATCAGTTAAATCACATAATTCAGTAGGCTCAATAAATTGTGCAATAATTTGTTTTTCTTGTGTCGTTTCTTCCTGTATTTAATTTCCTTCAAGAACTTGTTCTTCCAAATTCAGAAAACTATTATTTTTCTGTTGATGTGGTTTATCAGTTGGCATGAATGCCATGAAAATATCTTCAAATCCGTTGATAGCCTTTAAGGGTGTTGATGTTTGAAGATAGGCTTTTCCAAATAAAGATGGGACTTGCACCGTAACACATCTTTCAGGATGATTCCTTAGTTAAATCTCCAATTCTTGTGTATAGAATGTGCTTAGAGGGGCCATAAAAGAGACATCAAGAGGTTGCATGCTGTGACTGCAGTATGGTGGCAAGCATAAAATTGTAACACCATTTTTCCTTGCGTTATCTATGATGGAAATATTCAATAGATCAGTTTGCATCCAACGAGATTAATGGGTGAGTGTCAATGTTCCTGGTAGAGAACCTTCAAGAAACTGAGGTTTCATACGGACCCTAGAAATTATTAACATAGGCGGAAAAAACACTCCACTTGCGCTCATGCAAATTAATACTGTAGACAGTTCCCCTCTCTCAACAGATGTCAGGGTACCAACTTGTTTTTTACCTCACATTGATATAATTTTTAAAGAGCGATCCTAAACCGTGGTTATGCCTGTTAAATACCCTGGATGTTGAAAAATTAAACTTTTCTTGAAGAGGCTCCAAAATATTAAAAAACCCTGGTACAGCTTTTGTGTTAAAACCCCTGGTTCGTGTAGCAAATGTAGCCTCAGGTACTCGAAGTGATAGCTTATTACGTTTTATAAAGGATCGAAGCCAATCCCAACCAGCCATTTTTTTGTTTTTTATCTTGAATCTTCTTTCCAAAGTCGACTAGCAGCTTTTAAATAACCGCAAGTGCCATTTCTAATGGATTTTAGAGCTTGGGACATTGACTCTTTGGACCAGCACTGTCTAGTAGTTTTCCTTTTCTATGTATGGGGCATCTAAAAACAAGATAAATATACTGTTTAGTTGAGTGAGGTAAAACGGGATACCCCATTTTATCCAAACTGCCGACTTCCCATCTTACCTGCAACCAATTGTTCAAACTAACCTTAAAGTTTTTCTATTATATTTACACCAACAAACCACATCTACAATAGTAGCAAAATACTTACGCTTCATTCAGATAACTATAGAAGTTCAATATTTCAGTATTGTCAACTTTGGCATAATTAGTAAAGTATATAGCGCCTATATCCCATTTTACCCGCATATCCCATTTTAAGCAACCTTCCCCTACTGGTCTTAAACAAGAAAAATATAGAATTTTTTTACTGCAAGCAAACAAAGTAATCATTTAATATAGGTAGATATTTTACTAAATATTGAATGCCAAAAAAAAATTAATACATAGGGATATAATTTTGGAAGCGTTAGAAACAAATTTTAAAATTAACTTGATTCACTAATGATAAATTATTTGTTGGTTGATTTAAAAATATTTTTTCTGGAAAATGATATCTTTCAAGTGAAATACGCTATACATTTAGTTCAACAAAACATTCAAAATTAACCATTCGTATGCGTCAGATGAGCTTATATGGAAGAAAAATATCCCCTGAGAGATTATCCTGGACGGCACACACTATTGCTTGTTATTCTTTCCCTTAAATAAATTCCATATTTTACCAGCACGATCAGCTCGTTGCTTATATATACGTAGAAATTTCACCACAATTTTTACTCAAATAATCTTTTAAACCAATTTAATTACATTTTTTGAAATGTTTTAAATAACCGTCAAGTAAAAAATAATAAATTTTTAAAAATGATTCATGGACCTTTTTTTTAATGACACCAAACTTCAATAATCTGGGTTCGCATAATTTTCTTATTTTCTTATTTATTTAACATTAATAAATTGTCGTTGCGTCAACTGTTACAATAAAGTGTGTCCACGGATAGAGTTCACGAGAAAGTTTTGTAGTTTGGTATTATGATAGCTAGTTTGCTGTACCTGTACCGCCTTTTTAACCTTTGTTGGAGGAGCGGTAGCGTACCTACCGGACGACTGGTGCAAGGCCGTTATCGTGCCGTTTTACAAGAGAAAAGGTTCACAGCAGGACTGTAAGAAACATTAGTTTGCTTGGCATAGTTGGCATAATGTATATTTTTTTTTTTTATGTTCTGGTTCCCACGAAAAGGAATATCCTGTAATGTTCAGAGAACATCGTGGGAACCAAGGAAAAGAAGGTAGGAGTTGGTGTTCTTCTTAAATTTCTGGAGGTTGTATGCCTCGGGGAACACCTCCCTAGGCAATGAGTTCCAAAGCCTCGCAATTCGTTGGATGAATTAGTCTTTGGAAAGTGATGTTCTGCAGGTCTCCAAAGTGACCACGAAGTGGTGTGAAGACTGAACTTGACGGGTTAATCTTGAAGAGACTGCCAAAGGAGGAACGATTGTTGATATTTCAGAAGAGCATCGCCCATGAAAATATCTATAAAATAGAGACAAATCGCCAACTTTTTTACGGTGTTCCAGACAAGTGAGCGAGTTTGTAGGCGAAGCATCACCGACGAGACGAATTGCCCTTTTTTGGACAGAATCCAGTAGCTTCAGGATATGTTTAGGTGCTGCACTCCAAATATGGGAACAGTACTCCAGTACAGGTCGGATCTGTGCCTTATAGATCATAAGCAGCTGACTGGAGGTGAAATAGCTCTTGGCACGAAACAAAAAACCAAGTTTTTGGGATGCACTTTTGGCAATGGACCTCACGTGATTTTCTCAGGAAAGGTTATTGCTGATAGTAATACCAAGCATCGATATGGATGACTTCAGTGGTATGGTTACTCCTGACAAAGTTATGTTAGGCACAGTGAGATCGGCTTTTCTAGAGAAAAGACATGCTTGTGTTTTGTTTGCATTGAATTCTACCAAGTTATTGGATCCCCATTCGAGAATTGTTGCTAAGTCCATATTTATATTGTTAACATTTCTTCCTCGTTCATTTCTGGTTTCACGGGCTGATATAGGGGCCCTGGAAGAGAAAGCGGTATGGAGGGTACTATCATCGGCAAAGCTGTGTACGGGACATGAAGTTGCTTTCAATAGGTCGTTGATGTAAAGTAAAAATAGTGTTGGTGCTAGAATGCAAAGTATGCAAAGGTATTGATTAAAAGAGAGACGAATGAAACTTAAATAAACTTTTGAAGTATTCCTTCCATCTCTTTAATACGCATTTTAAATAAATTTATGTAATATTGTTCGCTAATCATAAAGATTCATCTCCAACTTCAATAGACTTTATTTTTGCTAAAAATTTATAGGTCTGTATGTTTATAAAAGTCAAAGAGTTTAATCCCGTTGAATCACTGCATTACAAAAATAATAAAATTTATAAGTAACTTTAGAGACTAAATTTCCGAAACACCCGGAAAATTGTATAATTCAATTTATGTCCCTTTTCACTTCCATCCCAGAGCCGGAAAATAAACTTATATTTCTGTGTATTCAGCTACACACACAAACACACATGGACGTTTCGAAACAGAGTGGACTAAACAAACTTTTATTACGAAAATAAAATTTAAATAACGTTTCTTTTCTTTAAATTCATTACATTACCATAGAAAACAAGATTGAAATCAACTTTTTTTTTATCAAAAAGGCATTGCTTGTTTTTACAATTTTTGTTACTTTTAAAAATATATTTGTACTAGCTGACCCGGCAAACGTTATTTTGCCATATAAATAATTTCCTAGTAATTTCTAGTGTAGACAAAAAATAGCTTACTTATTGTAAGTATGTATGTATGTTAGAATGTGTATATTGTATGTATGTAAGAATGTGATTGTCGTTGTTCTAATCTTCTGACTTCATTGCGTTCAGCTCGTGTATCTTCTAGCTCTTCTTGATGCAATTGCGCAATTCTGACACGTGCATCAGTATTTTGTTGCTGGATTTGTTCTTCTGTTCTTTCGGATCTGCTATTTCGCAAGTTTCGAGCTTTACTTGTACTGCGGCTCAAATCAGCCCCTTTGCGTTTTCTTGGCATTGCTCACCGTACAAAACATACATAAATAGAATTAATGAAATTATTTATGATGAAAAATGTTAAAAGTATAATTAGGGCCAGGATTTTTGCCGCAGTTTTGAAATGATTAGTTTTAATTTATGAAATTATAACAAAAATATAAGTTTTATGGAAAAAATTTTCAAACAAAATTAAAAAATTAAATTTTATGAAAACATTGTCTCTTATAAGTTTTTCATGCAACCAATATTTCCATTGACATTTCAAAATAAAGATTCATAATGATTGATTTTTTGGAAACTATGAAAATCTTAATTGTTCAATTACATTTTTTTAATAAAATTAAATTAAAATTACATTTTTATAAGATCAACAACATTTTCGTTATAAATAAAAAAAAGTATACTTACAACACAAAATCCGTTGTTATTGGAAGCTCGTGTCACGTGTTGAGTACTTTTGAGGTTATAAAATCACTTGATTAACTAATCGGGCAAAATACACTCAAAATTGATAATTTAATTATTATTTATAAAATAGGAATGATTAAAAGTTAATATGAGAGTTACACTGAGATAGCAAAATAATAATTGTCAACGTTACTACTACACTTGATGCATAAACAATAATGATGGCCGACAACTGTGTAGGGAGTGAGAAAGAAAGGAGACCGGCTTCGTTCTCATCCCTACTCCGTGCTGTTTACTGGGTCAGAAGTGACACCTGTAGACATCTGGCGGGGATAACTAATGAAATGACGATTGATCAGTTTTCGACCGGAGAGGAAAAATGATTAAATTACTAAAATGGCTATTAAAAAATAAGGGTTGATCATAGAAGGGTGAAAATTGGGGATTGTATGTATTTTTGTATGTTATATCATAAAAAAATAGAAATTAAAAATTTTGTCTAAAAAATAAAAAAAAAATTAGGGGTGAACTACCCCTAACATTTAGGGGGATGAAAAATAGATGTTGGCCGATTCTCATAGATACCGGATAAGCACAAAAAATTTCATCAAAATCGGTCAAGCCGTTTCGGAGGAGTATGGCAACGAAAACTGTGACACGAGAATTTTATATATTAGATTATTTTAAAAATGTGCCCTAATTACAAATAATAAAGCAACTTTAGCTTATTTTAAATAAAAAGAAATAAAATATTAAATTAAAAAGTGATCAATCCTATTACTAGGGAATAAAAATAAAGTGTTAACCATTTATTTTTAGGCTTAAAATAAACCTTTTCTTCTTAGGGTTCCGATCCGTTACGAATGTTGGCGATCATCATAGCGATCGAGACTTTGTCTGCAAAAACCCGAAAAAGTTGTGTAGATATTTTATTGAACCAGGTCCTGAGGATCTTGAGCCATGTTGTCCTGCGTCTTCCTGGTCCTCTTCGTCCAAAGATTTTTCCTTGTAAGATTGTCTGCAGCAGACCGTATCTTTCTTTGTTTCGCATGATATGACCTAGGTAATCCAATTTACTTGCTGTAATTATGTTCTGCAGTTCCAGGTCTTTTTTCATTGTCCTTAGAACTTTGACGTTTGTCACTTTTGCCGTCCAAGTGATTTTCTACATTCTCCTGTATAGTAAAATTTAACTACCTTGGCATAGAACTTTCCGGTTTTGGTGATACTAAAGCAGAGGTGAGAGATCAAACAACAAAAGCAATTAGAATAGCTGGCTGCCTGAATACAATATGGTGCAATAAGACAGTACAAAACAGTCGTGAGGCCGGTGATGACATATACCGCAGAAACCAGTCCAGAAAAAGCGAAAACCAAAAGACAGCTGAGATGAAGATACTCCGTAGAATCACTGAAAAGACACTGCTGGATAGAGAGAGACGCGAGAATGCCAGAACAGCCTGTAAGGTCAAGAACATCAATGACTGGGTAGCTAACAGAAAGAAGGAATGAAACAAACACATAGGTAGAATGGAAAACCGCAGAATTGTGAGAATTGCTCGCGAAAAGTCCCCATTGGGACGAAGAGACGTTGGGCGCCACAGAAAACGATGGAGCGACAGCCTCACGAAAGTGGACGATAATTGAACAGGCGACTTGCCTAAAATCAAGAATAAAGAAGAAGAAGCTTTGTTCTTGTGATTTATGTATTACTTGTTGAGCTAATTTGTATGCACTTAATTCGCAGTATTACTCTAGGTTAAACATTTTTAGTCTTTTTAGTTGTTGTCAAGTAAAGAGAGCACTTCTACATATTAATGAATTTTTAGCCTTTTTTCCGAACATTTTGATCTTATTTTTGGCCATAGATATTTTTGGATCTCTAATGTAAATATATTATGGCACATTTATCTTGTTAAGAAGTACGTTTGAATGGCTTTGATGTTGAATTTTTTTATACATCTCTAATTTGGATAACGTTTACCCCTAAAGACCTTACAGTTTATTTGTGAGAAAATATTTTGTTACGTATTAAAATGCTTAAAATGTCATAAAAACCAATTTATTAGTCTAAATTAAAGGTTTAGTTACTCACGTTTATTTTTTAGATTTGTGTATGTGACATCCAAAATCATGACTAGATACAATGCTTGATTAAAATAAACAAGCCGCGTGGTGTCTACTTACGTGCTTATTAATTATTTTACACAATCATCCATCACCATTTCTGTTGATTCATTTTCCATATTTTATAAATACGCATTTCAAGAATTAACAAAGTAGTAAAACACGCTTACCAATACCAAAACGATGCTTACTTAATTAAGCGTTGTTACTTTGTACTAGAGGTCGCCTATTTTTTTTGTTAGAGAGTATACCTCTTTAATCATAGCATATATTTTTTATAAATTAATATAACCATTTTATTATTGAAATCTGCTTTCCAAGATTTATGTGCAACTGATTTTATTAGGTTTATTCCTTGTTGGCAATTTAATCGAAAAGCGTGTATTTGTGCATCCCATGAAAGTTTCTGATCTAAGACCATACCCAGAAATTTTATATTGTTTACATACTCTATGTTTTCGTTGTACATTTTTAGTAGTTGTGCATAAATATAACTGTGTCGTGAAAATATTATCGTTTTGGTTTTTGATGTTGTCTTTTGAGACCGGGTTTCAATATTAAGTTATGCATTTTAAAGAAGTTTATGTAAAGTTCAGATATTTTTCCCACTGGCAAAATAACGAGATCATCTGCATATAATCTTGCTCTAACTGAATGTTAGCATGATTGGATTATGTCATTTATTGCTATTAAAAACGAAACAACACTTAGGTTAGAACCCTGTGGGATACCATTTACCTGGATTTGTGATGTTGACAAAAAGCCTTCAACTTGAAATGTGTGAAGTTTTAAGAAATTTTCTATAAATTTGGCAATATTGTCATTAATTGACAACTGATGTAGAGATTTTAATACATCATAACGCCAACGGTGTTGTATGCCTTTTTAATATAAAAAAAGGCCATGCAATGTTGCTTGTTTATGAATCCTTTATGTACTTCAGACTTTATCGCTATAAGATTATCTAAGGTTGATCTCTGTTTTCAGAAACCTCTTTGTTCAGGTATCAGAATTATATGTTGTTCTAGATGCCACATTAACCTTTGACTCAGAATTGTTTCTGAAATTTTACTGAAAGCACAGGTCAATGAAATTGGTCTTTAAGATTTAAAAGCAGATTTTGGTTTTCCTATTTTATAAACTGGGATTATAATTCTTCTTCTTCTTACAGTGTTTTGCTTTATCAAACGTTGACGACTCCAATATTGACTACTTCTTTGTGTATATCTCTATCTAAAGCTGCGTGATGAAGTTCCTCAGCAGTTAAACCTGTCCATTGCCCATCGACTGATTGATCCAGCTTCCAAAATATTTAAAGTGCTGAACTCTTTCTATATTCTCGCCATCAAGTGTTATTCTTTTCGGGCCAACATTCATTTTGCTAACAACCCTAAATTACGTTTTTTTGACATTGACTTTCAGTCCCCATCTATTCCTTTCTTTGTTTATCTTGTCTAACATACATTGTAATTCTTTCAATGATTCAGCTAGGAGCAAAGTATCATCTGCGTATCGAATGTTACTAATGGTTTCGCCTCCGATCTTTATTCCTTTACCAGATTGTGTTACCCCTTTAAATATATTCTTAGTGTAGAGATTGAAAGGTGTAGGAGACAAAATACAACCCTGTCTTACATCTCTCTTTATAGGTATCCGAGTGGTCTCCTCTCCATCAAGTGTTACCGTGGGAGATTAATTTCAGTAGAGAGAAAATAACAAACGTATATCATTATTATCGAGGGGTATATTCTGCAGAGTTTGTAAGAGTTTGTTATGCTGTACGCAATCAAAAGCCTTTTCGTAGTCGATAAAACATAGGTACGCCGGCTTTCTTACCTCCCAACATCTTTGACGTAGCGTGTTCATGCAAAATAGCGCTTCTCTGGTACCTAAGCTGCCTCGAAAGCCGAATTGTTCTTTACTCATGCTTTCTTCGCATTTGTTTTGTATACGGTTTTGGACAACACGAAGTAGAACTTTTAGAGGGTGGCTCATAAGACTTATTAATCAAAAATCATTACAAGACGTGGCATCTTTGGCAAGGGATTATAATTAATTAACGCCAAAAGTCTGGAAATTCATTTTGAAGCCAAATTAAGGTATATCATTGTGGAAGGGAAAATTTTGCTACAGACGGAAGTTTTTTGATGAAAATGAAGGGAATATTATCAGGTCCTGAACTCGAATCTTTATTGTTGTCAATAATTGTCTCTAGCTCGTTCATTCTAATTGGAATATTTAGTGAAGACTTGTTATTGTTCTCGAAATTTATTATGTTATTTTCTTCATTAAATTTTTTGGTCAAAAAATCTTATGATAGTGAAGTATTACTTGAAAAGTCGTAAAAGTGTTTAGCTTAGACTTTAGCTATGTCCTGTTTTAATGTCAAGGTTACATAAATATTTTTCATGTAATTAATGGAACTATATGAATGTTTTTCATTGATTTTCATCACCATATTCCAGACTTTACTTAACGGGGTCGATGATTTAAACGACTTACAAATTGTTTTCAGGATTCTTCTTTACTTCTTTTTAATATGTATCTAGCTTTCGCCCGTAATCTTTTATATTTCAATTAAGCTTCTGTACTTTTGTATTTTTTAAATCGGTTAAATGATCTTTTATACTCTTTTATAGCAGTTTTACACTCAGGGTTTTACCAGGGGACTACCTTACCATAATTTTTAAAATGAGTTTTTCCTACTGCTAGTTCAGCTGCATTTGTTATCATTTCGGAGAATCGTTAAGGTTTCTCGTTGACACGGTATTTGTTGTTAAAGTTATAGAGCAATACTTTAATTTTTAAAATTAGTGTTGAAAAAAGATCCCAGTCAGAATTTTTTAATTTTCATTTTGTAATATCAGATATAGTAGGTTAAACGTAATTAGGATTCTTAATGATTATTGGAAAATGATCGCTACCATAAAGATCGGCCATCACGTCCCAAATTAGAGCTGGGGTCACAAATGGATAAGTCTATAGGCGATGATTCACCAGTTGCCGAGTTAAATCAAGTACCGTGGCCATCATTCAGTAAATTTAAATGTAAATTGTCTATAACCTGCTCCATTGTACTACCAAAAGATTTCTGCTTGTTTGATTCCCAGATGAAGTTGTGTGCATTAAAATTGCCAAGTATGATACTAGGAGTGGGTATTTGATTAATCATATTTAAAATTTCGTGCACTTTTGGATTGAGATCTGGGGGAATATAAATATTGCAGATGCTAACTTTTAATGGGCCTTTCACAGAAATCGCTATTGCATTTCTAAGTTAATGTACATTTTTTTCATTAAAATGAGTCTCTTGTAGACAGAAAATTAAAGAATTTTGTTTTGCTATAATAATATTTAACATTTCTAAACGGGTATAATACCCGTTAAGATTCCATTGAATTATTGAATTGAATGAAACAACAACAAATAATGTTTAGCTGTCTGTAGTTAAATGATCAGTGTTTTTGTATTTTCTTTCGTGATTTTGTAATTTTAATCTTTAGTTTTTTTTCCCTACTATATGGATGCACCTTAAGTAGCATGTCGATAACATCTTCTATATCTTCCGTTAATGTTTTC